>CM065744.1:4671581-4681581 GCA_033310375.1 Conus canariensis | reverse complement strand
TATCCTTACATGAGAGTTATAGTCTTTTAAAAGACGCAGCCTGGAACTCTTATTTTAAATAAGGGAAAAGGCACCAAAAACAAAAAGGGGATATTATTTAACAAGATATCAGACAATAAAACAGGTATCAAGAATCTCTACCAAGAGAGGATTTTTAAAAGTTTGATTTTTAGATTGAGGCTTGATGCATTTAAAACCAAATTCTGTAAACATGTGACTTGTATTTGTGGCCAGCAAATCACTCCATTCCATCTACTTTTTTGTGCGATAGAATGAAACCCTATTTAACCTGCTTGGTTGTTGAACACTGAACCGTCGATGTCAGTCTTTGAAGACGTCATCTCTAACGAATCAAACATTTTTGAAGTTGTTCAAGGACTGATTAAGAGCCCAATTGGACATTTACTTTAACGTCTATGTTGTTTTCCCCATCTTGGTGTTAGTTGCTTATTTAGTGTTTCTTTTATAGTTTTGGATTCAGTTATGTGTTGTTGTTTTTTTTTAATTTTTTTTTTAATCTAGGCCTAATTGTATTATACATACCTACGTACGCCCAAAATCAACACCAACCGTTCGCATGCATACACCCAAAAACATCACATGCACACACATAACACTTACATACTGTCTAAGATCACTGTTAGGTGGATAGACGTTAAATTAAAGAACGAACACACACACACACACACACACACACACACACACCACACACACACACACACACACACACACACACACAGCGCGCACGCACTCTTGTATGAATAGGCAAACAAGGAGGCATGATCATAGCACGCGTAAGACGCTTGTTAGCTGACAGGAGAGAGATAGGTGTGTTGATAGTCATGATTCTATATAAACGCCTATCCATCTACAAAAACAAGCAACTGCTAAATTTCTATCCACGAAATAGAACCAAAACACGTAAACATATTTTGTTGTTGTTGTAAACACTCTTTGTTTTACGAGAATTGGATTATATGCTACTTAATGCTCACAAAACTGCAAATACTGCTGAAAACACAAACAGTAATCAGTAAAATGCCATGGAGAACTGGATATGTGAAAATGACGACAATGTTTAAAATTTTGTTTGACCTCTCTCCAAACGATCTGGATGTTCAATGTTATTGCATAAAGACTGACTTGATGTTCAATGTTATTGCATAAAGACTGACTTGAATATGCAGTCTTTTTTTGTTGTTCATTCAACAATGTAGAAGCGGTGATTTCCGACTGCGTCGAATTAACCATGGGTAATCTACACACGCATTTGAGGGGATCTGATTATTTCAGTCTCTTCTCATTTGGAGTTGTTCCGTGAAAGTGGACGAGGCGATAACGAGAATGAATGGTCAACTGCAATGTTTTTATGTTTGCCCTGACGAGAAGAAAAAAAAAATGTCACGTACAGCTTACCAAAATGTGAAGGTAGATGACACAATGAGAACTGCAAGACCATCAACCGAATCAACCACACCATACGAACGTAACGTTCAGAGCCTCCTTGAACACAACACAGTGGCAATGATAATGTTCTCGCAGAAAATGGCGCTTCTGACAAGGAAATGCATTTAAAATTATGCCAAACATGATGTTGCGAATTAAGAAGTATGTTAAACATTATTGTGATCTCGAAAAAAAAAAAAAAAAAAAAAAAAAAACTTCACCGACACAAACATGAAATTCATCTGACAAAAATCCTTGCAGCACGCCTCGTGGAAGTGTAACAAGGAACTCAATCCCAGCAGAGTAACTCACTGGACCGTGGTTTCTGAAAGTATCAGCCTTGACATCCACTTCCAGCTTTTTAGGAGTCCCCAATGGCTGTTTTTTTTTTTCTCTCTCTCTCTCTCTCTCTCTCTCTCTCTCTGCGTGCATGCGCGGCGCGCGCGCGCGCGCGTGTGTGTGTGTGTGTGTGTGTGTTGAACGTCTATCCCGTCACCATCAGGTTGTTGCTCTAATTTTAATTTCCGTTAAATCCATCAAAAGATGACAATCTATGTAAATCTCAAGCAAATCTCCCATCAAAGGGTAGCTTTAATACAAATTTTACCGTTCAAAGATCCATCAAAAGATGACAGTAATCTGACATTCTCGGTATGTATCCTATCAAAGGGTGTCGCCCCTTATTAATTCTTTCTATAGCTATCACATTCATAAGAGGGCCTCATTGTAATTCTTAGTAAATACCCATCAAAGATGGCGTTCATTGTAATTCTCAGTAAAACCATCAAAAGATGGCGTCATTTTAATTTCTGTAAATATCATCAAAGGATGGCCTCAGAGTAATTCTTAGTACATATCATACAAAAGGATACCTCATTGTAATTCTCTGTAGAATGCCATCAAAGGGTGGTCATTGTAAATTTCAGTAAATAATCAATGAAGGATGGCTCACTGTAATTTTCGGTAAATTTCCATCAAAGGATACGCTGTTTGTAATTCTAGGAAAATATCTATCAAGGGTGACCTCATTGTAATTCTTAATAAATATCCATCAAAGGTGGCCATTGCTAATTCTTAATAAATATCCTCATTGCAATTGTCGGTAAAATCCATCAAGGGCGGTGTCATTGTAATACGATAAGACATATCAAAGAGTGGCGTCATTGTAATTATCAGTAGTATTTCATCTAAGGTTTACCTCAATGACAATTATCAATAATATCACCCATTAAAAGGTAACCTCATTGCAATTCTCGAGAAATTCCATCAAAGGGTGGTCATTTGAATTCTCGAAAAAAAGATAAAGAAAGAGTGGCATCATTGTAATTTTGGTAAATATCCATCAAAGGGTAGAGTTGTAATTCTCAGTAAGTATCCATCAAAGGGTGGTGTCATTGTAATTCTCGGGAAAGATATATCAAAAGTGGCATCATTGTAATTATTGGTAAATATCATCAAAGGTAGAGTTATAATTCTCAGTAAGTACATCAAGGGGTAGGTTGTCATTGTAATTCTCAGGAAAGATATATCAAAGAGGGCGTCATTGTAATTATTGGTAATCTATCCATCAAAAGGTGACCTCATTACATTGTTCGATAGATATCCATCAAAGGGTCGCCTCGTTAAAATTGTCAGTAAATATCCATCAAAGGGTGACCTCATTGCAATTCTCAGTAAATATGCATCAAAGGATGGTCTCATTGTGATTCTCGGTAAATATCCATCAAAGGATGGTCTCATTGTGATTCTCAATAAATATCCATCAAAGGATGGTCTCATTGTGATTCTCGATACCCATCAAAAGCTGGTATGGTTGTACTTCGTCTCTATTATAGAAGATCGGCAGAGTATGCCACCAAACTGGAAACAAAGGCGTGGGAGGATGAGGGATCTGATACTGGTAAATCTCCGGGCAACAGCTCCACACAGCAAGCAGCAGTCAATGTTGTGGCGAACGTGGAGACACAAGAAATGGACATGCCAGATATCTTGGGCACATTCAGGTAGTCGAACCAAGGATGTTCAAAGGAAGCTTGGCCCAAGCCTGTTTGCAGAGTCGGACAAGACTGTACGTCCGGAACACGATCAACTTTCCGTGACCTGCCAGGTCAACAGGTCACCGCTGGTATTAGCGCTTCTTTATGATTGCCTGAGCAGGACACTGACGTCACACATGGGGTATGACACACAGAGTCGGTTGTGAGACCTTCAGGCAGATTATCACACAGGGAATGTGACGTCACTGACACCACGATACACTGACGATAAGGCTGAAGATCACCGAACCGCAGAAGATTGGAGACTGGTGATTCACTTTGGATGCTCGGGACATGATGTTCATGGAAGGAAGTATACTGGGGGAAAAAGGTTACATCCCGTTCAAAATAAACATCCACTCACTAAAGGTGACACCCAGGGGGAATCACGGGCGAAGTGTTAGGGAGAGAAGAAAGAAAAAGCCACCACAACGATAACTCGTCCAGATGGGCAATACAATCGTCACTGACTGCAGCACTAGGGCCAGTGGGACGGGAATTCACAGCGTGTGACAACGATTTTGATGTTGAACCGCTGAGCTACGCGGGCACCCACAGAAGATGAAAGGATTCAATGCATCAGCTTTTGTGTGTTGTGTTCGGGCGCAAAACGACAGGGCGGGGGGGGGGGGGGGGGGGGGGGGGGGGGAGGGGGGGGGGGGCGGCTAGGAGGGGAGAGAGAATGTAGAGATGGTGGTGGAGTAGGGTAAGGATAGGTTAAGATAGAGAGTGTGTGTGTACACCGGTTCATAGTTACAAGCAAGAACTGTCTTTGATTCTTGTTCTCCTATTTCTTTCTATCTCATTATTTCTTTGTTGATGCCTGTTCCACCCTTGTTCTCTCCAGAAAACGTTTTGTTCAACAAGCATGCAGTGCTCAGCAGCACCTTCAAAGACGGTCGCTTCACGTCTGAGGGCGGCTGCGGAGCTTTGAACGGAATCACAGATCACAAGTTCGTCGCCAAGCCAGGTACAACGCCCAACTGCTTCCTGACCAGCAAAGCTGACGCCCTGCCTGGCTACTGGTGGACATGGCGTATGTGTACACCCTGAAAAAGGTGATCCTGTACAGGCGTGAAGGTGAGGACATGGTGTATGTGCACACCTGAAACAAATGATCCTATACAGGCTGAGGTGAGGACATGGTGTATGATCCTATACAGGAATGAAGGTGAGGACATGTGTAGTGCACACCCTGAAAAAATGATCCTATACAGGCGCGAAGGTGAGGACATGGTGTATGTGCACACCCTGAAACAAATAATCCTCTACAGGCATGAAGGTAGGACATGGTGTATGTTCACCTGAACAGATATCTGAAAGGCATGGAGTAAGGACATGGTGTATGTGCACACCCTGAAACAAATAATCCTCTACAGGCATGAAGGTAAGGACATGGTGTATGTTCACACCCTGAAACAGATGATCCTGAACAGGCATGGAGGTAAGGACATGGTGTATGTGCACACCTGAAACAATGATCATATACAGGCGTGAGGTAGGACATGGTGTATGTGCACACCCTGAAACAAATGATCCTATACAGGCATGAAGGTAAGGACATGGTGTATGTGCACACCCTGAAACAGATGATCCTGTACAGGCATGGAGGTAAGGACATGGTGTATGTGCACACCCTGAAAAAGTCTTACAGCATGAAGGTCGAGTATGTGGTGTGATACGTGAACAATGTCTTAGACATAGAGGTTATGTACACGGTGTGTGAGACGAAATAATGATCCTATACAGGCGTGAAGGTGAGGTCATGGGTGTGTGTGTATACCGTGAAACAATGATCCTCTACAGGACATAGAGGTATGTACACGGTGTGTGTGCAGATCCTGAAATAAATGATCCTTACAGGCGTGAAGGTGAGGTCATGGTGTGTGTGTGTATACCGTGAAACAAATGATCCTCTACAGACATAGAGGTTATGTACACGGTGTGTGTGCAGACCCTGAAATAAATGATCCTATACAGGCGTGAAGGTGAGGTCATGGTGTGTGTGTGTATACCGTGAAACAAATGATCCTCTACAGACATAGAGGTTATGTACACGGTGTGTGTGCAGACCCTGAAATAAATGATCCTATACAGGCGTGAAGGTGAGGTCATGGTGTGTGTGTGTATACCGTGAAACAAATGATCCTCTACAGACATAGAGGTTATGTACACGGTGTGTGTGCAGACCCTGAAATAAATGATCCTATACAGGCGTGAAGGTGAGGTCATGGTGTGTGTGTTATACCGTGAAACAAATGATCCTCTACAGACATAGAGGTTATGTACACGGTGTGTGTGCAGACCCTGAAATAAATGATCCTATACAGGCGTGAAGGTGAGGTCATGGTGTGTGTGTGTATACCGTGAAACAAATGATCCTCTACAGACATAGAGGTTATGTACACGGTGTGTGTGCAGACCCTGAAATAAATGATCCTATACAGGCGTGAAGGTGCGCACCAGTGCCAAGGCACAGCAGGGTGGAAGGGGGTTGGGATATGATAGCAGGAAATGGAGCGCGTGGAGTGGACGGGAGTGGTGAACGGGGAGGAGGTGAGTAAGGGGGTGCAATATGTGTGAGATATATATTCTCAAAATATCTCAACGCTTTTGTCATCCATCTTTAGAAACACACACACACACACACACACACACACACACACACACACACAGCGCGCGCGCGCGCGCGCGCGCGCGCACACACACCAACCCTAAATACTAGGTTTGTTACCATGACAGAGTCAATTCCTTAAAGAGCGTGCTGATGGTTCAAAGGGGAAACGGGAACCACGTGATCAGCTTCCATCAGTTTATTTATCGTTTAGGGACTGATCAAGCCCACTCACATGTGGTGTGCGTGCACACGAATTACCACTTGCGATGCCAGAGCGAGATATGTGTTTTGACATTCTCTCGGTCATCGTGCTTTTTTTTTTTTTTTATCCTACTAGCATCGTGTAGTTAACACCTGAAGACGCACAGGTGTGACACTGTGTCTGACTTTTACCTTTGAATTAACGCGTGTGAAATAATAATCCTGACTGGCGATCTTCGGTGGCGTGTTTGACCAGATGTTACTGCATTCTTCGGCTCTCAGCAGTCTGGCTGTCACAGTGCCACAGCTCTGATCTCAACATCAGGTCGGCAGAGAAAACGGGGAACAAAAGCCGAGCGCTCGAAGATGCAGTCAAAGTCTTTGAGTAAGATGTAAGGGCATTTTGCTGAAGAACTGGATGCAGAGTGAAAAAAAAGTCGATTCCAAGCCCTCAGAAGCGAGATCGATCAGAAAAGCTGACAGGATTACAATTAAAATCTCTAAGTTCAGCTTCAACAGAAAGTCTACTGCTTGCAGAGGGGTGTTGAGGAAAATAGGTCTAGCTCGTCAAAACATGAAATTGGTATCAATTAGTATTCAGGAGCAAGGCCACTTGGCTGATAAAGAAGAACTGCCGATCAGTATATCTGAGGAACAGGACAGGGGTGACCTTCAAGATGTCACAATGGAGTCTACAGAGAAAATCAGTGTCTGGGGATCGATGTGCAAGATGACCAGGCTAAAGGTCATGGGTGGCCGCTTCTGAGACAGACTTGGAGATTGAATATTTCAGAAGCGGGGTTGGCGCATAAGAACGACTAGAACACTAATATGCATTGACAGTTTCCTCACTTAATAGAGACGACTAGAACACTAATATGCATTGACAGTTTCCTCACTTAATAGAGACGACTAGAACACTAATATGCATTGACAGTTTCCTCACTTAATAGAGACGACTAGAACACTAATATGCATTGACAGTTTCCTCACTTAATAGAGACGACTAGAACACTAATATGCATTGACAGTTTCCTCACTTAATAGAGACGACTAGAACACTAATATGCATTGACAGTTTCCTCACTTAATAGAGACGACTAGAACACTAATATGCATTGACAGTTTCCTCACTTAATAGAGACGACTAGAACACTAATATGCATTGACAGTTTCCTCACTTAATAGAGACGACTAGAACACTAATATGCATTGACAGTTTCCTCACTTTAATGAGACGACTAGAACACTAATATGCATTGACAGTTTCCTCACTTAATAGAGACGACTAGAACACTAATATGCATTGACAGTTTCCTCACTTATATGAGACGACTAGAACCACTAATATGCATTGACAGTTTCCTCACTTAATAGAGACGACTAGAACACACTAATATGCATTGACAGTTTCCTCACTTAATAGAGACGACTAGAAACTAATATGCATTGACAGTTTCCTCACTTAATAGAGACGACTAGAACACTAATATGCATTGACATGTTTCCTCACTTAATAGAGACGACTAGAAACTAATATGCATTGACAGTTTCCTCACTTAATAGAGACGACTAGAACACTAATATGCATTGACAGTTTCCTCACTTAATAGAGACGACTAGAACACTAATATGCATTGACAGTTTCCTCACTTAATAGAGACGACTAGACACTAATATGCATTGAAGTTTCCTCACTTAATAGAGACGACTAGAACACTAATATGCATTGACAGTTTCCTCACTTAATAGAGACGACTAGAACACTAATATGCATTGACAGTTTCCTCACTTAATAGAGACGACTAGAACACTAATATGCATTGACAGTTTCCTCACTTAATAGAGACGACTAGAACACTAATATGCATTGACAGTTTCCTCACTTAATAGAGACGACTAGAACACTAATATGCATTGACAGTTTCCTCACTTAATAGAGACGACTAGAACACTAATATGCATTGACAGTTTCCTCACTTTAATAGAGACGACTAGAACCTAATATGCATTGACAGTTTCCTCACTTAATAGAGACGACTAGAACTAATATGCATTGACAGTTTCCTCACTTAATAGAGACGACTAGAACGACTAATATGCATTGACAGTTTCCTCACTTAATAGAGACGACTAGAACACTAATATGCATTGACAGTTTCCTCACTTAATAGAGACGACTAGAACACTAATTGCATTGACAGTTTCCTCACTTAATAGAGACGACTAGAACACTAATATGCATTGACAGTTTCCTCACTTAATAGAGACGACTAGAACACTAATATGCATTGACAGTTTCCTCACTTAATAGAGACGACTAGAACACTAATATGCATTGACAGTTTCCTCACTTAATAGAGACGACTAGAACACTAATATGCATTGACAGTTTCCTCACTTAATAGAGACGACTAGAACACTAATATGCATTGACAGTTTCCTCACTTAATAGAGACGACTAGAACACTAATATGCATTGACAGTTTCCTCACTTAGTTTCCTCACTTAATAGAGACGACTAGAACACTAATATGCATTGACAGTTTCCTCACTTAATAGAGACGACTAGAAACACTAATATGCATTGACAGTTTCCTCACTTAATAGAGACGACTAGAACACTAATATGCATTGACAGTTTCCTCACTTAATAGAGACGACTAGAACACTAATATGCATTGACAGTTTCCTCACTTAATAGAGACGACTAGAACACTAATATGCATTGACAGTTTCCTCACTTAATAGAGACGACTAGACACTAATATGCATTGACAGTTTCCTCACTTAATAGAGACGACTAGAACACTAATATGCATTGACAGTTTCCTCACATTAATAGAGACGACTAGAACCTAATGCATGACAGTTTCTCACTTAATAGAGACGACTAGAACCTAATGCATTGCAGTTTCCTCACTATAATAGAGACGACTTAGAACACTAATATGCATTGACAGTTTCCTCACTTAATAGAGACGACTAGAACACTAATATGCATTGACAGTTTCCTCACTTAATAGAGACGACTAGAACACTAATATGCATTGACAGTTTCCTCACTTATAACATAGACTAGGACAGACTAGATGAACACTAATATGCATTGACAGTTTCCTCACTTAATAGAGACGACTAGAACACTAATATGCATTGACAGTTTCCTCACTTAATAGAGACGACTAGAACACTAATATGCATTGACAGTTTCCTCACTTAATAGAGACGACTAGAACACTAATATGCATTGACAGTTTCCTCACTTAATAGAGACGACTAGAACCTAATATGCATTGACAGTTTCCTCACTTAATAGAGACGACTAGAACACTAATATGCATTGACAGTTTCCTCACTTAATAGAGACGACTAGAACACTAATATGCATTGACAGTTTCCTCACTTAATAGAGACGACTAGAACACTAATATGCATTGACAGTTTCCTCACTTAATAGAGACGACTAGAACACTAATATGCATTGACAGTTTCCTCACTTAATAGAGACGACTAGAACACTAATATGCATTGACAGTTTCCTCACTTAATAGAGACGACTAGAACACTAATATGCATTGACAGTTTCCTCACTTAATAGAGACGACTAGAACACTAATATGCATTGACAGTTTCCTCACTTAATAGAGACGGAACGACTAGAACACCTATAATGGCATTGACTAATTTCCTCACTTAA
>CM065744.1:4661581-4666581 GCA_033310375.1 Conus canariensis | reverse complement strand
CACAACATTTCACTGTCAAAAAAGTGTTTTCATACGTTTTATTTCTGGGTGACGTGCCAGTTAGATTCCACACTACTAATTTGTTCCATTTCCATTGTTTGCGTATGTGTGTGTTTTGTTCAAGTAATTAACGTAACTTAATAAGTCCCACCCACTGGCAAAAACAAAACAACAACAACAACAACAACAACAACAACAACAACAGCAACAACAAAACAACTAACAAACAAAAAAGAGAAGAACCATATATTCACCTGATCTCTCTCTCTCTCTCTCTCCTCTCTCTCTCTCTCTCTCCCTCTCTCTCTCTGTCTCTCTCTCACTCACTCACTCATTCACTCTCCTCTCTCTCTCTCTCTCCTCTCTCTCTCTCTCTCTCTCTCTCTCTCTCTCTCTCTCTCTCTCGTGCGCGCACGCGAGCGCACGGAAAAGGCGGCAGCATGATGTGCTTTTTTCGTCAGTGTAGAAAGTACTGTGTTTCTTGCTGAAGTAAGCCTTGTTAAATGATTAGAACTCTCCATCAAATTTCGAAATAATTGTGATAATGTGATGCAGGAAACTACGTACTTTTTTAATGCATGGGAACGTTTTTTAAAGAATGACTGGGGAAAAAATCTGTGTCGTACTCAAATCCAGGGACCCATCATAACGTGGTATGTGAGAGCCATGAGGCCCTCTACAACATGGCTCACAACAACTGCAGAAGTGTGTTTGAAGACCCATACACCACCCATGGCTCAAAACAACTGTAGAAGTGTGTCTGGAGACCCATACACCATCCATGGCTCACACCAACTGTAGGAGTGTGTTTGAAGACCCACGACACCATCCATGGCTCAAAACAACTGTAGAAGTATGTTTGAAGACCCATACACCATCCATGGCTCAAAACAACTGTAGAAGTGTGTTTGAAGACCCACTACACCCTCCATGGCTCACAACAACTGTAGAAGTGTGTTTGAAGACCCACTACACCATCCATGGCTCAACACAACTGTAGAAGTGTGTTTGAAGACCAACGACACCATCCATGGCTCACAACAACTGTATAAGTGTGTTTGAAGACCCACTACACCATCCATGGCTCAACACAACTGTAGAAGTGTGTTTGGAGACCAACGACACCATCCATGGCTCACAACAACTGTAGAAGTGTGTTTGGAGACCAACTACACCATCCATGGCTCAACACAACTGTAGAAGTGTGTTTGAAGACCCACTACACCATCTATGGCTCAACACAACTGTAGAAGTGTGTTTGAAGACCCACTACACCATCCATGGCTCAACACAACTGTAGAAGTGTGTCTGGAGTCCAGCTACACCATCTGTGGTTCAAGACATTTGTAGAAGTGTGTTTGGAGACCAACGACACTATACATGGTTCACGACAACTGTAGAAGTGTGTTTGGAGACCCAACACACCATCTGTGGTTCACGACATTGTAGACGTGTGTTTGGAGACCAACTACACCATCTGTGGTTCAAGACAACCGTAGAAGTGTGTTTGGAGAGCCGCGACGCCATCCATGGTTCAAGACAACCGTAGAAATGTGTTTGGAGACCAACGACACTCTATATGGTTCACGACAACTGTAGAAGTGTGTTTAGAGACCAACTATACCATCCGTGGCTCATAACAACTGTACAAGTGTCTTTGGAGACCCACGACATCATCCACGGTTCAAGACAACTGTAGAAGTGTGTTTGGAGACCCACCCCACCGTCTGTGGTTCAAAACAACTGTAGATGTATGTTTGGAGACCAACGACACCATCCATGGCTCAAGACAACTGTAGAAATGTGTTTGGAGACCCACCCCACCATCCATGGTTCAAGACGACTGTAGCTGTGTGTTTGGAGACTCACTACACCGCCCATGGCTCACAACTACTGTAGACATGTGTTTGGAGACCCTCTATACCATGGTTCAAGACAACTTTTGAAGTGCATTTGGAGATCAACGACACCATCCATGGTTCACAACCGTAAAAGTGTGTTTGAAGACTCACGACGCCATCCATGGTTCAAGCCAACTGTAGAAGTGTGTTTGGAGACGAAAGATTCCACTGGTTTCTTGGCATACAAGTCCCCTTTTACTGCACTGTGTTCAAAGCTCCCATCCCGCAAAAAGAGTTTTCACAGACGGTCTCAAATCTGAGGAGGGAGTTGCCTCTGCTGTGTTTTGTGCAGCAGATCCCCCTCAGAGATGTACCAAATACATTCCAACAGACAGCTCCATCTACACTGCTGAGCTGCCAGCCTTGGTCCTGGCACTTCAAATGATCTGCATATCGAAACATAAAGATTTCCTTATTTTGCCAGACTCCCTGTCTGCATTGGAGGCCATTGCCAGCTGTAATCTCAAGCGCCCTCAGCTGCTGAAAGTTTTCGAATTGTGCACCTCACTGAAATCTGATGGATTCAACATAGCTTTTGCTTGGGTTTCCAGCCGTGTGGGCTTTCGAGGCAACGAGATGGTTGATCAACTCCCCAAGAGTGTTACAAAGGAAAAGATGAGTAGGTTGTATATTCCTCTGACTAATTTTAAAACCCAAAACACAGGCTTACGTCAAAGACCTCTGGCAAGAGGAATGGGACTCGCAGATGGATAACAAACTATTTGTTTTGAGGCAACATACAGCATCCATGGTTCAACTGTAGATTTGTGCTTGGAGACCCTTATACCATGGTTCAAGACGACTGCAGAATTGTGTTTGGAGACCAACGACACCATCCATGGTTCAAGACAACTGTAAAAGTGTGTTTGAAGACCCACGACGCCATCCATGGTTCATGACAACTGTAGAAGTGTGTTTGGAGACCCACGACAGCATCCATGGCTCAACACAGCTGTAGAAGTATGTTTGGAAATCAATGACACCATCCATGGTTCAAGACAACTGTAGAAGTGTGTTTGGAGACTAACAACACCATTCATGGCTAGAGACAACTATAGAAGTGTGTTTGGAGACTAACAACACTATTCATGGCTAAAGACAACTGTAGAAGTGTGTTTGGTAACCCCCGAGACCATCCACGGTTCAAGACAACTGTAAAAATGTGTTTGGAGACTAACAACACCATTCATTGCTCTTGACAACTGTAGAAGTGCGTTTGAAGACCCACGACACCATCCATGGCTCAAGACAACTGTAGCTGTGTATTTGAAAAGAAACTCGTTGAATAAATCACATATACAGAAGAGCGCATTCAGAAAACATTAGCTTGTGCAAGACAATGTATGCCCCACTGGAGATAGATACACCATAGACATTGATTTTGAGGAAATTTGTTCCCATGGGATTGCACTGTATATGGAAAATGACGGTGCAACACACACACACACACACACACACACACACACACACACACACACACACACAAACACACACAGCGCGCGCGCGCGCGCGCACCACACACACACACACACACACACACACACACACACACACACACACACGCGTGCGCGCGCGCGCACGCACACACAAAACCTACAAGGTCTGTGCAGAAGACATATTGCCATCTCCCCAATGATATTACCCTCCCTGTTTTTAATGTAAAGAGAGAAACTTTACTATGATTTTCTCGTTTCAGCCTTGGCTATAAAGTAGAAAACTTTACACAGATTTTTTTCTGTTTTAGCCTATACTATAAAGTACAAAAAACTTTACAATCTTTTTCTGTTTTAGCCTATACTATAAAGTGCAAAAAACTTTACAATCTTTTTCTGTTTTAGCCTATACTATAAAGTGGAAAACTTTACAATTAATTTCTGTTTCAGCCTTTACTATCAATAGGAAAACTCAAACATTATGTTTCTGTTCAAGTCTTTAGTATTTAATATAAAGTGAAAAGCCTTACAGCAATGCTCCTCTTCCACGCTTTAATATAAAGTGGAACACTTTACAGTGATGTCCCTATCCCGGCCTCTAACATAAAGCAGAAAAGTCACCTTGGTGTTTCTGTTTTCAGCCTTGATTTGACGGGAAAAAAACAACACAGTGATTTTTTGTTGCTGTCTTTAGTACAACGGGGACAACTTTAAAATGTTGTTCGTGTCCCAGTCTTTTATGACTTTCTCCAACGTGGAAATCTTTCCAGGACATTACTGTTCCACCTTTTGATCTAACTGGATCCATTGTGATTTAAGAAGGTTTTTTTTTTTTTTTTTTTTTTTTTTCTGTTCCAGCCTTTGATGTACGTCGATCTATTGCAAGTATCTTCGCCATGATGTTTCTGTTCCAACTTTAGTATGACTTGGTCCAACTGTGGTGTGGCTGCTTCAGCCTCTAATGCAGTTAGATTCTATTAAAAACAACGACAACAACAACACTGTAAACCTGAACGCATTATTCTGGTTCCAGTCTAAACTCTAACCTACACATATGTTATGTTTCCAGTCTATACTATGCAATGCTTTGGCCCACTGACTGGGCGCTATGTGAGGTTGAGAAAATTAAACGAACCGAGTGGGAACAAAGACGATACGCTGCTCCAGTTGTGTGAACTTCAAATATGGGGTGAGTACCACCCTCCCCCAGCCGTCTCCCCATCTGTCTGCCCCTGAAATAAGTCTACAGTCTGATCATTGAAATTATCAGACGGTACTCACTCCACCTCCGCCCCCACCCCTTCTGAACAGGTTTAAACTCACTCCACCCCACCCCCACCCCTTCTGAACAGGTTTAAACTTGTTCACCTGGTTTTTGATCAAACAGGTAGAACCACAGTTGTCATGAATTATGTTTTTTTTTCTTTCTGTTTCATTTGTTGTTGTTGTTGTTGTTGTTGTTGTTGTTGTTGTTTTTGTTTTCTAATTCTTTTCCTTTGAAGAAAAAAAAATCTCTTTCAGACAATGAAATGTTGATAAGGGTCACAGAAAAAAAAGTCGTAAAATGCCAAATTAAAACCATGGAATTTCAAATTGTAGAAACTGCAGGCGAAAACTGAAACATGGAAATTAGTGTTGAAAATTTGAGACGCCAAATAAACAATAT
>CM065744.1:4644081-4651581 GCA_033310375.1 Conus canariensis | reverse complement strand
ACATCACCAACACCAAACATCCATCCATCTATCCATTCAGCCATACATCCATCAATCCAAACATCCATCCATCTATCCATTCAGCCATACATCCATCAGTCCAAACACCCAAACATCCATCCATCTATCCATTCAGCCATACATCCATCAATCCAAACATCCATCCATCTATCCATTCAGCCATACATCCATCAATCCAAACACCCAAACATCCATCCATCTATCCATTCAGCCATACATCCATCTATCCAAACATCCATCCATCTATCCATTCAGCCATACATCCATCAATCCAAACACCCAAACATCCATCCATCTATCCATTCAGCCATACATCCATCAGTCCAAACATCCATCCATCTATCCATTCAGCCATACATCCATCAGTCCAAACACCCAAACATCCATCCATCTATCCATTCAGCCATACATCCATCAGTCCAAACACCCAAACATCCATCCATCTATCCATTCAGCCATACATCCATCAGTCCAAACACCCAAACATCCATCCATCTATCCATTCAGCCATACATCCATCAGTCCAAATACCTAAACATCTCTCCATCTATCCATTCAGCCATACATCCATCCATCCATTCAAACACCCAAACATCCATCCATCTATCCATCCAGCCATACACCCATCCATCCATTCAAACACCTAAACACCATCCATCTATCCATCCAGCCATACATCCATCAACCCAATCACCCAACCATCCATCCATCTATCCATGCAGCGATATATCCATCAATCCAAACACCCAAACATCCATTCATCCATCAATCCAGCCATACATCCATCAATCCAAACACCCAAACATCCACCCATCTATCCATCCAGCCATGCATGCATGCATACATCCGTCCGCCACGTCATCCACCAACCCATGGACTCACACATACATACACCATATTACATTTCAGTTCTCACTAAGGTTGTTATCAATCGTTTGGAAACCAAAGCCCTTGACTAACGCCGAAGACCACTTACATGAAATGTTCATTTGGGCCGCTGTTCGAATTGGTCAGAACGTTTACTTTAAAGCTCAGGCGTAATCTTCTTTGACACTGGATATGTTTGTTGTTGTTGTTGTTGCTGTTGTTCAAGTTGGAGGTAAAACTATGTGTGTGCGTGTGTGTGTGTGTGTGTGTGTGTGTGTGTGTGTGTGTGTGTGTGTGTGTGTGTGTGTGTGTGTGTGTGTGTAAGTTCTGGTTTCCTGGGCGCTCATTTCCTGGTCATAACCTCGTGAGGATACATTCAGTGTTTTAATATACTTTGCGAGGTTGATGTTGTTGTTGTTGTTGTTGTTGTTGTTTTTCCCAATGCTGGCCAGGCCATTGACATCATCTGCAAAACAAACATTCGTGACATCTGCTCCTGTGGTGACTGTGCCGCCATGATCTTCAAGTGCATCATGTATGACGCATTCAAGAAATTTGTTGAACGGTGGCAGAAGATAACCAACAGCCCTGATGAACTCCAACCGAAGCATGGAATCACTGTCGAGGTGTCTGCTGTATAAGCACTGCAGGGCTACAATTGCTGAATGGTGTTGATCAGCTTCTGTGCTGTACTGCATTTCCTCATTGTGGCTCATTTCGCTTTGTTCACGATACTGTCAAACGCCTTCTGTAAGTCTATGAAAACGTCAAAGATTTCATCAGCTGTTGGAGATGCGTTTTGCAATGGTTGCATCGAGTAAAGGCTTGCTCGGTGATAATTCTAATTCTTTGCAGAATCCTGCTTGTTCTTCAACAGTGATGGTATCTGCTTACAGTTGCAATGTTTTCAGAATTATTTATAGCATTTCGAGGGCTGACTGCCAGAACCCAGTATCTCTTATATATATATATATATATATATATATATATATATATATATATATATATATATATATATATATATATATCAAAGATACTGGGTTCTGGCAGTCAACCTCGATTTATTTGCGGCATGGCGGATTTAACTGGTAGTTTTGGCGGTGATGGTGGTTTCCTTTCTTGGAGAAGCAATTACTGACTAAGTCCGTGACATGGGCCACTTGTTTGTGTGTGTGATTGTGTTCTCAGGATATAAGTCACTGCCTCTCTGTTGTGTTTGAAGAGCTCTGTAGGAACGTTGTGAATGCCTGGAGCGTTCCCACATTTCAGAAGTTTGATGAGGTTTTGGAAAATCACGCTCGTTAAAAGAATCCCGCACACAGACCACCTTAAGATTTGGAGCAATATTCAGTTTACTGGTTTTTTTTTTTAATGTTGTCTTTCATATGTGACACAATAGCTCTCTTTGTCCTAAACAATGCTGTTTTTACTTTGCTTCTGTTTGGTTGATTCATTTACGGCCTTAAAAGCTGTGTTGGTGTTGTCGTTGTCTGTTTCTTCTTTCTCAGTCTTGTTGTACTGTTTTCTTAACCAGCTTTCCTTTGCGATGACTTGCGCTGTCATTTATGGCTCTGTATGTTTGCCGTCAATCTTCTGGAGCGGTTTGAAACTCCTTCCAGTGTCACACATCTGCAGAGTATTGACTGTGATCAAGGGCTTTCTTTTCCATCAAAGTACTCCTGGGATCTCATTGGCTGTCATGGTCATCTGCAGAGTATTGACTGTGATCAAGGGCTTTCGTTTCCATCAAAGTACTCCCGGGATCTCATTGGCTCTCATGGTCATCTGCAGAGTATTGACTGTGATCAAGGGCTTTCGTTTCCATCAAAGTACTCCTGGGATCTCATTGGCTGTCATGGTCATCCATTGACTGAAAGTTTGGATGAGAGCTTCGAGGTCTTTGCCTGCAGTAGTAGTGGGGTGAAGTTTATTCCTATGGTGGCTTAACACTGCTGGGCCATGTCAGGATTTTCCAGTTCGTTGAAACTGAACGCAGGACAACTGTCTTTCACGTTCTTGTACTACATCCGTACTTTAAAACTTCATCATGTCAGTCCCTGATTTTTTTTCTTTTTTTGTTTTTTTGTTTTAGCCTTTGTTGATGCCAGACTTGATCCGATTCTTCATGAGAGTATTGTCTATCTGGCACTGATATTGATCGTTTGGGGAATGCCCAATCTATCGATGACAGTGCTGGCAAGAAGCAAGTCATCATCACTGGCTAATTCTGGTTGTCATCAGTGGTCTCTTTACACTACAGCCACAGAATTCTCCTGGCTTTATTGGACAGCTCTGCTTTTCTTAGCACTCTGGTCATCCTGATTGATGAGGATGTCTTCCTTGTCAACCTTACTGGTGGCCATGTACAGCTGAGTGCCAAGTTCCTCAGTCTGGTCACCCTCATTGCCTGATGAAGGAGCGGGTATTTGTACTTCTGTGATGTGGAATGATTCTGCCGGCAGGTGGATGGTCATGACCATGTTGAAGACACCTTTAAATGTCAGCACATGTTCCTGATGTTTGTGGTGACTCACAGCCCGACTCCAGGCACCTGCTTGTCTCCTTCACCACCATGATAAAGACAGTGCCCAGCGTCTGCCTACGTTTCTTCATTGTTCTGCTATGTGACTTTGCAGAGGCTGGTGGCATGTCAGAAGCTCCTGTCCATCCCATGGGTCAAGTGTCTGTTGTCCACTAGGATATAGGAGCTATCTGGCTGTGGTACTGACCTGCTGGGAGTGCCATGTCCATGTTGGGAGGCTTTATGAGAGGTCACAAAATTGAGGGCAAGAGCCAATTTCATCTGCAAAATTCTAGCAGGCGTATTCCGCTGTTATCCGTTGACATTACGATAGGGGATGCAGAAATTCTGTCCATCTTCTTGGGTATCTGTGCCGGCTTTGTATTGTAGTCACCCTGAACGATGAGCATGACTCCTGTAAGCCTGACTGATGACCGTTTGGAGCGCGAAGGAGAGTCCTTCAATCTGATCCTATTCATAGTCTGATGTGGGAGTACATATTTTAATTCCCGTGATTTGAATGATTCTATTCGCAGGCATGTGGTTTCAAGCCTGGTTGGAACAGGCTAGCATCCCATTCAGGATTACTGATGTTCTTAAAAAAAAAAAAAAAAAAAAAAAAAAATCTGCGTCGTGTACATGTTGTCTTATTCTCAACTGTTACATAGGACCTGCCTTCTTCTGTCTTTTATTTCTTCCATCTTACTGTACAAAGGCTGAGACTGTGCAGAGAATATCTTTCAATGTGATGGGTCAGTTTCACTTTTCCAGTCAGCCCGAACTTACATTCCGGGCGGCAAATGTGATAATGTACCATGTATACTCTGTGGTTTTCACTAATCACCTTACTTTTCACGCTTGAACTGCTGGAGGTCGACGATGGTGTGGTGATAGTTAAGCTAGTGAAGTGAGAGAGAGAGAGAGAGGAGAGAGGAGAGGAGAGAGAGAGAGAGAGGAGAGAAGAGGGAGAGAGAGAGGAGGGAGAGAGAGAGGGTGGGGGGCAAGAGAAGGAGAGGGTGAGAGAGGAGAAAGAGAGAAAGGAGAGGAGAGAGGAGAGAGAGAGAGAGAGAGAGAGAGGAGAGAGAGAAAAGAGAGAGAAGGAAACTTTAATCATGATTAAGCCATTGACCCTCGTGAAGGGGTGCATATATACAAAAATGTGTCCAATCCGGCATTTAGAATGAATGACAAACGTCATAATACACTTTGCAATAATTTTTAGAAATGAGAATAGACCTGAGTTTAAACGCCTTATAAAGATACATTGACAGACTTCTTGCCGTTTTTTGTTTTTTTTCTTCCCATGTTTACATGCCATAAGCAACGCTTATCTAAAATGATTTGGTACTTTATAATATTTGGATGGCATGTATTGTGCTAAAAAAAATTGAAAACGGAAGAGTGAGAATAACACTTCAGCTTAAATAACTTGTGTAAAGTACACAGTAAAGTGTTTTTTGCTCGGCTACTGAGATCACAACATGCAGCTATAAAACCTAACTTTGTTTAAAAATAAATTCCTAAGTATTTGTAAGCATTCACAACAGGCATAACAATCCCATTATAGGTTCACCTTTTCTGGCAGCTAAATACCCCCATTTTCTGAAAACCACTATGCTGCTCTTATCCATATTGACCTTTATCTGCAAAGCAGCAGCTGCACGTTGAAGACTGTTTATCTACGTTTGTAAGCCAATGACAGTCTCCGAAAGTAAGGCCACATCATCGGCCAGAAATAATATGAATAATTAAAAATTGTCAAACGTAAACATTGCACAATGTCTCCCTCCCCATATCACCTCAAATGCTAGTTCATTGATAAATAAAGAAAACAAGACTGGGCTACAGGCGCCTCCTTGCTTTACTGTGCGGATGCAGTTGATATAATCTGTTACACTACTTCCGCATTTAATTTTGGTTTTGACATGGTCATACATGCTACAGATACACCTAAGTATCTTGCCTTTTATGCCGTTTTCATGCCAGTTTTCAATATGATGGGCCATATAAATTTCTTTCAACAGAGTCGAAGGCCTTTTCAAAATCAATGAAGGCTACATACAATTTACGATCAAAACAAAACTTTTTGCACGAGTGCCAATAATGTAACCGTGTGAGCAACTGTGGAATACCATTAAAAAATCCTGCTTATGCTCACTAGTCAGATTATGTTATTTTTATCCATTCCTGTAGTCTGCTGCTAATGATTGTGCTGTAAATTTTACTGCTCGTATCACACAGTGAAATGCCTCTGTACTTGTTTGGATCGTTAACATCACCCTTCTTAAAAAGGGTTGAACAATAAAGTTAGTCTACTTATCTGGGAACACGCCTTAATCAAAGAACGTATTAAAAAGTTTAACAACAACAACAACAACAACGACAACAAAAACACGAGAAAAAAATGAACAACCCGGTCACCACCACACTTCATCAACTAACAATTTCATCTGAGCTTTTCCATTTTTAACTTATTTACAGCAAACAGTACTTCGTCTTTTGATATTGCACGGTCTATAGAACTAATCTCACCCTCATCGATACCAATGCCATTTCCAGCTGAAATAGTTACATCTGCTGTTTCTTCTAATCCAAGTAAATCTTTTAAAATGTTTGAACCAGTCATTAATTGTTAGAATATTTTAACACGTTTTCTTTTAAAAGATATGTAATGCATAGCTTCCCAAAATTCTCTCTGATTATTCACTGATGAAATAAGCCTCTGTAACAATATATCGTTATACTGTTTCTCTTTTATTTTCATCTTATGTTTGTATTCTCTTCTTGCTATATAAAAGGCTTCGCTGTCTTGTTTTGTTTTTGTTTTTGTTTTCTTTTTCTGAAATAGAAAGCAGCCTTTTTGCCTTAACTTTGCCTAACCTACGTTCTTCATCGTATCAATAACTGTTTCTGTCATACTTTGTTAGAATCATTCTTTTTTTCATACAACTAGCTTGTTTTGTAATCAAGTCATTAAAAATATGTAGAGCATCATTGAAATCATGATCAATTAACTTGGTACGATCAAGTACCAACAGTGTTTCATCTGATGTCATTTTTCTGAGTATAGACTGACCCTAAATGGTTGTTCCATACAAAGTTTTCAATGAACTGGGCCATATCCGTGGGATTTACTTGCGATCTGTTTTTTGTTCTATTGAAAATATAAAATGTAATTCGATAAGCAAATGATCCGATTCTATTCTCTCTGAGATCACCATTTTGCATGAAGACACAACAGTGAAAAACAATTCCTAAGAAAGAAGGAAGTAGTCATCTACGCTACATCCTGCCTCTGATATGAACGTACAATCACAGACAGCATCCCCATTACATGTGCCATTTAGAATCCACAATTCAAGAGTCAGTGCACATATTTCTCATGCCTTTAGCAAAAAACAAAAAACAAAAAAACAAAAAAACAAAAAAGAACGGTTATAAACAAAGTTATCATTAACATCATTTTCGTCAAAGATATGTGGAAAAAAGTCAGAAGTCCTACTATTCAAATCGCCTGACAAAATCACATACACGTCCTGAAACTCGAGTAGAGAATCAAAAAGACATTCTTCAAGCTAACCAGCGTCATTTTCAACATCGAAATAAGTGTAAAGAGGCGAACCCTTTGGTGGAATATAAGTGCATACATATAACACATCTTCCGTAAAGCCAAAATCGTTCTTATCAACCAAAATAAAAAAAAGGGGGGGGGGGGGGGGGGAGAGAGGCGAGAGAGAGAGAGAGAGAGAGAGAGAGAGAGAGAGAGAGAGAGATTGTACTACAGATCTGGGCGGTGGCTTTTTCTTTTCTAGCCTCTTGCCACTACCCCCCACCTCCACCCCACCCCCACTCATCGCCAAATTGAAAAGCGTTCTCCCATTTCCCTTCCTGCCTGTATAGATATAGGCAAATACAGACATACATATAGACGTGTGTGTGTGTATCTGCGTGTGCGTGTGTGTGTGTGTGTGTGTGTGTGTCTGTGTGTGTGTGTGTCTGTGTGTGTGTGTGTGTGTGTGTGTGTGTGTGTGTGTGTGAGTGCGCGCGCGCGTGTGCGTGCTTGTATGGGTGTATGTGTGTGTGTGTGTGTG
>CM065744.1:4639081-4641581 GCA_033310375.1 Conus canariensis | reverse complement strand
TGCTGCCACGCTCTCTACGAGTTTCTTTCTACTGATGCATGAGTAAACCATTGGCTTCCGGGAACAGGCCGGAGGACGTTCGGAAAAGACCGGAGGACACTGGGAAAGACCAGAACCAAGGGCTCTGTGGGCTGGCTCCCCACTTTGCCTTCAATATGTGGCTACTAAGTACAAAAAGAAAAGATGCTCCCAGGATTCACCGAAAGGGGGAGAGAATGATGAATCCATCGGTGCTCAACCAATCACGACTGCAAATCCCAAACGGACTATGAACATGGACCAAATGGAATATCCATGTGTCTGCGGAAAGCGTTTCGCTACCACCCGTGGCATGAAGATCCACAGAACAAAGATGGGATGTGTGAAGACTCATCTGAATGAGCAGCAGCGCACTGCATCAGCAGATAAGACGTCGGAAGACCAAGGCCAGGATTTAAACCACAGTGCCAAGGACATCCACGCTGTTGGTTCGGATGAGGAATTTGCACAGGCTCTTGATGCCAGGCGCCTGAAACTTAACCTGCCACAAGCAAACGAAACTGAAGATTGGGAGAAACTGGATGCAAAAATCGTCCAG
Organism: Conus canariensis; assembly: GCA_033310375.1. Taxonomy (NCBI): domain Eukaryota; kingdom Metazoa; phylum Mollusca; class Gastropoda; order Neogastropoda; family Conidae; genus Conus; species Conus canariensis. The sequence goes on along the minus strand of CM065744.1, from coordinate 4,641,004 downwards.
AGACTCGATGCACTGATAGGGAAAAGCACCCTGGAACACAAACTAGCCACATATGGGGACATTGTGTATGCCACACGTAGAGACGCCTATGGAGCAAAACTACCCAAAGAGAAAACACCTCCAAAGAAATCCAGACGCCAAGAAGAGATGGACAAGATCAGGGTCCAAAAGAAAAACCTCAAGAAGCAAATGAAGACCGCACTGCCAGCTGAAAAACAAGGCTTGGAAAAACTCTGGAAAGACTTGAAAGCAAAACACAGCGCCCTCAGCAAAGCGGAATCTGCGAGGAAGAGGAAGAGCAAAAAGAAGACCCAAGAGCGCTTCTTCAGAGACCCCTTCCAGTTTGCCAGAACACTGTTTGAGCAGCCGAAATCTGGGACCCTAAGTGTTCTTGAGCAGCATCTGAGGAAAACATACTCTGACTCACAGAGCAAAGCACCACTCGACATTCAAGGTCTGGTGTGGCCAACCAACCCTGAGGAACAGTTCAATGACAAGCCTCCAACGTTGGCGGAAATCAAGAAGGTGGTCGACAAAGCCAGAGCCAAATCATCACCAGGGCCAAACGGAATACCTTACCAGCTGTACAAGAAATGTCCCAAGGTGCTGGAGTGGTTCCACAGGCTGCTGCGATCGGCTTGGAGAAACCAGAAGATCAGCGGCCAGTGGATGACGACAGATGGTGTGTACATCCCCAAAGAGCAAAACTCAAGTGACATCAGCCAGTTCAGGCCAATATCACTACTGAACGTCGAAGGGAAAATCTTCTTCTCTCTGTCATGGCAGCAAGGCTGACCAAGTACCTCATGGAAAACAAGTACTTGGATGTGTCAGTCCAGAAAGGTGGCATCCCAGGCGTGGCTGGCTGTGTAGAACACGCCACAATGATCTGGGACGCAATCCAAAGAGCAAAAACAGAAAAGAGAGACCTGGACGTAGTGTGGCTTGATCTGGCAAACGCATATGGATCTGTACCCCATGAGATAATACAGTTGGCTCTTGAGATGTACCATGTGCCAAAGAACATCCGCGACATGCTCAAGAAGTACTTCAATGGCTTCTCAATGCGGTTCTCTACCAAGGAGTACACAACAGATTGGATCAACTTGGAAGTGGGCATTGCAATGGGCTGTGCAATTTCCCCAATACTGTTCGTGTTGGCAATGGAAGTCATCTTGAAAGCAGCAACAAGCAAAGCAAGACAAACAGACCTTGGCGATGGATACAAGATGCCCCCTCTCAAGGCCTTCATGGATGACACTACAGTGATTTCATCCAGAGAAGACGAGACACGTCATGTGCTGGAGAGGCTGAACGACATAGTTGCCTCATCCAGAATGAAGTTCAAGCCAAAGAAATCACGGAGTCTCTCACCGAGGAAAGGAAAAGTGGCCGAATCTGTGGTCTTCAGTGTTGCCAACCAGGCCATTCCAACAGTCACAGAAGAACCAGTCAAGAGCCTTGGAAGATGGTATGATGATACGCTGAAAGACACACAAAGAACAAAAGAAACCAAACAGATGTCGGAAGAAGGCTTGGAGACCATTGACCAGTGTGGGCTCCCTGGCAAATACAAGGTCTGGTGTCTGCAGTTCATGCTGATACCAAAGCTCCTATGACCTCTGATGACATACGACATCTGCACCAGCATAGTGGAGGCAATGGAAGCCAAAATCAACAAGTTCACAAGGAAATGGCTTGGTGTCCCACCCTGTCTGACTGACATAGCGCTGTACTGTCGCCAAGCAAAGCTGAAAGTACCACTGAAATCCATCCTGGAAGAATACAAAGCAGGAAAGATCGGACTTCAAAGCATGCTGGAGGACTCAGGAGACAAGGTGGTAGAAGCAATCAAGCCCCAGCTGAAGACAGGCAGAAAATGGAAAGTTCAAGAGGTGATGGATTCTGCAAAAGAAAGTCTCA
>CM065744.1:4626581-4634081 GCA_033310375.1 Conus canariensis | reverse complement strand
TCAAACGAAATCCTCTCTCAGTAGCATTACTGTCACCAATTGTATCATTGTGTGTAGGCTGTGGAAACTGACAGAGGGGAAGCGGAAAACAAAGGAGACTTTTCAAAGCTGAAAGGTTTCTTCTCACACAAGGTGGCATGGAATACAGTTTGCAGAACAGACTATGTCGCTGTTTCACTGTCACACTTCATTATTTAGTTTTAATGGACACAACACAGTTGCCAGACTGTTGGTTTTCTTGTTCACAAAACTATGGCCCAAAGCAACTATTTACAGAATCGTTCGTGGAGAAACAAAGCATCACCTCTCCTGTAACATCAGCAAACAAGAAAAAACAAGACAGTAGATACATTCCATGGCATCTGTCAAGCATATTTAGAAAGAAAAATGTATCTGATGTAAAACACCACACGTGTGATCACAGTCTACACCGATAAAGTTTTATAGAAGCGAGGCAAGGCGTCGTACATTTTTGTTTTGTTTTGTTTTTGTTTATTCCCTTACACAATGCCCCAGTTTGAACTGAAGAACTTACACAAAACAACAACAACAACAACAAAATGTCATGAAATTTACCACTCAGATTGTTTGTCTTAATTATGCCTCGTAAGCCAACACCCACTTCTCGTTTGAAAGCACGGATTGTGGGTAGTGTTTGATTAGTTTTTGCCTAATGTGACACATCTTCCTTGTGGCCCGTAGCATCCTCTATCAGCCTTGCCCAACGCTTGGTTACGTCTATGAAGAAGCTGTAGAACTCCCTATAGTACAGGAGATATTTTTTCGCAACTGTGCGCAGCTAAAAGTTTTGTTCAATAATTTTTCTGCCTTTGCGGAATCCAGCCTGCTCTTAAGCAGTGATAGCATCAGCTTAGAGCAGTTATTCATCCAGAATGATTTTTAACATGACTTTCCCGACCGATTAAACAGGTAGTGCCATAACTCTTGCAGTGTTGGAGATTTCCGTTGGTGGGAAAGGTGGCAGTTAATGACTGAATCCTTGGCAGCAACAACGTGTTCCATGAATCCGTTGACACCAACAGCATTCTCCGTGAATCTGTTGACATCAACAACATCACCCATGAATCTGCTCACACCGACAACATTCCCCATGAATCTGTTGACAATAACAACATTCCCCATGACGCTCTTATCCTCATCAACATCCTCCATAAATCGGTTGACACCAACAACATTCCCCATGAATCTGACACCAGCAACATTCCCCATAAATCTGCTGACCCCAACAACATCCCCATAAAATCTGTTGACACCAACAACATTCCCTATCAATCTGTTGACACCAACAACATTCCCCATAAATCTGCTGACACCAACAACATCCCCATAAATCTGCTGACACCAACAACATTCCCTATCAGTCTGTTGACACCAACAACATTCCCTTTGAATCTGTTGACACCAACAACATTCCCCATCAATCTGTTGATACCAACAAAATTCCCCATAGATCTGTTGACAACAACAACACTCCACATGAATCTGTTGACACCAACAATATTTCCCATGAATCAGTTGAACCAACAACATTCCCCATCAATCTGTTGACACCAACCACATCCCCCATGCATCTCTTGACATCAACAGCATTCCCCATGAATCTGTTGACAAAACAACGTCACCCATGAATCTGCAGACACCAACCTCATTTCCCATGAATCTATACACACCAACAGTATTCCCCATGAATCCGTTGACACCAACAGCATTCCCCATTAATCTGTTGACACCAACAACATTCCCCATGAATCTGTTGATACCAACAACATTCCCCATGAAACTGTTGACACCAACAACATTCTCCATGAATCTTTTGACGCCAACTACATCCTCCATGAATCTGTTGACACCAACAACATTCCCCATGAATCTGTTGACACCAACAACATTCCCCATGAATCTGTTGACACCAACAGCATTTCCAATGCATCTGTTGACACCATCAAGATTCCCCATAAACATATCCATACAAACAGCATTCCCCAAGGATCTGTTGAGACCAACAACATTCTTCATGCACCTGTCAACACCAGCCATAGTCTCCATGAATCTGCAGACACCAAAGACAAACTTACTTTAGGTGTGGATGTGGACGTAAAATAACTGGAGAGCATTGGGAAAACAGGACATGAAGTGCTGCGCCTTTGACCTTGCTTCATGGTCCGTGATGCACTGTGAACAGGACATGAAGTGCTGCGCCTTTGACCTTGCTTCATGGTCCGTGATGCACTGTGAACAGGACATGAAGTGCTGCGCCTTTGACCTTGCTTCATGGTCCGTGATGCACTGTGAACAGGACATGAAGTGCTGCGCCTTTGACCTTGCTTCATGGTCCGTGATGCACTGTGAACAGGACATGAAGTGCTGCGCCTTTGACCTTGCTTCATGGTCCGTGATGCACTGTGAACAGGACATGAAGTGCTGCGCCTTTGACCTTGCTTCATGGTCCGTGATGCACTGTGAACAGGACATGAAGTGCTGCGCCTTTGACCTTGCTTCATGGTCCGTGATGCACTGTGAACAGGACATGAAGTGCTGCGCCTTTGACCTTGCTTCATGGTCCGTGATGCACTGTGAACAGGACATGAAGTGCTGCGCCTTTGACCTTGCTTCATGGTCCGTGATGCACTGTGAACAGGACATGAAGTGCTGCGCCTTTGACCTTGCTTCATGGTCCGTGATGCACTGTGAACAGGACATGAAGTGCTGCGCCTTTGACCTTGCTTCATGGTCCGTGATGCACTGTGAACAGGACATGAAGTGCTGCGCCTTTGACCTTGCTTCATGGTCCGTGATGCACTGTGAACAGGACATGAAGTGCTGCGCCTTTGACCTTGCTTCATGGTCCGTGATGCACTGTGAACAGGACATGAGTGCTGCGCCTTTGACCTTGCTTCATGGTCCGTGATGCACTGTGAACAGGACATGAAGTGCTGCGCCTTTGACCTTGCTTCATGGTCCGTGATGCACTGGTACAGAGCATGAAGTCTGCGCCTGATGTTATGGTGTGATGACTGTGTACAGGCTGAAGTCAGACGTCTGATGTTGAATGGTGAGTGATGTACTACTGTCTACAGCGCTGAATTCAGACGTCTGATGTTGAATGGTGAGTGATGTACTACTGTGTACAAGCGCTGAAGTCAGACGTCTGATGTTGAATGGTGAGTGATGTACTACTGTGTACACGCTGAAGTCAGACGTCTGATGTTGAATGGTGAGTGATGTCTACTGTGTACAGAGGTGAATTCAGACGTCTGATGTTGAATGGTGAGTGATGTACTACTGTGTACAGCGCTGAATTCAGACGTCTGATGTTGAATGGTGAGTGATGTACTCTGTGTACAAGGTGAAGTCAGACGTCTGATGTTGAATGGTGAATGATGTCTACTGTGTACAGCGCTGAATTCAGACGTCTGATGTTGAATGGTGAGTGATGTACTACTGTGTACAGAGTGAAGTCAGACGTCTGATGTTGAATGGTGAGTGATGTACACTGTGTACAGCGTGAAGTCAGACGTCTGATGTTGAATGGTGAATGATGTACTGTGTACAGAGGTGAAGTCAGACGTCTGATGTTGAATGGTGAATGATGTACTGTGTACAGCGCTGAAGGCAGACGTCTGATGTTGAATGGTGAATGATGTACTGTGTACAGCGCTGAAGTTAGACGTCTGATGTTGAATGGTGAATGATGTACTGTGTACAGCGCTGAAGTCAGACGTCTGATGTTGAATGGTGAAGTGACGTACTGTGTACAGAGGTGAAGTAGACGTCTGATGTTGAATGGTGAGTGATGTACTACTGTGTACAGAGGTGAAATCAAACGTCTGATGTTGAATGGTGAGTGATGTACTGTGTACAGAGGTGAAGTCAGACGTCTGATGTTGAATGGTGAGTGATGTACTGTGTACAGAGGTGAAGTCAGACGTCTGATGTTGAATGGTGAATGATGTACTGTGTACAGAGGTGAAGTCAGACGTCTGATGTTGAATGGTGAATGATGTATTGTGTACAGAGGGAAGTCAGACGTCTGATGTTGATTGGTGAATGATGTACTTCAGAATACAGCGCTGAAGTCCTAACAGACGTCTGATGTTGAATGGTGAATGATGTACTGTCTACAGAGGTGGAGCCAGACTTCTCCTGTGATGACCTGCAATGTGCACACGGCCTGGTCTGTGACGAGCCTACCGAATCATGTAGTGAGTCAACTGTTCAGAATGATTATGGACATGACCAGACCATGACGACCATGGCAGCTCTATGTCTGTCTGTCTGTCTGTCATTGTATCTGTCTGTCTGTCTGTCTGTCTGTCTGTCTGTCTGTCTGTCTGTCTGTCTCTCTCTCTCTCTCTCTCTCTCTCTCTCTCTCTAAACAAACCATTTACAAAAACCCCTTTCGATCAGTCAGTAAGCTTTGAATTATTTTTTCTATAAAATCATTAACACAAATCGGTTTATCGCTTATCGCCTTTACGAGAAGTTCCTTGTCAATACTGTTCTAATTGTAAAAAACAAAAACAACAAAACAACAAAAACAAACAAACAAACAAACAAAAAAACTGTAATCACTTCTTTCCCCTCTCCCTTTGACACCGCCTCCCTCCACAACACACTCACACACACACACACACACACACAACACACACACACACACACCACACACACACACGCACGCACGCACCACACACACACACACACACACCACACGCACAGCACGCACGCACACACACACACACACCACCACGCACGCACACACACACACACACACACCACACACACACACACACACACACACACACACACACACACACACACACACACACCACCAGTGCGCATGCTTCCTTTTAATTCCTTGCACTTGAGAACTAATTAAAAATGGTGTCACCTACAAACATTCAGTGAAAAAACAAAACAAAACAAAAACAACAACAACAACGAACCAAAATCCACCGCACTTTTACCATCTTAAAGAGGACCATATTTAAGTATTTGAAGATAGCCCAAACATTTCGATGTTTTCTTGGTTTATCTTATATGTCCTTATTAGTTGTTTTATACACACACCCCTCCCCTCTCCTGTGGCTATCTACCACCTACCAAATCGTCTCTGCCCCCCCCCCCCTCCCCACCCCCATCCCCACCCGCTCTTCAACTTCAACTGTCTTTTTTAGGCCACTTTACATCCCTCAACCATTTCTAGTATATACTCCAGTGTCAACCAGGCCTGAGCAATTCAGACACTTGCAGTGTTGGTAAGCGATCTGGGGAACACAGAGACATGACGGTGGAGTCGACAGAGTTTGGCTGTGTGGTTTCAGTCTTCCAAGTTCGGAGCACAGCAAGGTCAGCTGTGGGAAAGAGTTGGCTTGGTATAAAACAATGCGTCTGATAGAAATAAAACCCACGCTGTCGATGGGCGGACGTGGTGGCGCCCACAGCTTTACTTTTATGTCCCGCGCAAGACACTTAGTGAAAGGACGAACAAACAAGCCTTACACATTTCCAATCCAACATTTTTGTTGCTGTAGTCCGAGCAGAGGCATGTATCAAACTCGTGTACTAGTTAGCTAGGGAAAATTAAATACCCAGAAAGTGATGACGTTATTTTTGCACAATTTTGTGTGTGTGTTGTCATTGTCCTAATATTGCCTGACCACTTGCGTACACGCTTTCATGCCGTATCTTCGTTATGTACAGGAAAATAAACCTAGTCGAGTTTGGTATTAAAAGAATTGTCAGGAATTCGCCATGTCAGTCATCTCAAGAGTGCAGATATTTTACATTTTTTATGACAACCACTAAAGATCAAACCAACAGCCCATTTTGTAATGGCTACTCAACAATGCTGAAGACATTGCTGCCAGACCGGCTATGCACAGATGACATTCAGTTCGCCGAATACAGCGTGGTTAGCTGGCTGGTGGGGAGTGGCCTGCAGAAAAAAACAAAAAAAAACACACACAAAAAAACCCCTTTCCCTGACCTGCACTCATGGCTTGGCCTCTGCAGCTGCAATCGAGCTGTAATCTCCCCTGCCTCTCAAAACTAAGTAACTTGCTCTGAACAGCCGTGGCCTCGCCCGTCGGAGTGAAAGCTCACACACGCCGGCTCCGCGACTAAACAATTAATGTCGTCAGTAGAAGGCTTTGTAGGTGTTCTGCGTATGCTGGATCAGAACAGGCACCACTGAACACCACCAAAGTGACTCGATGGGTTGCCTCTTGACGACTTGACGTTGACTGCTCCCTGTGGAATGCCTGTGCCTGGGCTGCAGCCGGACGGGCCAGGCTGTGGCTGTGGGCGGGAGGGGGAGGGGAGGGGGATGAGGTCGGAATGAGCGGCGTGATGGCAATGCCACTGAGGTGCACAGAAGAAGAAGAGAAGAAGAAGTAAGAGAGAAGAAGAAGAAGAAGAAGAAGAAGAAGAAGAGAAGAAGAGAGAGAGAGAGAGAGAGAGAGAGAGAGAGAGAGAGAGAGAGAGAGAGAGAGAGGAGAACAAACCTCCCAGTCTACAAGTCAGTGCTACTATCCACCACAGTATTTGATGGAAGTGACCTTGTGTTGAATCCCTGCGACTCCTGTCAACACGCGGATCCTGGCCTCAGGTTGAAACCTTTCCAACCCTGATGGTTACTGGTATTGCATTTCTAACACTTTTGCTGTATCGTTGTGTTGAGTGCTAGTTCACTGTGTTCCTGTCTTAGTATGTGACATGGATTTGTTTGGTTTCTCTTAAACAGAAAGGGTCAGGGACAGTCGTTGCTCCCAAGGTGACTGTGTTACGGGTACCGTGTGTGACTTTTTCTCCGTTTGCAGTGAGTGGTTATTTCGTTTTCTTTTGTTCTGCTTATGCTAATTTACTATATGTGTTTGTGCTTGTGTGCATGCGTGCGTGCGTGCGTGCGCGCACGGGCGCAAGTGTGTGTGTGTCTGGGGGGGGGGGGAGGGGGGAACCCAACTTCCTTTCTTATTTTTGAACGACTACCTGAGTGTGTGTGTGTGTGTGTGTGTGTGTGTGTGTGTGTGTGTGTGTGTGTGTGTGTGTGTGTGTGTGTCTGTGTCTGTGTGTGTGACTGCAGGCAAAAAAGGACTCGCTTATTTCATTGTGCATGCCTGCCTGCAGTGTGTGTGTGTGTGTGTGTGTGTGTGTGTGTGTGTGTGCGCGCGTGCGTGCGTGCGTGCGTGCGTGTGTGTGTGTGTGTGTGTGTGTGTGTGTGTGTGTGTGTGTGCACGTGTGTTTACCCTGTTGGCGTTGCTGCTTTTGTTCTTAAAGTTTGCCTAACGTCTTCCGGCCTGCTGTGGTCACGTGGGCCACTTCTATAGTTACTGGGGATTGAGGGAGGCATGATCAGAGGGGTACACAGAGGATGGGTAACAGATAAATGTAAAAACAGAGACTATATGTAAGGAAAAAAACGTAAATTTACTGAAACAGAAAATAATAATACAAACAAACGAGAAAAAGAAAACGTTAATG
>CM065744.1:4576581-4621581 GCA_033310375.1 Conus canariensis | reverse complement strand
AAAAAATATTTTTAAAATGAAGTGGTAAAATCTACAAGCTTGTTTCTAGCGTTGCTATCTTCAGGATGTCTTTTGGGGCACGCCAACGATCTTTTATGGCGTGCGGGACTTGATTTCAACTCTGTGTGTGCAGGCGGATCTCATTTGCTGCACGTGCGGCCTGTGGTTCTTATTGGGGCCTGTTCAGGTGGAATGTGCTAGCAAAGATTTCCACTTGTGCCTGCAATTGTTTACAATTTCTACTTTTGTGTTCAGAGTTGCTAAGTGTGGTTTGCATAATATTAACCATTTTTCTGTGGAGCATAGATTGCATCTTTTTGAAATATTGTTGTATGGTGTTGCTCTTTTTATGATTTTCCATGATATGTTGTAGTCTATTTTTTTATCTTTGAGTCTCCAGATGTATTTGCTCAGCTCTGTTTGATTTTTGTATTTTTCATTTTTGAATGACTGTTTGTGGTTTGCGTATCTGGTTTTGAAAGTGTTTTCAGTAATCCCTACATATGTTTCTTCTTCATTTTCTGATGTTACCGTAGCTTGGTATACAATGTTGCTGTGAAGACATTTATTGCTCAGGGGGCACTGTTCTTTTTTAGTGCAGTTGCAAGATGTCCTTTCGGCACCCTTCTCTTTTATGTTGCTTTTCATTTTGTTAGATGAATCAATCATGTTTTTGAGGTTGGGCATACATGAGTATGACAGTTTAATGGTGTTTTTGTTGAATATTTTGGACAGTTTGTGTTCTTTTGGGAATGATGTTGCCAAGATTTTAAAGAATTCTTTTCCTACATTTGTTTTTACTTGTCCATCGTATGGTGGGTTGTACCATATGATCTTTCTTTTCCTATTTTTCTTAATTCTGTTCGTGTTGTTGTCTGGACTGTATTGTAGTTTGTAATTGTAACCACTTTTTTGTAATGCTTCTTGATATTCTGTTGCTGCATCATTGAATGCGTTTTCATTGCATGACAGGTTGGATAGTCTCTTGTTTATACCATTGGGTATTGTTTTTAGTATAGATGGTGGGTGGTTGCTTTTGATGTTTACGTAGACTGGTATGTCATTGGGTTTTTTGTATGGTTTGTACACATGGTCATTGAGGTCTAATGTTATGTCTAGGTAATTCACTACTTTTTTGTTTGCTTCTATTGTGATTTTTAAGTTGTGGTTTTTAAAGATTTTACATAATTCTTTTTTCTTGTTTTCAGGCCGGTTTATACAGAGATGACGGCCTCGCTGCATTAAACAATAATCCAAGAACCATTGAAAACAAGAAAAAAGAATTATGTAAAATCTTTAAAAACCACAACTTAAAAATCACAATAGAAGCAAACAAAAAAGTAGTGAATTACCTAGACATAACATTAGACCTCAATGACCATGTGTACAAACCATACAAAAAACCCAATGACATACCAGTCTACGTAAACATCAAAAGCAACCACCCACCATCTATACTAAAAACAATACCCAATGGTATAAACAAGAGACTATCCAACCTGTCATGCAATGAAAACGCATTCAATGATGCAGCAACAGAATATCAAGAAGCATTACAAAAAAGTGGTTACAATTACAAACTACAATACAGTCCAGACAACAACACGAACAGAATTAAGAAAAATAGGAAAAGAAAGATCATATGGTACAACCCACCATACGATGGACAAGTAAAAACAAATGTAGGAAAAGAATTCTTTAAAATCTTGGCAACATCATTCCCAAAAGAACACAAACTGTCCAAAATATTCAACAAAAACACCATTAAACTGTCATACTCATGTATGCCCAACCTCAAAAACATGATTGATTCATCTAACAAAATGAAAAGCAACATAAAAGAGAAGGGTGCCGAAAGGACATCTTGCAACTGCACTAAAAAAGAACAGTGCCCCCTGAGCAATAAATGTCTTCACAGCAACATTGTATACCAAGCTACGGTAACATCAGAAAATGAAGAAGAAACATATGTAGGGATTACTGAAAACACTTTCAAAACCAGATACGCAAACCACAAACAGTCATTCAAAAATGAAAAATACAAAAATCAAACAGAGCTGAGCAAATACATCTGGAGACTCAAAGATAAAAAAATAGACTACAACATATCATGGAAAATCATAAAAAGAGCAACACCATACAACAATATTTCAAAAAGATGCAATCTATGCTCCACAGAAAAATGGTTAATATTATGCAAACCACACTTAGCAACTCTGAACACAAAAGTAGAAATTGTAAACAATTGCAGGCACAAGTGGAAATCTTTGCTAGCACATTCCACCTGAACAGGCCCCAATAAGAACCACAGGCCGCACGTGCAGCAAATGAGATCCGCCTGCACACACAGAGTTGAAATCAAGTCCCGCACGCCATAAAAGATCGTTGGCGTGCCCCAAAAGACATCCTGAAGATAGCAACGCTAGAAACAAGCTTGTAGATTTTACCACTTCATTTTAAAAATATTTTTTAATATATATATATATATATATATATATATATATATATACATATATATATGTATGTATATGAGAAACTGGGTTCTGGCAGTCAACCCTCGATATACTGTGTCTGTCACGTGTCTTCAACACGCGTGAGATACGCAAAGTTTCACACAAGGGCGGAAGAGGGGGTGGGGGTGGGGGGTGGGGGTGTGCGTGGAGTGTGTGCAATTTCGAAATTTTGAATATACGCGAGTGCCTTTTGTGTATGCACGAAGTGTGTGTGTGGTGTGTGGTGTGTGTGTGTGTGTGTGTGTGTGTGTGTGTGTGTGTGCGTGCGTGCGTGCGTGCGTGCGTGCGTGCGTGCGTGCGTGCGTGTGTGTGTGTGTGTGTGTGTATGTGTGTGTGTGTGTGTGTGTGTGTGTGTGTGTGTGTGTGCGCCAAATGAAGAATCTGCAGGATCCCTGAATATAATAATAGGGCCAAAGAGATAACGTAAAGTATGGCATATGATGACCGATCCAAGAAGGAATAAACATTCAGGATCGGCGTATATAATGGCATGGCCACAGGAAGAGCATTTGGGATTGGTATGTTGAACGATAGGCCCAAAGGAATGGCATTCACGATCAGTTCATCGAACGACAGGCCCAAAGGAATGGCATTCACGACCAGGTCATCGAACGATAGGCCCAAATGAATGGCATTCACAACCAGGTCATCGAACAATAGGCCCAAAGGAATGGTATTTACTATCAGTTCATAGAACGATAGGCCCAAAGGAATGGTATTTACTATCAGTTCATAGAACGATAGGCCCAAAAGAATGGTATTTACTATCAGTTCATAGAACGATAGGCCCAAAGGAATGGTATTTACTATCAGTTCATAGAACGATAGGCCCAAAGGAATGGTATTTACTATCAGTTCATAGAACGATAGGCCCAAAGGAATGGTATTTACTATCAGTTCATAGAACGATAGGCCCAAAGGAATGGCATTTACTATCAGTTCATAGAACGATAGGCCCAAAGGAATGGTATTTACTATCAGTTCATAGAACGATAGGCCCAAAGGAATGGTATTTACTATCAGTTCATAGAACGATAGGCCCAAAGGAATGGTATTTACTATCAGTTCGTAGAACGATAGGCCCAAAGGAATGGCATTCACGATCAGTTCGTAGAACGATAGGCCCAAAGGAATGGCATTCACGATCAGTTCGTAGAACGATAGGCCCAAAGGAATGGCATTCACGATCAGTTTATCTAATGATGGGACCAAAAGAACAGCATTTACATTCAATGTGTATTGGCAAGACCAAAGACAGAAAACGCATTTACGATCAATAGGCATGACTGGATTGAAGGGGTAGCATTTACGATCAATAGGCATGACTGGATTGAAGGGGTAGCATTTACGATCAGTATGTATGACTGGATTGAAGGGGTAGCATTTACGATCAGTATGTATGACTGGATTGAAGGGGTAGTATTTACGATCAGTATGTATGACTGGATTGAAGGGTTAGCATTTACGATCAGTATGTATGAGTATTGAGGAGGTAGCATTTACGATCAGTATGTTTGAGTATTGTAGGGTTGGCATTAACGATCAGTATGCATGACTATTGAGAGGGTAGCATTTACGATCAGTATGTATGACTGGACTGAAGCGATAGCATTTACGATCAGTATGTATGACTGAACTGAAGAGATAGCATTTACGATTAGTATGTATGACTATTGAAGGGGTAGCATTTACGATCAGTATGTATGACTGGATTGAAGGGGTAGCATTTACGGTCAGTGTGTATGAGTATTGAAGGGGTAGCATTTACGATCAGTATGTATGAGTATTGAGGAGGTAGCATTTACGATCAGTATGTATGAGTATTGAGGAGGTAGCATTTACGATCAGTATGTATGAGTATTGAGGAGGTAGCATTTACGATCAGTATGTATGAGTATTGAAGGGGTAGCATTTACGATCAGTATGTATGAGTATTGAAGGGGTAGCATTTACGATCAGTATGTATGAGTATTGAGGAGGTAGCATTTACGATCAGTATGTATGAGTATTGAAGGGGTAGCATTTACGATCAGTATGTATGAGTATTGAAGGGGTAGCATTTACGATCAGTATGTATGAGTATTGAAGGGGTAGCATTTACGATCAGTATGTATGAGTATTGAAGGGGTAGCATTTACGATCAGTATGTTTGACTGGATTGAAGGGGTAGCATTTACGATCAGTATGCATGACTGGATTGAAGGGGTAGCATTTACGATCAGTATGTATGAGTATTGAAGGGGTAGCATTTACGATCAGTATGTATGAGTATTGAAGGGGTAGCATTTACGATCAGTATGTTTGACTGGATTGAAGGGGTAGCATTTACGATCAGTATGTATGAGTATTGAGGAGGTAGCATTTACGATCAGTATGTATGAGTATTGAAGGGGTAGCATTTACGATCAGTATGTTTGACTGGATTGAAGGGGTAGCATTTACGATCAGTATGTATGACTGGATTGAAGGGGTAACATTTACGATCAGTATGTATGACTGGATTGAAGGGATAGCATTTACGATCAGTATGTATGACTGGATTGAAGCGGTAGTATTTACGATCAGTATGCATGGCTGGACTGAAGGAATATAATTTACGGTCGGTGTTAACGATGGTTAAGCCAAAGGAATTATAACCGGGATCTGTATGTGATGACTGGGTCATAGGAATAACTTTCAGGATCGGTGTATATCATGAGAGGGCCACAGGAGTTGTGTTGCTATCGGTGTGCATAGTGAAGGGGGCTCATAGGAATTACAATACTATTGGTGTGCATAGTGAAGGGGGGTCATAGGAATTACATTACTATATTGGTGTATATTGTGACTGGGTCAGAGGAGTTACATTCAGGATTGGTGTATATTGTGACTGGGTCAGAGGAGTTACATTCAGGATTGGGGTTTATTGTGACAGGGTCAGAGGAATTACATTCAGGATTGGTGTATATTGTGACTGGGTCAGAGGAATTACATTCAGGATTGGTGTATATTGTGACTGGGTCAGAGGAATTACATTCAGGATTGGTGTATTTGTGACTGGGTCAGAGGAATTACATTCAGGATTGGTGTATATTGTGACTGGGTCAGAGGAATTACATTCAGGATTGGTGTATATTGTGACTGGGTCAGAGGAATTACATTCAGGATTGGTGTACATTGTGACTGGGTCAGAGGAGTTACATTCAGGATTGGTGTATATTGTGACAGGGTCAGAGGAATTACATTCAGGATTGGTGTACATTGTGACTGGGTCAGAGGAGTTACATTCAGGATTTTTGTTCGTTGTGACTGTGTCAGATGGATTACATTCAGGATTGGGGTTTATTGTGACTGGGTCAGAGTAATTACATTCAGGATTGGTGTATATTGTGACTGGGTCAGAGGAATTACATTCAGGATTGATGTACATTGTGACTGGGTCAGAGGAATTACATTCAGGATTGGTGTATATTGTGACAGGGTCAGAGGAATTACATTCAGGATTGGTGTACATTGTGACTGGGTCAGAGGAGTTACATTCAGGATTTTTGTTCGTTGTGACTGTGTCAGATGGATTACATTCAGGATTGGGGTTTATTGTGACTGGGTCAGAGGAATTACATTCAGGATTGGTGTATATTGTGACTGGGTCAGAGGAATTACATTCAGGATTGGTGTATATTGTGACTGGGTCAGAGGAATTACATTGAGGATTGGTGTATATTGTGACTGGGTCAGAGGAATTGCATTGAGGATTGGTGTATATTGTGACTGGGTCAGAGGAATTACATTGAGGATTTTTGTTCGTTGTGACTGGGTCAGAGGAATTACATTCAGGATTGGTGTTTATTGTGACTGGGTCATAGGTGTACAGTGACTAAGTCATAGGTGTTACATAGCGGATGGTTGTATATTGTGACTGGGCCAAAGGAATTACATTCAGGATTGGTTTGTATCATAAATGGGTTAAAGGAATTGCATTTCATGATTGGTTTGTATTATAAATGGGCCAATGGAATACCATTCATGATTGGTTTGTAATATAAACGGGCCAAAGGAATTACATTCAGGATTGGTTTGTATTATAAATCGGCCAAAGGGATTACATTCATAATTGGAGTATATTATGACCGGCCAAAGGAAAATACTTCCAGTATTGGTCTATATTATGAATGGGTCAAAGGAAAATACTTTCAGTATTGGTCTGTATTATGAATGGGCCAAAGTAAAATACCTTCAGTATTGGTCTATATTATGAATGGGCCAAAGACATTACATTCAAGATCGGTGTATATAGTGAAGGGTTCATAGGAATCACATTCAAGATCGGTGTATCTAATGTCTGAGTCAAATGAGTCACATGCAGGATGGGTGCATATAAAACTGAGCCAAAGGCAGAACTGATAGGATCGGTGTTTATGACAGGGCCAAAGTGGTAGCATTTAGTTCTCGTGTATATATACTGAAAGGGCCAAAGTGGTAGCATTTAGTTCTCGTGTATATACTACTGACTGGGCCAAAGTAGTAGCATTTAGTTCTCGTGTATATATTAGTGACAGGGCCAAAGTAGTAGCATTTAGTTATCGTATATATACTACTGACAGGGCCAAAGTAGCAGCATTTAGTTCTCGTGTATATATTACTGACAGGACCAAAGAGATAACATTTAGTTCTCATGTATATACTACTGACAGGGCCAAAGTGATAGCATTTAGTTCTCGTGTACATACTACTGACAGGGCCAAAGTAGTAGCATTTAGTTCTCGTGTATATACTACTGACTGGGCCAAAGTAGCAGCATTTAGTTCTCGTGTATATATTACTGACAGGGCCAAAGTGGCAGCATTTAGTTCTCGTGTATATACTACTGACAGGGCCAAAGTAGCAGCATTTAGTTCTCGTGTATATACTACTGACAGGGCCAAAGTAGCAGCATTTAGTTCTCGTGTATATACTACTGACAGGACCAAAGTGATAACATTTAGTTCTCGTGTATATACTACTGACAGGGCCAAAGTAGCAGCATTTAGTTCTCGTGTATATACTACTGACAGGGCCAAAGTAGTAGCATTTAGTTCTCGTGTATATACTACTGACAGGGCCAAAGTGGCAGCATTTAGTTCTCGTGTATATACTACTGACAGGGCCAAAGTAGTAGCATTTAGTTCTCGTGTATATACTACTGACAGGGCCAAAGTAGTAGCATTTAGTTCTCGTGTATATACTACTGACAGGGCCAAAGTGGCAGCATTTAGTTCTCGTGTATATGCTACTGACAGGGGCGAAGGACGGACATACAGGGTGAGTGTTTTCAATGGCCGGTTTAAAGGAATGACAGTTTGTTGTTGTCTGTCAAGACGACAAAGACCATCTAGTCATCCTGGGGTCGGGGGTGAGTGCGTAGATGGCTGATCAGGTCGATCTGCGCCCGGAAAGATCTATCACAGTACGGACAGGGGATGGTGGCAGCAGTTGGAGATCTGTTGACACTGGTCTTCCTGACCATCCTGTGCTGCTCAGCTGCAGCAATTCTGTTGCTTTCACAGGTCTCTGCACATCTGCGGACAACTGATCGCCACCCGTCTCTGTCCTGGGCAGTCTGCTCCCATGTTGTGTGGCTGATGTTGAAGACCTTCAGAGAAGATTAGAGGCTGTCTTTGAAACGCTTCCTCTGGTCCCCATGAGAGCATTTGCCTTGTTATAGTTCGTCCATTGATGGAGATGACTGGCTCAACGTATAGCTGTCCCGGCGCCGGTTGGTGCATCACTTCAGTCTTTTGCGTACTGATTGTCAAGCCGAAGTTGTTGCAAGCAGCAGAGAACTTGTCAACACTGTGTTGCATTGTGGCTTCTGAGAGAGCATTGAGGACACAGTCGTCCGCGAAGAGGAAGTGACTGACAGTGTCCGTCAAGACCTTGGTTTTCGCTTGAAGTCTCCTGAGATTGAAGACTGATCCATCTGTGCGGTACTTGATGACGATGCCTATATCCGCGTCACGTCACTGAATGCGTCAGTCATCATAGCCGAGAACATGAGGCTGAACAGGGTGGAGCAAGAACACAACCCTGTTTCACTCCGTTTGAGACTGGGAACGGTTCAGATGTCTTGCCGTTGTCTTGGACTCTGGCCAGCATGCCGTCGTGAAGTTGGCGTACGATGGCAATGAACTTTCTGGGGCATCCGTACTTCGCCATAATTCTCCAAAGCCCCTCCCTAATGACTGTGTCAAAGGCTTTGGTCAGATCAACATAGGTGGAGTACAGGTCGACATTCTGTTCCTGACAGTTTTCTTGGAGCTGTCTGGCAGCAAACACCATGTCGATGGTCCCGCGTTCTTTCCGGAAGCCACACTGACTCTCAGGTAGAAGACCTTGCACAAGATGTGTGATGAGCCGATTGACTAGAGCTCTATCCAGGATCTTGCCTGCGAGAAATAGCAGGGAGATTGCACGATAGCTGTCGCAGACCTGACGGTTTCCTTTGCGTTTGTAGATATGAACGATGGAGGCATCTTTAAGGTTTTGAGGAACTGTCTTGTGCTGCCATGTGATCTGAAGGAGTTGATGAAGTTTCTTCACCAGAATCACATCACCCTCTTTGTAGACCTCAGCTGGGATTGTGTCTGAGCCAGGTGCTTTGCCACTGGATAATAGACGAATTGCTTTCTGAGTCTCCTGCAAAGCTGGTACGGCGTCCAGCGTCTCATCGATCGGATTTTGGGGTAGTCGATCGATGGCTTCATTGTTGATGGTGGATGGGCGGTTCAGTACGCTGTCAAAGTGTTCAGCCCCTCTTTGTAGTATCTTCTCTTTATCTGTGATCAGCGTTGATCCATCTGCACTGAGAAGTGGAGTTGAGCCCGGGGTGGTGGGACCGTAGACTTCCCTCAAGCCATTATAGACGTTTTTCATGTCATTCCTGTCTGCAAAACCCTGAATCTCATCAGCTTTGTAGCTCAGCCAGGAGTCTTGCAACTGGCGCAGCTTTTGCTGGATGTTTCTGCGGATGTTTCTCAGCGCGTCGTTCTTTGCTGTTGACTGTGGGTCGTCGATGTGCGCTCTGAAAGCACGACGTTTTTCCTCTAGAAGCTGCTGGATTTCAGTGCAGTTCTCATCGATCCAGTCCTTGTGCATCCTGGTTGTGGGTCCCAGACACTTCATAGCTGTGCTGTACACTGTTTCACGAAGTGCGGCCCATGCTGCTTCCACATCGTGGTCATTCAGTATGGTGGACTCCAATCGAGTTTCCAGGGTGTCATCAAAGGACTGTTTGGTAACGACGACCTTGAGCTTGCTGACATTCACACATCTTGATGGTTTTACGCCTGAGGACGTCTCTTGGGCTGGACATGAAGCCTGAGCTTGGAGACGATGAGGCGGTGATCTGTCCAGCACTCTGCGCCGCACATGACCTTCGTGACCCTCACGTCCCGCCTGTCCCTCTTCCACACGATGACATAGTCAATAAGATGCCAATGTTTGGATCGCGGGTGCATCCATGATGTCGTGTTGCGGGTAGGGAGGCGGTTGATGGTGTTCGTTATCAGGAGATCATGCTCGACACATGTCTAAAGAAAAAACAGACCGTTGCTATTGCAGTTGCCAACCCCATGCTTTTCAATCACGCCTTCCTAGGTGGTGCCGTCGCTGCCAGCTCTCGCATTAAAGTCACCAAGAATGGTGAGCTTATCAGCGCTGGGAACAGTGATGATGACGGCATTCAAGTCTTCATAAAACTTTTCCTTTACCTCATTTGGGTTAATTATGGTGGGTGCATACGTGCTGACAATGGTGGCAAGCTTTCGTCCTCGTGAGAGAGAGAGCCTCAGTACGTGTCATCAAGCGATCGTTCACTCCTTCAGGCGGGCCAGCCAGCTTGCCGACAAGTGTTGACTTCACCGCAAAGCCAACCCCAGCCTCACGTCTCTCCTCAGGTCCACGCCCATTCCAAAAGAAGGTATAGCCTGCGCCTCGTTCACAAAGTTCACCCTCCTCAGCCAGCCTGGTCTCACTTAGGGCAGCGATGTCAATCTTATATCTGGCAAGTTCATTCGCAATGAGGGCTGTACGCCTTTCGGGTCTATCCGAGGCGTTCCTGTCAAGGAGCGTGTGGACGTGCCATGAAAGGAATGACATGAAAGGAATGATATAAAGGATAACTAATGACACAGAACAAGGATGCACAGAATCATATTCTAAAACGACAGAAATAAGCATAAAGATTGGAGTATCTTATATATTAAAATGCGAAATGGAGGACATGTAGTCTGTGTTTGATGGCAGAATCAAACGAAAGACATAAACTACTGTTCTGCACAGTAACAGAGTGCAAGAAAAGACGCATGCAATCATTCTTTGACATAATTCACTACAACTAGCGTACCCAGCCGGGTCCTAATGCGAGAATTCCATGTCATGACAGAGCCAAAGCAGGGACGCGTTGGATGGGCCTGCAAAAAGGATGGGGACTGCCAGAGTGAACTGTGCCACAATGCCACGTGTGTCTGCAAATCTGGTTATTCCACAGTGGTTGAAGATTTCTCCTGTAGTGAGTCTCTCTCTCTCTCTCTCTCTCTCTCTCTCTCTCTCTCTCTCACACACACACACACACACACACACACACACACACACACACACACACGCACGCACACATGCACACACACACACACACACACACACACACACACGCACGCACGCACGCACGCACGCACACACGGACGCACGCACGCACGCACACACACACACACACACACACACACACACACACACACACACACACAGGTTTCTTTCTCTCATTCTCTCTGTCTTTCTCTTCTGATGGTAGTACTTGCTTCTTGGTGGTATTATTAGCCATGTGTGCCATTTGCATGTAGGTCTACCAGAACATCCTGTTGTGTTGCTGCTTACAGGGGCTTCAGTTCTCCGTCTGACGTCTTTGCTTACACAGGCCGACCACTGAAGCGCTGACAACACACACACACACACACACACACACACACACACACACACACACACACACACACACACACACACATGCGTGCGCGTGCACCCAAATGCTCTCTCTCTCTCTCTCTCTCTCTCTCTCTCTCTCTCTCTCTCTCTGAAGTATGCATGTCACAGTTGATCAGAAGAGGAAGAAGTAGATTTGCGTCACAGATGTTCTTCAAGAATCCAGACCGTCAAGTGAGTCATCATGCAAAGACGACAGTCAGTGCAACACAAGGTAAATTAACGAATGCAAAACTGTGGCTTTGTTCCAGAATGCAGACCGTCAAGTGAATCATCATGTAAAGACGACAGTCAGTGCAACACAAGATAAATTAACGAATGCAAAACTGTGGCTTTGTTCCAGAATCCAGACCGTCAAGTGAATCATCATGTAAAGACGACAGTCAGTGCAACACAAGGTAAATTAACGAATGCAAAACTGTGGCTTTGTTCCAGAATCCAGATCGTCAAGTGAATCATCATGTAAAGACGACAGTCAGTGCAACAAGGGGTTTACTTGTGACAGTGGTCAATGCAGTGAGTTATATATAAAAAAAAGTATTGTGCTATATCGTTTGTGAACGATGTGGTGCCGTGTTGTTTACACTCTGTCTTTTCACTTTTGTTTTCCCGGATTGAGCAGTGAGCTGTTGTTGGATAGCTGAACACTGGGTAAATGTCATACACAGCAGTCTACTCCAGGTTATTTCAGTTGAGATGACAGCGCTCCTGTGTGCTGTGAACACATTCTCTTCTGTCTTCACATACTACAGTGACTGACATAACCTGGTAGATTGGGTCAAGAACAATGATTGGCTACATTTTGTAATGCAGACGCTCGAGCTCCCATAGGTTATGGTCGACAAATTCAACAGAATCTATGAGTTTCGGTGATTTGCTTTGTAACACAGTTGAGAAAGTGTAGGTCGTAAGATGTCAAAGGAAAAATAATATACCCACAAAGTCGTCTAGTTTTATGAATGTTCTGTTATAGCATTGCATGTTCACCTCGATAGACAGTTCTAAGACCATACCATCGCTTAGGGAGAGGTAGAGGGCGAATCTTGGGTCTCATAAATGGGTTTTAAGGGGGGGGGGGGGGGGATGCGTTGCGATGCTGAGCAAAATGGGGGTGGCATGACACCTGTCTTAGGCCAGTCGTCTGTTGAGTTGTACCTCCAACACGGTGTCTATGAGCAGAAACCCTTCAAAGTCAGAAACTGCACTGGAAAACAAATCATACAAAAAGCGTGCAGCAAAACACAGAACTCTGTGCACGAAAAAGGCATTTCTCAGAATGACCGGTTTCTTCTTAAATGAGGTAGTTTAAAGACACTGCAAAAAAAAAAAAAAAAAAAAAAAAGAGAGAGAGAGAGAGAGAGAGAGAGAGAGAGAGAGAGAGAGAGAGAGAGTTTATCCCTGTATTGAATGTTACCGGTTCACTGGGATTGTTTGTATTTACCCACTGACTATAGTTCATAAGATGATAAATATCTTAACAACTTCAGCCAACAATTTCTGCAAGAGAAATGGGTTTCTTTTTACGCCACTATTGTGTGTGTGTGTGTGTGTGTGTGTGTGTGTGTGTGTGTGTGTGTGTGTGTGTGTGTGTGTGTGTGTGTGTCGTGGGGGAGGGGGGTGCCGGGCTAGGTTTTATCTTGTGTTATAACGTGAAACCTGTACAGAAAGATTTGTAGTTACAACCTTGAAAACACCGCATCGTACTGACACAGTTTGAGGAGCAAATGATCGGTGGTCCGTTGCTGTCCGTGTGTCACGTCAGCCTTCCAACAGGAATACCTAAGTGACCATCATGCTCAGTTAAGGGCGAGAGATGGTGCAGTGCTGGGCGGACTGTCATGTGGAGATACCCGATGACAGATTTGTTTCCCCCTCATGATTGTATATCTTAACCCTTTCCGCTCAGTTCAGACCTGTATGGTCGCACCCCCCCCCCCCCCCCCGGATCTCCTACACACCTTAAATGCATGGACACCACAAGCCCACGAAGGAATCAGAGGAGGAATCTTCGTGACAGTACCCCCTCTTACAGCAAAATAAGAAACGCAGAAATCAGCGGGAAAAATGAATGTCGTGGAGCTTCCTGGAACGTTTCATAATGTCGGCAGCAATACTGTCTCCTCTGGGGTGCAGTACAACACTACAAGTACAAGAGGTGTTCTGAAGTGGAAGAGCCTACGGGTATGACCATTGTATAGCTCGGTCCAATTTATCGGTGGCGTACGTCTGTTAGATGGACGAAGTGATAGTTAACGTAATAGCCTGGATAATGAACAGCCGCACAATGACAATGCAAAACGCCAAGAACGCCCACACCACAACAAAGTGAAGATAAAATGACACAACAAGGTCATTGATCAGAACGTTCTGATTCACCACAACCAAGCAGGCGGATCCATTGCAACAGACATTAACTGGCGCAGACGCCTGGGCGGGACTAGTTCATCTGCAGCGTCCAGACCTCATGGATTCACACTGTTGACTCCTGGAAGAAGGTAAAGCGTCAGAAAGAGGATAGTTGCTCTAAACGGATTGTTGAACAGAGGATGCCGAAGTATGTGTGACCCTGTAGGATCCTATCTTCTGCCGCGTCCTGAAAATTGTGTACTGTTGCGTCTCAGTATTCGGTCCCAGAATGCGACTTTTGTGATTTGGCGTCCTCAAAACATGAAAAAGAGAGTGAGATTTAATTTTTTTTTTTTATTGCAAGCCTGAAAGTAACTCCCACGACGATATGGTGCAATCAGCATCAGAGCTGACAAAAACAACAACAACAAAAACACAGAAACAAATTCCGTAATTTTCTTTCTCTCAAAAATATCAGAGTTTGTATGAATGTTAGATAAATCAACCCAAAGATAAAAAATGAAAAGAAAAAAAAAATGACAAAGTTAAAAAGAAAACAATGACAACTGGCTTACTACATTTTGGTTCATCATTTCTAATTCATCTCTTGAATCCGTTTCTTAGAGCACAAGATTTAGTAAAGAAAGTTCTTGTGTGGTATGTTAGGCATTAGAACCCAAGGCAATAGCAGAAAGTAGGTTTTGAGTCCTTCACCACCTGGTTTGTTTATGTCCTGTGTGAGCGAAAGGGCCAAGGTTTGTTACGTTGACTTACGTTTAATTAGTGGCACAGTATTTCAACGTTCATCATCGTATGTTAATTTCTGCTGGCAGTCATTATTACACAATTCTATTAATTCAACATGAGGGTTTCTTTTTATTGCGTCGTTTCTTGTTTTGATGTATCTAAGTAACCTTTCTTTACTATTTTTTGGTATCCTCAGGTACAGGCTAAAGTACGTTCTTGCACATTGATTATTCTTCTTTTTTTTTTTTCGTTTTTAGTAGTAAAAAGCGAGATGACTGAAGGCGGAAATTGAAGCAAATTTTAAAAGGGGAGGTTATTATTCCCGCAGACAATCCAATTTTTTTTCTTTTTTAACAGGACAGAACACATTCCATTTCGACTTCTTGGGTCTTCTTCAGGCAAAAACAAACAACATTTAGGACATTGAAAACGAAGAATGAGAAACCACTTGTCTTCACATATTCGGGAAGGGGATCATGGGAGCTATACTATGATTATGGCAATAATGATAATGATGATGATAACAATAGCGATGATAGTAATGATAGTGATGATGGTGAAACTATTTAAATAATAAGCGAAGACTCACATTAACTACATCTCCACCTACATACAGACACGAGGGAAGGGAAAATCATGTAAATGAGATAGTATGTGAAACTGAAAGAAAATAAGATGGAGAAGAGGGAAGGGACTGGTATCTGAGTGAATAATAGACACAGTAAATGGAGAAAGTGTAGTGTGTGTGTGTGGGGGGGGGGGGGGGGGAGTAGTTGTAAGATATATATGGGGTAAATAGTGAGGGTATGGTAGTGTGAATGTATCTTGTTGGCGGGTATAGTGGGCCGGTGTTGTGGTGGTGGATAGGTGTGTGCTAGTTTAGGATGTTAATGTCATGCAGGTGGAGGGAAGGAGGGGAAGGATTTTACAATTTAAGGGGGAAAAAAAGGGGGGGGGGGTAAGATTCCTACACCTGCACACATATAGAGACAGGGAAGAGGAAAGGTAAACAGTATTCTTGGAAAAACGGAAATGCTCGATGAGAAGAGGGCTTGACATGTCTATATTTAAACACATACACACACACACACATACACACAGATACACGCAACACACACACACACACACACACACAGACACACACACACACACACACACACATACACACAGATACACGCAACACACACACACACACACACACACACACACACACACACACACACACACACACACAGATGAAAATTCGTGTAAACAGTATTATTGGAAAGGTAAACAGTACTGTTGGATTATGATCATAATGATACTTATTCGTTAAAAAATGTTGGTGTTTATGTAATGACACTGCTTGAAAAGAAATGGAAATACTCATTGAGGAAAGGGTTAACATGTATATTTGGAAAAAAAAAAGGGGGTGGGGGAAGGCATGTAGCCACATTTCCACCCACATACAGGAAAGAGGGAAGGGAAAATCATGTAGAGGAGATAGTATACGAAATTGAAAGAAAGGAAAATGGAGAGGAGGAAGGGGTTCGCTCTGCGTAAAGAGCAGAAGTAGTAAATGGACAGGGTGTGTGTGTGTGGAAGGGGGGAGGGGGGGGTGTCGATCTCTGCCTAAAGAACAGATGTAGTAAATGGAGAGGGTGTAGGGAGGGGGGGGGGGGAGCTAGCTTTAAGTTATATATGGGGTAAATAGTTTGGGGTATGGTAGTATGAGTGTATGTTGGTGGAGGACTTAGTTGGCTGGTGTTGCTGTGGTGGATAGTGCATGCTACTTTGGGCTGCTGATGACATGAGGGTAGAGGGAAGGGGAAGGGATTTCATCATTTAATGAAATAAGAGAGAGAGAGAGAGAGAGAGAGAGAGAGGGGGGGGGGGAGTCAAAGTCCTGCACCTACACTGATGCACAGGAAAGAGGAAATAAGGATGTGAAGCTCCTGTGGAGCGGGTAGTGTATCAAGTTGAAAGAAAAACAGGTGTAGAAAAAAAAGGGGTAGGGGAGGGGGTGGGGAGATGGGAGGTTTGTGAGTAAAGAGAGGATTGCCACAGAAAACGGAGAGAGTGTAGAGAGAGGTGAGAGGGAGGTAGCTGTAGCTTATACAAGAAGTAGATAGTGGGAGATATGGTGGTGGTAGTGGTGGTGTGTACGTGTGTTCGTGTGTGTGTGTGTGTGTGTGTGTGTGTGTGTTGGTGGAGGATATAGTCGGCTGGTGTTGCGGTGGTGGATTTGTGTGTGCTACTTGCGGATTTTGATGCCACAGGGTTGAAGTACTTCAAGTTTGGCAATCAGGAATGACTCCCGCGTGAGTCGCTCCGAGTTGTCACACTGTTATTGCCGAAGTGCCAGGACTTTGACTTGGTTGATGTTGTGTTGGGGGTGGTTAAAATGTAGGGCAACTGGTTTGGGCCGGTGTTGGCGGATGTCAGCCAGGTGTTCAGAGATGCGTATCTCAAAGTGTGGGGGATGTTTCACTTACATAGATCTCACCACACAGGTGGCAGTGGATAGTGCATGCAATGTTGCGGCTGCGATAGGAGAGTGTGTGCTTAATTGTGAACGAGTCTCTGGGGCCCTGTAGGGTGGTGTCTGGTTTGGTAAGAGGACAGATTTTGCAATTTGGTTTAAAAGCCGGGGAAAGTACCTGGCGGTTTAGGTGTGTAGGTTTTGTTCAGCTTGGAGAGTACAAGCAGTTTTGTTTTATGTTTCTGTGACGTTTGAAAGTAATTATCAATTTGGACTCAAAGGCAGGTTTGTGATTTTCTACTATGTGCCAGTTGGACTTCAGAATCCCGCAGATGGGGAGAGTGTGTGGATGGGAGAGGAGGTAGGCAGTGGGTCTGTCTGTCTCTTTTGGAGGCGGAGTTTCTAGAGCGGATGTTCTGGATACAGCTGCAGTGTGGTTGAAAACATTGATTACTGACAGCACTGGGCTATCCACGGCTAGTGAAAAACTCAGGCATTTACGCTGCTTGTAGAGTGAAATCTGACGTTGGCTCCCCCCATACCTCTATCCCCCACGCATGAAAGATAATCTTCCCAGAGCACAAAATGCCGTCGTAGCAGACACCCATGTATCCACAAGTCCCGTCCTTCAGCTTCCTCCTTTCACCCTCCCCCCTCACTATCACCTTGCACACACCATCTGCAGTAGACCGCCCCACTCCATGACTTTGGGTCCTGAGGTCAGTGTCTTTTCTGGCCTTATTCCAGTCTGTTTAGCTCCGTGTGTTCTTGTTTCTCTCTATCTCATTGCGTTCGTCTGTCTTCCCCAGTGTTTTCCTCCATGCCCGTTTACATGAATTCGCCTCTCTCTCTCTCTCTCTCTCTCTCTCTGGCAATGGCCTAAACATGAATAAATTCTCTCTCTCTGTCTTTGTCTGTCTGTCTGTCTGTATCTCCTCTCTCTCTCTCTCTCTCTCTCTCTCTCTCTCTCTCTCTCTCTCTTGTTATCACCGGCAGTGTTTGCTTCACTTAGGAGAAGAGAACATTCAACAGACTTACGGAGGGTCAGGGCAAAGGCAGTTCAGAAATAAATTGAAGTACACATGGTCATGTCAGAAAAAGAAAATAAAAAAAAGCAAAAGACACCAACAAAGAAAGACAGGAAAAGGCAAAGTCAATTTAGAATTGAAAATTGATGGTTATGTTTCAGAACCGGGACCGACACATGGATCGTCTTGTGCGAACGACTCTCAGTGCGATTCAGGGCTGACTTGTCAAAGCGGTCGATGCAGTGAGTTAGTTGTGAACACGTGCTGCACGGTCTGTGAGTTCTGTAGTGCTCTAGTGATGTTGACACATGCTCTGTCATTTCTCTGGCTTTGTTGCATTCCTAACAAGATCGGGCAGTGAGCTAGGTGAATGCTACAGTGAGCTAGTTGAATGCTACAGTGAGCTAGCTGAATGCTACAGTGAGCTAGCTGAATGCTACAATGAGCTAGTTGAATGCTACAATGAGCTAGTTGAATGCTACAGTGAGCTAGGTGAATGCTACAATGAGCTAGTTGAATGCTACAGTGAGCTAGTTGAATGCTACAGTGAGCTAGTTGAATGCTCGGTGGGTGTCATACAATTCACTCACAGTCCAGATGGATTCAGTTGTGGGTCCTGCATGCCGTGGACACATTTTCTTGTACTGTCTTCACAGGCAGACGGCAGTGATTGACTTAGCATTTTCATGATGGAGAAACTCGAGTTCGCATGGTTGAACTATGATTAAACATGATTAGCCAGCTTCAATGATTTGCTTTGCAACACAACTGCCTAAAACAATATCGTTCGCGAGATGTCAGAATTATTTTTGTTTTAAGTGGAAAGAAATTCTCTGAAGGAAATGGGATTATATCTTTTAAAAAGTGTGTGTGTGTGTGTGTGTGTGTGTGTGTGTGTGTGTGTGTGTGTGTGTCCGTGCGTCCGTGCGTGCGTGCGTGCGTGTGTGTGTATGTGTGTGTGTGTGTGTGTTGCCAGAACTGAATATATGTCTGCTTTCGATGAATGCCTAAATTGCTTTGTGTTGAGCGTGCCCTGGTTGTTCCAGACATGTGAAAAACCCATCGACTTGTAAATGTATAACAAAATGTATCAAGGTACTCGTTTCCGTAGTTCAATCCTTAACATTTCATTATAGACTTGTTTCGGATAGCTAGTTAGCTCTTATTCAGTTATATGGACTCAACACGATTTCACCTGGCGTACAGCGGCTAGAGATGGGATAGTTTCCCAACTTTGCTAACACAGGCTATATTGATGTTTTGTTTACTCGTGGACGCTCCCTGGTGGGTGTTCAGGAGAAAGAAAGGCGCTAAACCGCTTGGCTAGTGCAGATGACAAAGGCTGTGTGTACATTGCCATGGTAGTCAATGGAAACCAAATCTTAGGTCTGTAACTTAGTATCAGAGCGACCAATATGTCAAACAGACGCATCAGCACTGACGTATTTATATTTGGAGAACTTTAAGCATAAGGACACGTGTTGCTTTGCTACATTGTTTGGCTAAAATGGTCTTCGGCACACTGGAAATTAGCACTTGGGTGGAAATTTACCCCAACGTATTTCAGTCTGTCCACTGCTTGAATACAATCATCCCCATTGAGAACATGACAACCTTTGTTGTTGGTTTTATGTTTTCCTTTGCCTGTTTATAGCCAATCAGTATAGCTGGCCATGGGTATGTAACTGATCCAGCAAATTCTGTAGGCCCTAATCTTTGTTTAAGTCATCTAAGCAACAATGAAAAAGTCAGTTTCTTTTCTCTTGTTCATTGTGTGGTCAGTTATGTTTTGTAAGCATGAGTAGGTGATCCATTGTCTGTGAAAGTTCTCTGAATCCAGCTTGCTCTTTGATTGACAAACCATGTTTGTATCTGGATATATTTCTAATCTTCCGTGGATGACTCGACAGAAAGGCTTACCCAAGGGGCTGTTGAGAGCAATACCATGGGAATTATAAGGATCACTTGGGTCTTCACTGTTAAAATAGGTATATTTAGCCCTTCTTGTGACTGGTTAGGAATTGTGCCTGGTTGGAATATGGCATTTGATAACTTGCACACACTACCAGTGATGCTACACATGCTAGCTCGCAGTATTTTGCTTGTTATACCACATGGCTTGTTGTTTACAAGTCTTCTCAACACAAAACACTGTCTTAGCCAGCCAACCATTTATCTTCTATCCCCACACATATCCCCCCCCCCACCCCCCACCCCCTTCACACCATGACACAACATCTGCGTTAACACGCTTGAGAAAAAAATGCGTACTGGTTTCAAGTCAATAATACTTTTTCGTTCTGTTCCAGTTGTTGTATCCAAGTTCCAGTCTCTCATTCTTATCGTTGCACTGCATGCATGTTGATGTGTGATCTTCATCTCTTCTTTTACTTCTTCTCTCTTCTCTCTCTCCCCTCTCCTTTCTTTGTGTTATTTCTAGCAATGTTGCCTCATCAGATAATTCCATTCTTCGTTGCGTCAGATGAAGTGATGTTTTCCGTCCTTGAGGGCTTGCAGGGCATCAATCAGCTGCGCGTGCAAGACTGCCTTGAGGGCTTGCAGCTCAGTGCCCAGTCATCTGCCCAGTCTGGGCAAGACATGCCTTGACTGCTTGGCAAGCATCTCAAGTGACCCAGTCCATCTGGCCGACATCGCAAAGGCCAGTCCTTGATGCTTGCAAGGCGTCATGACCAGTCTCTGGCCACAGGTCTGGCAAGACATCCTAAGGGCTTGGCAAGGCATCAAGTCCCGTCATTGGCGACAGTCTGGCAAGGCATCAAGTGACCAGTATTGGCCCAGACAGGCTTGGCAAGGCATCAAGTGACCCAGTCATCTGGCCGACAGGTCTGGGCAAAGACATGCAGGGATAAACTGAATGACAAATGGTCATTTCATGAAACATAAAGAAGCGAAGAAAAAAAAAAGAAGCTAACTCGTAGATAGACAAGTAAAAGAAACAAACGGGTGATTAAATACGTAAATGTAAAGTGTATATTACAGTAAGAAAGATTATAAATGAAAACAAGTTGATGGTTTGTGTTTCAGAAGTTGCTCCGGTTAATGGGTCATCCTGTACAGGCGACACCCAGTGCAACTTGGGATTCATTTGTGAAGGCGGTCAATGCAGTGAGTGCTCTGTCAACACGTGATGTGCTGTATCACCTGTGAGCTCTGTGGTGCCGTGATGTTTACACACTGTCTTTTCACCGGCTGTCATGTTTTCCCAAACCTGGCAGTGAACTGTTGTTGGCTAGTGGAATGCTCGGTGGCTGTCACACACAGAAGTCGCACTTCAGGTAAAGTTAGTTACAACGGCGCTTCCACATCTTGGACATAAAGGACTTCTTGATGAAATGCAGCCAGTGGAATACAAGGGAAGCTTCTGGACTGGTTTGCTGATTATCTTTCAAACCACACCGAGGCAATGGTTGGTAAATCGTGATGAATCGGATCACAAAACCAGGCGTTCTCCAGTATCCCAGATCAGGTCGCCTTTTATTGTGTTATTCATGTTAATACTATATAAGACAGCATTAAATCAAAGTTTGAATTTTTAGCAGATGACGCAAACATGTCATTAACTCTGAACTATGCTGTTACTTGCGTTAGTATGCTTAAGTTAGATGTCGATAAAATACATCCTTGGGCGTAACATTGGAAAGTTAAATTTGACGACGAAAAGACGAGTTGCTGAATGTCCATCAATATTGCTCCAATTGTATCTTGGACATTTGGCTCTACTCACTAAACACAAACACAAGCACCTTGGTATATGATTACTAACACAACACAAGACTGTATATACGTACTAAACCAACACAAACACCTTGGTATTATGACGTACTAAAAACACAAAGCACCCTGGTATAGACGTACTAACACAACCAAGCCTTGGTATTATGCTCCAAAATGACTGCAAATGGGAGGGACAGATTAAACCTATAGCCAATACAGTTACCATGACGCTTTCTTGTTTGAACATGAGTAAGTATTGACTCAGCAGAAAACCACTAGAAATTAAATATGTACAGGTCTGTTATATTGCCTCATTTTGGTCACGCTGACATCATATTGGATAACTGTTCTGACACACAGTCTAATTCTTCTTCTTCCTGCTATCACATTTTGATAATTGAACTCTGTACCTCATTGGATAAGGATCTGTAGGTGTTTTTTTTTTAATAGTTATTGAAAGATTACATGTCTGTCCATAATCGTGTTGCACGTGCATACTTTTACATCGGGCAGAAAAAAGAAGAGATTCATTGTGCCCTTCTTTTTGAGGCTAGGGTCCTAAAAATACTATATGTCATCATACTTAGAGGATAACCCAGGCTGTACCTGTTGTCATGAGAGAGAGACAGCTGAACATTACTTGACATCATTCCTCTCTTCAATGTAGTCCGTACCAACAGTTTTAGATATCTTACTCCAGAATTATACTCAAGTTCAAATTCTCTCAAATGGTAATCCTCAGTTTCTTGCTGAAGTGAATTATGTTAACATTTGCGACGGTACACACTTTCCTCTCTTCCTTTCCTGTTGTTGTCTTCAACTTTCTGCTGAGATCAGTAGATCATTGTATCCAT
Source organism: Conus canariensis (assembly GCA_033310375.1). NCBI lineage: Eukaryota > Metazoa > Mollusca > Gastropoda > Neogastropoda > Conidae > Conus > Conus canariensis. The sequence goes on along the minus strand of CM065744.1, from coordinate 4,598,909 downwards.
GTATGTTGTAGGTGATGATCCAAAACTATGTCATTCTTGTGGCAGATTTTGCATGTGTCTTCCAGTTTCCATGCAAACTGTCAGTGTACTGTATATTGCAGAACACGTTTTAAGCTGTAATTGGTCGCTGTTTTGATGGACTTAGTTTGATGCCATTATTTTTAACAAAGTTCTGTTTGAATCAAAGTTGTGAAGAAAAAAATCGAAATTGTAAACTCTTGATAACAGAGAATCGTATTGGCATACAGTTTGATGAGCAAAGTCCTGGATCGTTGCTTTAATATATTACATCAACCCAAAGGATACCTAATTCAGACAACCCATCTCACCGTCAAAAATCTTTTAAACGTTGCCTGGAGATATTCTGTTGCTAGGTGGACCATCATTGTCTGGACAGACCAGATAAAGATTTGTTTTTACTCATGACAGCACATTGAGTTCTGCTCAACACAAACTCTGCACGGTTTCACTCCACAAGTGAAGCGGCCATATCCATGTGTGTATAGATGCTAATACCCTCTAAGGAATTCCTAGTCCCTTTCCCGTCCCTATTCCACTCTGTTACTTTATGTTTGTGCTAGTTGGTTTCTCTCTTTATCTCATAAGATCTGTCTTCCCGAGCGTCTTCTTGCATGCCTGTTTATATCCGTGTAACCCTCTCTCTCTCTGTCTCTCTCTCTCTCTCTCCCTCTCCTCTCTCTCTCTCTCTCTCTCTCTCTCTCTCTCTGGCAATGTTGACTTCGAACAGGGTGATAATCTTACCTAAACTGCGTCGGTTGTGGTGATGCGTTTCTAACTCTTTGAATGGGTTTGGCAAGGGCTAAAAATAAATAAATAAATAAATTAATTAAAAAAAAGAAGAAAACCCTCGTCTGGCCGAAGGGTCAAGGCAGAGAGTTCAGAGACAGAATGAAGAATAAAAGGTCATTCCACAGGGCATATTTAAATCAATTAATAAACAAACAAAGCAATAAGTAAACAAAAATAGACAACTATATGAGGCAGGTAAATTTCACAAATTGTAATGACTTCAATTAATAAACAAACAAAGCAATAAGTAAACAAAAATAGACAATTATATGAGGCAGGGTAAATTTCACAAATTGTAATGACTTCAATTAATAAACAAACAACGAACCAACCAACCAACAACAAACAAAAAATTAATAATGAATTAATGAGGCAAGGTAAATATATGAAAAAAAAATGCTTTTGTTTCAGTAATCAGCCCAGTACGTGGACCGACTTGTGAAAGTGACACTCAGTGCATCACAGGCTACATCTGTGAAAGCGGTCAATGTGGTCAGTTAGTTGTGAACACGAGCTGTGATGTTTGTGAACGTTGTGGTGCTGTGATGTTTGTGAACGTTGTGGTGCTGTGATGTTTGTGAACGTTGTGGTGCTGTGATGTTTGTCAATGCAGTGAGTTAGTTGTGAACACGTGCTGTGATGTTTGTGAACGTTGTGGTGCTGTGATGTTTGTCAATGCAGTGAGTTAGTTGTGAACACGTGCTGTGATGTTTGTGAACTTGTGGTGCTGTGATGTTTGTCAATGCAGTGAATTATTTGTGAACACGTGCTGTATTGTTTGTGAACTCTGTGATAATGTGTTGTTTGTCAATGCAGTGAGTTATTTGTGAACACGCGCTGCTTTGTTTGTGAACTCGGTGGTGCTGTGAAGTTTGTCAATGCAGTGAATTATTGGTGAACAAGCGCTATATTGCTTGTAAATTCTGTGGTGCTATGATGTTTGTCAATGCAGTGAATTATTTGCGAACACGTGCTGTATTGTTTGTGAACTCTGTGGTGCTGTGATGTTTGTCAATGCAGTCAGTTATTTGTGAACACGAGCTGCATCATGTGTGAACTCTGTGGTGCTGTGATGTTTGTCAATGCAGTCAGTTATTTGTGAACACGAGCTGCATCATGTGTGAACTCTGTGGTGCTGTGATGTTTGTCAATGCAGTCAGTTATTTGTGAACACGAGCTGCATCATGTGTGAACTCTGTGGTGCTGTGATGTTTGTCAATGCAGTCAGTTTTTGTGAACACGAGCTGCATCATGTTGAACTCTGTGGTCGTGATGTTTACAACACTCTGTCTTTTCCACTGTTTTTTTGTGTTCCCAGATTAGGCGGCGAGCTGTGGCTTGATGTTTGAAAGGTTGGTGGGTATCAGGCACTACAGTCACACTTCAAATATATTCAGTTGTGACGACGGCGCTACTGTATTTTTGTGCACCGTCTTTGCAAGCAGACTGCAGTGACTGACATAGCTAGTGCGTGGAGACAACAACAGTACAATTCAGTTCACGATTCCCATGCTAGTATGAACTGAAATCTCCAAAGCTGAGGCTCTAACAAATAAAAAAAAGGATAAACTAGTTTCAGCGCTTTCGCTTTGCAACATATATGACAAATATGGTACTTCCCAACAGTCATTAAGTTCTATAAAGGTACCGTCAAAGCGTTGAACGTACGCTTAAACAGACAGTGTCCAGATTTCGTCATCGCTAAGGGAGAGGTAGAAGACGAACAGCTGGAGGTTATGAGAATAAAAAGAGAGAAAAAAAAAAAAACAAACAAACAAAAACAAACAAACAAACAAACAAAAAACAAACAAACAAACAAAAACGGCGCCAACGCTGAGCAAAGTAAGGGTGGCAGAACACTGTCTTAGGTGGGCTGTTTGCAGGGCCGCACCACCAGAACTGTGCCAAGGATCAGAAAGCCACAAAGCTATAAGCCTCTGAGGAAAAACAAATTGGTGAAAAGGCCTGCAGAAAGAAGTATTTCTCCAAATCGTTGATGTCTTCTCGAAACAAATCAATTCACAGCGACTGCTACTATAGGGGAAGTAATTCACCCTTTCACTGAATCTTCCAGCTTCACTGGAGTTATTTCTCTTTATCCAGTGCCTCTAACTATTTTGATTAAATATTATGTATCCATGTTAGTCCATCCATAAAAGTTTAAGTATCACATTCGTCTAGCTAAAAAAAAAAAAAAAAGTATCCACGTTAGTCCAGTGATAAAATATTAAGTATCAACATTAATCGAGCCAACATTTCGAACAAGAGAAAGGGCGACAATTTTTGCCCTGCCACCGGTTTTTTTTTTTTTTCTTACACTTGAAACCTATTGGCAAAGATTTCGGGTTAGAGCTTAAAAAAAAAAGCATCGTCTTGTCAGACAGTTCGGCGATCAAACCACCTCTGATTCGTCGCTTTCGATGTATCACATCAATCCAAAGGATCCTTCTTTAAAAGTTTGCAGTTCATCCTAATGACCTGCTAAAGGTAGAGATGGTGCAGTGTTGGACGTTACCCTCATCATCCGGACAGACCAGAGAAAGATGTGTTTGTGTCATATCTGACAGACCAGAGAAAGATGTGTTTGTGTTATGGTTGTACATGTTCTGTTCTGACAGACCAGGGAAAGATGTGTTTGTCTCATGATTGTACGTGTTCTGACAAACCGGGTTACAGATTTGCTGTTCTCTTGATTGTACGTGTTCTGTTCCGCTGAAAACAAAAACTGCATGGTCACACTCTGCGTGGATCGCCCATCCTGCCTGAAACACGTCGATGCCAGAAGTTCACTGAGGAATGTCTGTGGACAAACCTTCATGACAGTCCCCATGTCACAGCAAAATAGGAAATGCAGAAATCGACTGGGAAAAAAAATGTTGTGGATTTTCATGGAACGTCTTAGAATGTCAGCAGGAATGGGTTTCATCTCGAGCGGGATACAATCCTGGAGATGACCTAAACAGGAAGAAGCTACGACATGAAATGACAATTGTGGAGCTTATTCCAATTCAGGAATAATAGTGGTCTGTTCTTAGAACGAAGTGAAGGTAATTGAACAACTGGGACAATGAACACACATCCTCAATGGAAATGCAAAATACCAATTAATGACTGGCATCAGCCATACCACAGCATAATGAACATCTAGAAATCGAAAACAAGAACCTAAACCTGCCATGAAATGAGAACTGTGCGTGCTAAGCTGGTTGGTGAACAGAGGATGCAGAAGTATGTGTGCCCCAGTGGAATGCATGTCTTCGGCCACGTCCTGAAAATTGTGAACTGTTGAACCTCAGAAATTTGATCCCAGAATGTGACTTTGGTGCCTTTGAAACACACAAAGAATGAGTAGGACATTTTTATAGCAAACCTGAAGGTAAGCCCAACGAAGACGTGCAGCAATCTGCATCAGAGCTGATACAAATTGCTTTTTATTTTGAAACAGTACTGACACCTGTAATTTGGTTAAGTGAACTGAACATATGACTCCTGTCATTTCGTTAGAACCAGTGCCATGGTAGTATGATGTTGAGCGTGCCCTGCAGATATGTGAAATGTTCAACGAACTTTTGTTATGTGGTTCCATCCTTAAAACGTTGTTATAGGCTACTTTGAGGCAGCTATTTTTCTTTCATACAATGGACACGACACTGTATTACTTGGCGTGCAATGGTCAAAGAGATGGGACACATGCCGGATTCTGCCAGTACAGGTAATATTGGTGTTTATGCACTCCTAGCAGAATCCATTATGGACTCACACTGATGAGTGTTTCGGAAGAAGAAAGCGTTAAGCTGGTTGAATAGTGCAGTACGTGGAAGCCACATCTAGGCTCCGTTACGTATGATCAGAGCGACTAATATGTCAAAGAAACGCACCATTTTCATATTAATTTCTTCACCACAGATTGTGTGCATGAAGGCATGGGCTGCTTTATTACTTTCTTTGGCGACATATTGGTGCACAACAGGTCAGCGATTTTGAAGAAAACTTCCCCTAAAGATCTATGCCTATCCACTGTTTGAATGTAGTCGTCCCCACAACAGAAGTAGGGTAGAGAGTTATGACGTAGAACATCCGAAACTGCCGGTTTTATTTTCTTTGTTAATTGTCGATAAGCATAGCTGGCAATAAAAATATAACTGATCCAGATTACTCAATAGTCTTAATCTTGTTGCTGATAAAACAATAGTATTGTTGGCAAGCGATGGATTGGGTTTTGGTTGCCTCATGAATTAGTGGGGAGGTGTTATCCTGTATTAATTTTAAAACTGTGTTTAGGTTAAAAAAAAAGGAAACAGTATAGAGCCCAAAGCATTCCTCTGAAACACTCCCGTTTTGACTGGGTTAGAATCAGTAAACTCATTCTTTGTTTTCCCGCAAATGACAGAGTCTTTGTATATATCCTGAACTATACAGGAACACTTACCATGTATACCAAAATCGGAAATGAGATGAGGCAGGGAACAGTAAACGATAAACAGTAAACAAGTGGGGTATTTTTTTGCTCCCATAAGACACCTTCAGTAACTTTAATGAAATTGCACCACGCAATACATGATTGAATGCTGTATTAACATCACCTAAGCAACACTGAAGATGTTCGTGCTGTGGTCAGTTATGTTGTTGAGGATGAAAATGTGAATCATTGTCCTGGTATGCCCTCACAGTCCGGCTCATTGTTTGCTTAATAGATCATTTTTATCTGGATATTTTGTTTATACTCTTCCACGTATGACCCGACAAAAAGCTATACCTAACGTGCTGTTGAGAGTGATACCATGGTGATTATTCGGATTGTGTGGGTCTCCACGTCTAAAATGGATACGTGTGTTCTATCTTTCCATTGGCCAGTGTATATGCCTGGCTGCACTATGGCATTGAATAGCTTGCATACAATATTGATAATGCTACACATGGTAGCTTATCATATTTTTTCTTGTTTCACCATCTTTTCCGGAGGCGTTGTTGTTTATGAGTCTTCACAACGCAAAACACCGTCATAGACAGGCAGCCATGCATCCATTAGCCCCACACGTCAGTCTCTCCTGTTCAGCCTCTCCCATTTCCATCACCATGCACACATCTGCAGTAGAAAACGTCATGCCGGTTTTTACCATTGGAGTCCCGAGGTCAGTTACTTCCCTGTGGCTGTTCCAGTCTGCTTGTCTCCCCGTTTCCCACTGTGTCCCTTGAGGTCAGTCCGTCTTCCTCACTGTCCTTCTGCATGCTTCTTGGTATGTGTTTACCTCCTCCCACCCCACCCTCTCTTTCTCTCTCTCCCCCCCCCCCCCTCTCTCTCTCTCTCTCTCTCTCTCTCTCTCTCTTCTCTCTCTCTCTCTCTCTCTCTCAAAGCCGTGTCGGTTGTGGTGGCGTTTTTTTCCCCCCCAGTACTTTGAATGGTCTTGCCAAGGGATCAATAGACCAACAATCCCACCGAAAGGCAAAAGCAAAAATGGTGTGGAGATGGAATGAATGATAAAGGATAAGTTCACAAAACGTGAATGGGTACTGAAACGAGCAAAACCAAGAGGAAACAAACAGATGGGTAAAGTAAGATAAATCAGTAGATGAAAACTTGCTTCAGGAGGGAAGAAAAGAAGGAAACAAATAAATAATTAAAGGTAAGGTAAGTAAGTTAGCTGATGAAAAAAAAAACTGTTTCAGCACGCGGGCAGAGACGTGGAACATTTTGTACAAGCAACAGCGATTGCAAGGCGGGATTTTTCTGCGACAGTGGTCAATGCAGTGAGGTTTTTTTTTTTGTGAATACGTGCTGTATTACATGTGAACTCTGTGGTGCTGTGAAGTTCACAAACTCTCTTGCCTCCTGCGTGTTGTTCACACATCTTCTGGTACTATTTTCATAAGCATAGTGCAATGATTAATATGGCTTGTGGATTTGGTCAACGACCGTGAATCTACATCTACCTTTTTTATGATAGAGAAACTGCAGTTCCTATAGTTCAACCTCTAACAAATCAACTATGATTTACTAGTTTCAGTAATTAGCGACACAAATGACAAAACAGTATAGCTTCCGAGACGTCTTAGGGGAAAACAAAAAGTACTCTGGCAAAGTCATCAAGCTTTATAAAGCTTTTGTCAAAGCGTTCAAGTACAATTCAGCAGACAATTTCAAGACTATATTATCGCTCAGGAAGAGTTAGTGATCTCTGAAAAGGGTTCTATATAAATGGCTCTAACGCTGAGCAATGCGTGGATGGTAGATCACTGTTAGTGATCTGTAAGAAAGGGTTCTATATAAACGGCTCTAACGCTGAGCAAAGTGGGGATGGTAGAACACTGTTAGTGATCTGTAAGAAAGGGTTCTATATAAATGGCTCTAACGCTGAGCAAAGTGGGGATGGTAGAACACTGTTAGTGATCTGTAAGAAAGGGTTCTATATAAACGGCTCTAACGCTGAGCAAAGTGGGGATGGTAGAACACTGTTAGTGATCTGTAAGAAAGGGTTCTATATAAACGGCTCTAACGCTGAGCAAAGTGGGGATGGTAGAACACTGTAGTGATCTGTAAGAAAGGGTTCTATATAAATGGCTCTAACGCTGAGCAATGCGTGGATGGTAGAACACTGTTAGTGATCTGTAAGAAAGGGTTCTATATAAATGGCTCTAACGCTGAGCAAAGTGGGGATGGTAGAACACTGTTAGTGATCTGTAAGAAAGGGTTCTATATAAACGGCTCTAACGCTGAGCAAAGTGGGATGGTAGAATACTATTAGTGATCTGTAAGAAAGGGATCTATATAAACGGCTGTAACGTTGAGCAAAGTGGGGATGGTAGAACACTGTTAGTGATCTGTAAGAAAGGGTTCTATATAAACGGCTCTGACGCTGAGGAAAGTGAGGATGGTAGAACACTGTCTCGGGTCTGTCGTCTGCTGGGCTGGACCACAAAACTGTGTCAGTGACCAGTGTGTGTGTGTGTGTGTGTGTGTGTGTGTGTGTGTGTGTGTGTGTGTGTGTGTGTGTGTGTGCGTGCGTGTGTGTGTGAATGTGTGTGTGTGTGTGTGTGTGTGTGTGTGTGTGTGTGTGTGTGTGTGTGTGTGTGTGTTGTTCGGGACAAGGAAGAGGGGGAACGGAAGAACAAATAGACCGTACCATTGTTATTGATTTCACAATGATTATTGTAGCTTGTATCATCACTTCGTCATCATCATCATCATCATCACCCTCATTATCATCATCTTCTTTTCTTCTTCTTCTTCTTCTTCTTCTTCTTCTTCTTCTTCTTGATGTTAACGTCATAAATAAATGTAGGAATACTTTCTCTTCTTCTTCTTCTTCTTCTTCTTCTTCTTCTTCTTCTTTCTTCTTGTTCTTCTTCTTCTTCTTCTTGATGTTAACGTCATAAATAAATGTAGGAATACTTTCTCTTTCTTTTCCACCCCATCTCTCTCTCTCTCTCTCCTCTCTCTCTCTCTCTTCTCTCTCTCTCTCTCTTCTCTCTCTCTTGGTCTTTCTGCCTGTCTGTCTGTCTGCTGTCTGTCTGTCTGTCTGTCTGTCTGTCTGTCTCTCTCTCTCTCTCTCTCTCTCTCTCTCTCTCTCTCTCGTTGATGGAATGGCTGGCAAGATTACCTTGAAATAATTATGATCACTCTGCTATCTACATGATGTCAATGGCAGTGGCGTTTTGCGACATTTTAAACACGCACAGACGCACACAGACATATACAAAAGCACGTACATGCATGCACGATAGAAACAAGAACGCATAGTTATGCTGCAATATCTAAGAAAATGGGGGGGGGGGGGGGGGGGGGGGGGGGGGGGGGAATCAAGAGGGAAAAACTCAGAATTAATAGTTTACACTTTTTTTTCACTATGTAAAGCAAGGGAAAAAAAAACCAATATCCAGCAATCCACACACACACACACACACACACACACACACACACACACACACACACACACACACACACACAACACACACACAAGTACTTGGCTTAATACGCTTTCTCTCTCTTCTCTCTCTCTCTCTCTCTCTCTCTCTCTCTCTCTCTCAAGTATGTTATTCATATTGAAGAAGAAATAAGAGAGGAGAGAGAGAGAGAGAGAGAGAGAGAGAGAGAGAGAGAGAGAGAGAGAGAGAGAGGAACAGAGAAAGACAGACACACAAACGGATACATTCCATTTTTTTCCCTTGGAACAAGACATACCGTGTTTGCCAGACAAGCATGCGCACACTACCCTATACTTCAGTCCTCCACCTCTCACCCTCCCCTTTCTAATTCTTCCCCTCCCTCTCCTCCCACCCCCATGACACACATACGCACACGTTTCATTGGACAACCTCCACGCCATGACGTTAGGAAAAACATCCTTACTGTATTTAACATCTAGATCCCGTGGCAAGTTCCTTGTCTGTCCCTGTTCCAGTCTGAGTAAATCCGTCTTTTCCCTGTCAGTGTTTGTCTCTCCATCCCATTAGCTATGTGTGTCTACCTTCCGTGTTTCTCTCTCCATCCCATTAGCTATGTGTGTCTACCTTCCGTGTTTCTCTCTCCATCCCATTAGCTATGTGTGTCTACCTTCCGTGTTTGTCTCTCCATCCCATTACTAGGTGCTATGTGTGTCTTACCATGTAGTGTTACTTGTTTCTCCATCCACATTAGCTATGTGTAGTGTTCTACCTCGTGTCTAGTGTTTTGTCTCTCCATCCCATTAGATGGTCTTACACTGTTTCCGTGTTTGTCTTCATCCATTAGCTATGGTGTCTACCTGTCTTGTTCTCTCCATCCCATTAGCTATGTGGGTGTTCTACCTAGTTGTCCCGTGTTTGTCTCTCCATCCCATTAGCTAGTGTTACTCGTGTTGTCCTACCATAGCTTCCGTGTTTGTCTCTCCATCCCATTAGCTATGTGTGTCTACTCATGTTCTTGTGTCTCTGTCTCCTCCATCCCATTAGCTATGTGTGTCTACCTGTCTGTGTTTGTCTCTCCATCCCATTAGCTATGTGTGTCTAATGTCTGTGTTTGTCTCTCCATCCCATTAGCTATGTGTGTCTATTCCGTGTGCTTCCACCCTTAGTATTGTCTCCTGTCCGTGTTTGTCTCTCATCCCATTAGCTATGTGTGTCTACCTGTCCGTGTTTGTCTCTCCATCACATTAGCTTGTGTGTCTACTTCCTGTGTTTGTCTCTCCATCCATTAGCTTGTGTGTCTACCTTCCGTGTTTGTCTCTCCATCCCATTAGCATGTGTGTCTACCTGTCGTGTTTGTCTCTCCATCCCATTAGCTATGTGTGTCTACCTGTCTGTGTTTGTCTCTCCATCCCATTAGCTATGTGTGTCTACCTGTCTGTGTTTGTCTCTCCATCCCATTAGCTATGTGTGTCTACCTGTCCGTGTTTGTCTCTCCATCCCATTAGCTATGTGTGTCTACCTGTCCGTGTTTGTCTCTCCATCCCATTAGCTATGTGTGTCTACCTGTCGTGTTTGTCTCTCCATCCCATTAGCTATGTGTGTCTACTGTCTGTGTTTGTCTCTCCATCCCATTAGCTATGTGTGTCTATGTCTGTGTTTGTCTCTCCATCCCATTAGCTATGTGTGTCTACATGTCTGTGTTTGTCTCTCCATCCCATTAGCTATGTGTGTCTATATGTCTGTGTTTGTCTCTCCATCCATTAGCTATGTGTGTCTACTGTCTGGTTTGTCTCTCCATCCCATTAGCTATGTGTGTCTACATGTCTGTGTTTGTCTCTCCATCCCATTAGCTATGTGTGTCTACTGTCTGTGTTTTCTCTCCATCCCATTAGCTATGTGTGTCTACCTTCGTGTTTGTCTCTCCATCCCATTAGCTATGTGTGTCTACCTTCCGTGTTTGTCTCTCATCCATCAGCCGTGTGTCTACTGTCCATGTTTGTTTTCCATCCTTAGTATGTGTGTCTACCTGTCCGTGTTTGTCTCTCCATCCCATTAGCTATGTGTGTCTACCTGTCTGTGTTTGTCTTCCATCCATTAGCTATGTGTGTCTACCTTCCGTGTTTGTCTCTCCATCTCAATAGCTATGTGTGTCTACCTGTCTGTGTTTCTCTCTCCATTCCATTAGCTATGTGTGTCTACCTAGTGTTTGTTCTCATCTCAATAGCTATGTGTGTCTACTGTCGTGTTTTCTCTCATCCATTAGCTATGTGTGTCTACTTTTCCGTGTTTGTCTCTCCATCCATTAGCTAGTGTGTCTACTGTCGTGTTTGTCTTCATCCTTAGCTATGTGTGTCTACCTTCCGTGTTTTCTCTCTCCATCCCATTAGCTATGTGTGTCTACCTTCGTGTTTCTCTCTCCATCCATAGCTATGTGTGTCTACCTTCCGTGTTTGTCTCTCATCCCATTAGTATGTGTGTCTACCTGTCGTGTTTTCTCTCCATCCATAGCTTGTGTGTCTACCTTCGTGTTTTCTCTCCATTTCATTAGCTATGTGTGTCTACCTATTCGTGTTTCTCTCTCCATTTCATTAGCTATGTGTGTCTACCTATCGTGTTTTCTCTCCATTCATTAGCTATGTGTGTCTACCTGTCGTGTTGTTCTCTCATCCATATATGTGTGTCTACTTCGTGTTTCTCTCCATCTCATTAGCTATGTGTGTCTACCTATTCGTGTTTCTCTCTCCATTCATTGGCATATTGTCTGTGTTTCTCTCATCCCATTAGCTATGTGTGTCTACCTTCGTGTTTCTCTCCATCCATTAGCATGTGTGTCTACTTCGTGTTGTCTCTCATCCATTATTACTGTGTTCTACCTTCCAGTGTTTCTCTCTCCATCATTATTGTGTGTTCTACCTATTCGTGTTTCTCTCCATCCATAGTTGTGTGTCTATTCGTGTTTCTCTCTCCATTCATGCATGTGTGTCTACCTATTCGTGTTTCTCTCTCCATTCATTAGCTATGTGTGTCTACCTATTCGTGTTTCTCTCTCCATTTCATTAGCAATGTGTGTCTACCTATTCGTGTTTCTCTCTCCATTTCATTAGCACTGTGTGTCTACCTATTCGTGTTTCTCTTCCTTCATGCTATGTGTGTCTACCTATTGTGTTTCTCTTCCATTTCATTAGCATGTGTGTCTACCTATTCGTGTTTCTCTCTCCATTTCATTAGCACTGTGTGTCTACCTATTCGTGTTTCTCTCTCCATTTCATTAGCACTGTGTGTCTACCTATTCGTGTTTCTCTCTCCATTTCATTAGCACTGTGTGTCTACCTATTCGTGTTTCTCTCTCCATTTCATTAGCACTGTGTGTCTACCTATTCGTGTTTCTCTCTCCATTTCATTAGCTATGTGTGTCTACCTATTCGTGTTTCTCTCTCCATTTCATTAGCAACTGTGTGTCTACCTATTCGTGTTTCTCTCTCCATTTCATTAGCATGTGTGTCTACCTATTCGTGTTTCTCTCTCCATTTCATTAGCTACTGTGTGTCTACCTATTCGTGTTTCTCTCTCCATCTCATTAGCTATGTGTGTCTACCTATTCGTGTTTCTCTCTCCATTTCATTAGCAATGTGTGTCTACCTATTCGTGTTTCTCTCTCCATCTCATTAGCACTATGTGTGTCTACCTATTCGTGTTTCTCTCTCCATTTCATTAGCATGTGTGTCTACCTATTCGTGTTTCTCTCTCCATTTCATTAGCATGTGTGTCTACCTATTCGTGTTTCTCTCTCCATTTCATTAGCACTGTGTGTCTACCTATTCGTGTTTCTCTCTCCATTTCATTAGCACTGTGTGTCTACCTATCGTGTTTCTCTCTCCATTTCATTAGCACTGTGTGTCTACCTATTCGTGTTTCTCTCTCCATTTCATTAGCACTGTGTGTCTACCTATTCGTGTTTCTCTCTCCATTTCATTAGCACTGTGTGTCTACCTATTCGTGTTTCTCTCTCCATTTCATTAGCAATGTGTGTCTACCTATTCGTGTTTCTCTCTCCATTTCATTAGCACTGTGTGTCTACCTTCGTGTTTCTCTCTCCATTCTCATTAGCAATGTGTGTCTACCTTCCGTGTTTCTCTCTCCATTTCATTAGCACTGTGTGTCTACCTTCCGTGTTTCTCTCTCCATTCATTAGCACTGTGTGTCTACCTTCGTGTTTCTCTCTCCATTTCATTAGCACTGTGTGTCTACCTTCCGTGTTTCTCTCTCCATTCATTAGCACTGTGTGTCTACCTTCGTGTTTCTCTCTCCATTTCATTAGCACTGTGTGTCTACCTATCCGTGTTTCTCTCTCCATCTCATTAGCTATGTGTGTCTACCTTCCGTGTTTCTCTCTCCATTTCATTAGCATGTGTGTCTACCTTCCGTGTTTCTCTCTCCATTCATTAGCTATGTGTGTCTACCTTCCGTGTTTTCTCTCTCCATCTCATTAGCTATGTGTGTCTACCTTCCGTGTTTCTCTCTCCATCTCATTAGCTTGTGTGTCTACCTTCGTGTTTCTCTCTCCATCTCATTAGCTATGTGTTCTACCTTCCCGTGTTTCTCTCTCCATCTCATTAGCTATGTGTGTCTACCTTCCGTGTTTCTCTCTCCATCTCATTAGCTATGTGTGTCTACCTTCCGTGTTTCTCTCTCCATCTCATTAGCTATGTGTGTCTACCTTCCGTGTTTCTCTCTCCATCTCATTAGCTATGTGTGTCTACCTTCCGTGTTTCTCTCTCCATCTCATTAGCTATGTGTGTCTACCTTCCGTGTTTCTCTCCATCTCATTAGCTATGTGTGTCTACCTTCGTGTTTCTCTCTCCATTCATTAGCTATGTGTGTCTACCTTCGTGTTTCTCTCATTCATAGCTATGTGTGTCTACCTGTCCGTGTTTGTCTCTCCATCCCATTAGCTATGTGTGTCTACCTGTCGTGTTTGTCTCTCCTTCCCATTAGCTATGTGTGTCTACCTGTCCGTGTTTGTCTCTCCTTCCCATTAGCTATGTGTGTCTACCTTTCCGTGTTTGTCTCTCCATCCCATTAGCTATGTGTGTCTACCTGTCCGTGTTTGTCTCTCCTCCCATTAGCTATGTGTGTCTACCTGTCCGTGTTTGTCTCTCCATTCTCATTAGCTATGTGTGTCTACCTGTCCGTGTTTGTCTCTCCATCCCATTAGCTATGTGTGTCTACCTCACTGTTTTCCCACGTGTCTTTTTTTTTTAAAGAGTATTCTCTCTCTCTCTCTCTCTCTCTCTCTCTCTCTCTCTCTCTCTCTCTCTCTGTCTGTCTGTCTGTCTGTCTGTCTGTCTGTCTCTCTCTCTCTCTCTCTCTCTCTCTTCTCTCTCTCTCTCTCTCTCTCTCTCTCTCTCTGTGTTCTTTCTGCTGCTGGCAATGTTGGTTTCGACTAGAATTATTCTGTTATCTAAGCTGTGTCGATTGTGGTACACATAGACAAGGGATTAAGAGACCATAGTCTGGCCAAAGGGTAAAACTAAAGACACAAGCGGAGAGAAATTGAATGATAAACGGCCATCTAGCAGAATGTAAGTTAAAAAAAATGTTAATAAGTAAATGAATAACAATATAAATGAATCAATGAAAAATAATGGTTTTTGTTTCAGAATCCAAGTCGACAAGCCGAAGATCAGGTAAAAGCGACACTCGGTGCGACACAGGGTGCATCTAAAGACAGTGGTCAATGCAGTGGATTATTTGTAAACACATGGTGTATGATTTCTGGGCTAGATGGTACTCTTTACACTGTCTGTGCTGTACACCCAGATTGAGTGGTGGGCTGTTGTTGGAGGATTCACTGCTCAGTGGGCATCCTACTCTGCAGTCGTACTTGAGGTACACTCACTGGCGATGACTGTGCTTCAGCGTGTGTGGACATATTTTCTTATATTGTCTTCACGAGAAAATTGCAGTGATTGACATAGCTAGTGGACTGGGCCAGCAACAACAAATTTCTACATTTTTATCACAGATCAGCTCCCATAGTTAAAACACAAAGTGAGCGTGGTGAACTAGTTTCAGTGACTTGCTTTGTAGCACGAAACAATATAGACTGTATGACGCTGAAGGAAAAAAAAAGAGTATTGCCACAATATCATCAAGTTTTATAAAGCTTCTGTGAATACGTTGCAAGTACGCTTCAATAGTCAGTCTCAAGATTATACTCTCTCTCTCTCTCTCTCTCTCTCTCTCTCTCTCTTTTACTATATATTATTATTATCTTACCTTTTAAAATAAGATCAGTTTGAAAAGAGTTAAGCTGACAGCAGACGGGAAGATGTTGAAGTGAACTTGTTTGCCGGACAGATAGAGCCGAAATGAAAGTAAAGATTCACCAAGTTCTTCGGATTTTATTTGAAGATCTAGAAGCCACCGTTATTCCGAACATGATCCGGGCTGGTGTGGAACTGCATAAATTTGAATAACCTCTATCAAATACTGATGGGTGCTACCTGTATTGGTACTATCCCCATCTAACAGTCGGCTGAAACTCATCTTGAATTACTAGTTGAATGTCTTTCTGATCCCCCAAATCCTGCTTATGACTGTATCTTTGAACCAAAGTTCCAAAGGAAATCTGATGACCTCCCCAGTTCCACTCCACCCTTGGGAGTTCGTGTTATTCCCCATTTGAACAGTGCAGACAGAGACCCTGGAGTCGTGTGTGATTCGTCCAAGTGTCCTGATGACTCACTTTATTCTGGAGATCCGGTTTGATTTAGCATCGTATCGTAAAGATACTAATAGCCCCTTGGCGTATAAGTCAATTTTTGTTCAACTCTGTTCTAACTGTCCATCCTTCAGAAGAATTTTTTTTTTACCGAAGACTCCAAAAGCGAAGAGGGGCGGCCTTTGCTGTGTGTTGCAGGAGCTCCGTCTACACTTCTGAGTGGACAGCCTTGGTTCTGGATCTTGAAATGGTCTCTAACCCAAACCACAACGATTTCCTGATTTAGTCAGACTCCCGTTTTGCTTTGGAGGCCATTACTGGCCGTAACCTCATGCATCAGCAACTGCTGAAATTGCTATACACCTCTGAATCTGATGGATACAGCAATGAAAGCGTTGAGTTGATTGTCTATCACTCACACCCATCTGAATTCCAGTGCTCCGCATTATGTCAAAGATTTGGCTAGAGGAATGGAACTCGCAGACGAATAAAAAAACTCTTCCAAATCCAAACGCCAAAACACTTAAATCAGCAAGACTATGTCCATTTGTGAGGGAACATACAGACTATGCATGGTGTGTAAGGGACTGGTTGGAGAGAGAGAGAAAAAAAAAGCAAAAAAAAAAAGCTAGTAGCGGAAATTGCTTTTGTTTATTTTTTTTCCCCTTTTTTCTTTCCTTTCTTTTTTTTTCTGATGAAGAAGACGGTGTGAAGCACCAAAAAATGAAGAGGTGGATTTTGGCCTTAGGAAAAAAAAGCAAAAAAAAAAAAAAAAAAAAAAAAAAAACCGAAACAACACCACCTTAGGTGCTCCATTGATCCGATGACTGATGCCACAAAAAAGCTAAAAAAACAAACAAACAAACAAACAAACAAAAAAAACTCTTTCAAATCTGTCTAAACCTAAAACGTTTTTACCATGTTCCTGGGGCGGTTTTAAAGAATTAAAAAAAAAAGTCTAGTGCCCTTTGCATACAGGCGACTCCTTTTACACCCATTCTTATCTTTTAAAAGGTGAAGAATTCCCATGGTGTGTTTCTGGTCATACACCACTCGCAATGAAACTGCTTCTTTTACACTGTTGGGATTTGGATGATGTCAGACGCAAACACTTTACAGCAGATTCCATGAAAACTGTTTAGTAACATCCTACACGATATGATTTTTGAATTTTTGAAAGAGATCAACATTTTGTCATCTGATCTAAGATTTTATGGAAGAAATATTTCAACGAAATTTCCAGCGTGTTTTTAGATGTGTTGTAATGAGTTGTCTGGTCGCGCGCCTGTTTTAATATGACTTGAGAGTTGACTTCAACGTGCTCACCGATATGACCCTTTGCGTCGACTTGGCTATAAACAGCATTATATCTCTCTCCCGTCTTCTTCTTTGTTTTATTCATTTTTTTTTTTTATTTACTTTTTTTTTTTATTGTTTACCAGCTTCATTGAAGACTATAGTTCCTTTCTGAAGATGGTGTGAGTGATAAGAGGGGCCGAAATGGCTCGGTGGTATAGCGCCAGACTCGTAAGCTTGGTGAACCTGGGGTTGCAAGTTCGAATCTCTCTTCGGTACAGGGGGATTTTTCCCTCGGAGTTGGCATTGGTTCTGACTCCATTTCCCATACAGTCCTTTGAATGAAACTATAAACCGAGGTTCCGTGTGTGAACGCACACATAACATCTTGCACACACGTAAAATCCCATCACCAACTTTCGGAAGAGAAGGCCATTTTGGCCGTTGGTATGGATGACACGTTACACATAACATGCATCCTGCGTGAGAAATGGGAGGAAAAAAGGAAATTGAGTGAACAATATTGACTGAATGACACGGGAAACGACTGAATCAAGCGCCAGCTGGCAGCTTTTCAGTCGGCACTACCCAGGTAGGCAGGCCGTTGTGTAAACGAGTGTTGATTGTAAGGCGCCTAGAGCTTGGTCTCTGGCTGAAGATAGGCGCTATATAAGTATTCATAGTTATGATAATAAAAACTAACATCTGAACTCTGATACGTTATTGACATTAGCATTTTATAATGCTCTGACCGTGTCATTAATGTTGTGGTGGTGAAGATTGTCATTCACGTTGTTGACAGCTTTCTTGGTTGGATTCACGATCAGCCTCCTTGCCATCGCCCTGCTGGTTGCAGGGCTCGCCTGTTTCGTCCGCGCACGGCAGAAACGCATGAAGCAAGGTGAATGCAAAGTCACTGGCCTACAAGATTACTGACAAATCTGGACAATTGTAATGATGGTATTTTATTTCATGTAGCAGAGAAAACAGTGTGGTAAATGACGGCAAGTATGAGCAACACACACACACACACACACACACACAATACACTCTCTCTCCTCTCTCTCTCTCTAACACACACACACCACACACACACACACACACACACACACACACACACACACACACACACACACACACACACACACACACACAACCTAGTTAGGCATAGTTAATCTGGAAACAGACACATGCACATGCACCCACACACACATTCTGTTTGCCTTTTGATACACCTCTCTCTCTCTCTCTCTCCTCTCTCTCTCTTTAATATAATTGCATATTTTTCTTTGTACTATAGATAATACAAATGCTTAACTGTCACAGAGTGTAGCGTTCCTTTATTTTATTCGGTATTAGTCTTTGGAACTCTGTGGACATCATTTAGATTAATTAACTTAATTAGTAACGCCTGCATTGTGCAGTTGATGTTTAGCACTGAAGTGACTCAGACTGTTAGAGGTGCAGTAACATACTCTACACGTATCAATATGTTCAAAGACATATACGAATTACAATATCCTGTGTTACTGCAAAATGCACTGTAACCTGCCCATTAACGCTGCCTAAGTTTTCTGTCTCCATATCCTGTAACAGTTGAGTCAAACCTGTGGAAGAGCTATTTCAACTTCTTGCAAGTGGCGTTCTTAACAAGCCAACACTAGTCATGTCTGCCCCAAAATAGTGAAGTTGCCGGTTTCTCTCTGTCTATAATTAGTACGTAGCAACGAATTAATCATATTATCCTTTGGATATGGATTTGTTTAAAATGTAATAAACTTTTTTTCTCTCTGCAGAGGACAGCATTCGTGGCAGTCCTGCACTAGACATTCTGAAACCCAGTGTGTGTGATTGTCTTGCTCGTGACAGTCCTACACTAGACATTCTGAAACCCAGTGTGTTGGATTGTCTTGCTCGTGACAGTCCTACACTAGACATTCTGAAACCCAGTGTGTTGGATTGTCTTGCTCGTGACAGTCCTACACTAGACATTCTGAAACCCAGTGTGTTGGATTGTCTTGCTCGTGACAGTCCTACACTAGACATTCTGAAACCCAGTGTGTTGGATTGTCTTGCTCGTGACAGTCCTACACTAGACATTCTGAAACCCAGTGTGTTGGATTGTCTTGCTCGTGACAGTCCTACACTAGACATTCTGAAACCCAGTGTGTTGGATTGTCTTGCTCGTGACAGTCCTACACTAGACATTCTGAAACCATTTGTTTGATTGTCTTGCTCCTGTTCAACCAACTGATGCACGACGAAATAATGCATGCGTATTATCGGTATGGACGATGGCAGTGGTATCAGAGTAGCCGCATTGTTACGACAGACGCCAGACAGTCTTGTCCTGAGCTTGGTACCAGACTCTTGGATGGGATGACAGATGTGTGTATGAACAGCGGATCTGAATCCAGAAGGCATGGGTTTTTTTTTTTTTTTTTTTTTTTTTTTTTTTTTAGCGCAGTGGTTTACCATTGATAATTCAAAGAAAAACAGGTTGATCGAAACTGTCGAAGTATGAACATGTGCTTTAAACATCCGACGCACAGTACATTGGCAGTGAAAATATGTCCTTTTTTCAGTCAAAACTGCTTTGAGATGGTGACAGTAATGCTGATATAAGGCACAGGGTAAGAGGATGTTTGACTCGCATAGGACAGAGAGCTATTCGACAGAGAAAATGTTGGAAAGCCAGACGTTCATAAACACCAGAGAGCTATTCGACAGAGAAAATGTTGGAAAGCCAGACGTTCATAAACACCAGAGAGCTATTCGACAGAGAAAATGTTGGAAAGCCAGACGTTCATAAACACCAGAGAGCTATTCGACAGAGAAAATGTTGGAAAGCCAGACGTTCATAAACATGGGTGCAGCTTTCTTCTTCCTGCCCGGCCAGTTGACAGTCAGGTGGAACAACTGAAACACCAGCTTATTACCACCTGTATGTCGTCGGAAAGAAAAACAAGATGCAAAGCATATAAACGTACTCACAGTTTATCCTGAATACGAGTGAGATATTCATAAAGAGGAAAAACCGTCTTGGGCTAGTGTAGCCGTTAGTAATGGCTATTCTGGTAAACATCGGCCATCATCTGTGACCTATAATGAACATACTTCCAAATTTTCAGAAAGATCGGCCTAGTACTTTCTGAGATTTTCCATAAAGAAGAAAACCATTATGGGCCGTTAGTAACGGCTGTAACGGTAAACTAAAACATCGGGCATCATCTGGGACTTATAATGAACATACCTGCTAATTTTCAAAAAGATCAGCCAAGTACTTTCTAAAATATTCCATAAAAAAGAAGAACCGTTAGGGTCCGTATAAGCCGTTAGTAACGGCTATAACGGTAAACTAAACATCGGGAATCATCCATGACCCATGATGAACATACCTACAAATTTTCAGGAAGATCGGCCACGTGCTTTCTGAGATATTCCATAAAAAAAGAAAAACCGTTATGGGTCGTTATAGCCGTTAGTAACGGCTATAACGGTAAGCTAAAACGTCGGGCATCGTCCATGACCCAACCCATAATGAACATACCTACAAATTTTCAGAAAGATCAGCCATGTACTTTCTGAGACATTCCATAAAAAGAAAAACCGTTATGGGCCATTATAGCCATTAGTAACGGCTATAACGGTAAACTAAAACGTCGGGCATCATCCGTCGCCCATAATGAACATACCTACACATTTTCAGAAAAAAATCGGCCAAGTACTTTCTGAGGTATTCCATAAAAAAGAAAAACTGTAATGGGCAGTTATAGCCGTTAGTAACGCTATAACGGTAAACTAAAACATCTGGTATAATCCATGACCCATAATGAACATACCTAGAAATTTTCAGAAAGATCGAGAAAATGCTTTATTAGATATTTAAATAAAGAAGAAAAACCGTTATGGGCCGTTATAGCCGTTAGTAACGGCTATAACAGTAAACTGAACACATCAAAAACACCGGGCATCATTCGTAACCCATACTAAACATACCTGCTAATTTTCAGAAAGATCGGCCATGTACTTTCTGAGATATTCCATAAAGAAGAAAAACCGTTACAGGCCGTATTAGCCGTTAGTAACGGCTATAACGGTAAACTGAAACATCGGGCATCATCCGTGACCCATAATGAACATACCTACACATTTTCAGAAAGATCGGCCAAGTACTTTCTGACACATTCCATAAAGAAGAAAAACCATTACAGGCCGTCACAGCCGTTAGTAACGCCTATAACGGTAAACTAAAACATTGGACATCATCCGTGATCCATAATGAACATACCTGCTAATTTTCACAAAGATCGGCCAAATACTTTCTGAGATATTCCATAAAGAAGAAAAACCGTTACAGGCCATTACAGCCGTTAGTAACGGCTATAACGGTAAAATAACACATTGGGGATTATCTGTGACCCATAATGAACATAACTACATATTTTCAGAAAGATCGGCCCAGTAGTTTTGTCTGGAGCGAGTGGAACACATTTTGACCACGAACGGACACACACACACACACACACACACACACACACACACACACACACACACACACACACACACACAGAGCATTTCTTCGTTCCCATTCTAAAGTACTCCCTGTTCTATAAGAACTGGGAGTACAAAAAAGGAACACCAGTGTATCACCACCTGTCTGTCTGTCGGTCTTTGAGGTCAAACCATCTGCCTGCCACCTATGGTCATTAACGGGACGTGTGTTATTGGTACACCTGCCCACCCATGGGTATTTCAGGTACAGACTGTTTCATTCACGCTGCCATCCACGGTGTTGAGGGGACGAGTTGTGCGATGTCAGGACAGCTATCAACCCACTGTCCTTGAAACAGGATTGCTAGCTCTTCCGCGGATTGCAAGGAATGACTTGTCTGTCCTGGTGTCACACCATTCTAACGGATGAACCACTCTTTTGCTGTAGTTTGAAATATTTAGGAGGGAAAGGGTGGTCCACGCCGTTGTCAGTTGTGATTCTTCATATAATGTGTGCATTTTCCACGATTCAGCTTCCGAATGCAAGGAAGCAGTTCTGGAGGTTGGACAATAATCAGCTCTGTTGCTCACACACTGCACGTGGCATTAGCGCATGTCGGTGACTGTTGACTCTTTTTTTTTTTTTTTTTTTTGTACTCCCAGTTCTTATAGAACAGGGAGTACTTTACAATAGGAACGAAGAAATGCTGTCTCTGAGTGTGTGTGTGTGTGTGTGTGTGTGTGTGTGTGTGTGTGTGTGTGTGTGTGTGTGTGTGTGTGTCCGTCCGTCCGTGGTCAAAATGTGTTCCACTCGCTCCAGACAAAACTACTGGGCCGATCTTTCTGAAAATGTGTAGGTATGTTCATTATGGGTCACATATGATGCCTGATGTGTTATTTTAACGTTATGGCCGTTACTAGCGGCTATAGCGGCCAATAACGGTTTTCGTCTTTATAAAATATCTTAGAAAGTACTTGGCTGATCTCTCTAAAAAAATTGTAGGCATGTTCATTATGGGTCACGGATGATGCCCGATGTGTTGTTTAACCGTTATGGCGTTACTAACGGCCATAACGGTCCATAGAGGTTCTTCCTTCTTTATGGAATATCTCAGAAAGT
>CM065744.1:4554081-4569081 GCA_033310375.1 Conus canariensis | reverse complement strand
GAACAGAGAGAACAAAACGATTTCATACGCCACGAACTGACAGATATCAAATCAGAACTAGGGAGAGTGTCAGAGAAGTGTAGAGAAATCAACAACAGATGTACAGTAGTTGAAACGGAACAACACAGACTGTCAGCCGTCATAGAACACATGTGCACGGATTTAGATCAGTTGTTCGAAGCAACGGCACAAGGGAAGAAACAGACTGAGAAACTGACAGTGACTGTGAACAAATTAGAGCAACAAGTTACGATGATGTCAGAAGAAACAGGCAGATTAGAGGGGTTTTCAAGGCGCAATAATTTGCGATTCTTTGGTATCCCTTCGGGAGCTAAAGAAGACTTCGAAAGCTGTGCTAGATGTATTATTGACACATTGAACAGTGTTGACAGCTCTAAAGTGTGGACAGAGAAGGACATTGTGCGTGCACACAGGGTGGGCCATGCCAAACCAGGCGAGTCAAGAACAATGATTGTTTGTTTCATGCCATGGCAAGACAAAATGAAAATAATGCGCGATCGCCAGCTACGACACGAACTGGAGAAAAGAGGTGTTAGATTAGCAAACGATCTTACGAGAAGACAGGCAGCAACAGTAGCCAAGGCAAAACAAGACGGTGTGGCGGCCTACTTTGTCCGGGGAAAACTGACAGTAGGACCACGAAGACCCGATCCGTGATCGTATGCAGAGGTGGCAAGAGCGGATACACGATCTGTCACAACACTGAGAAGTACTGGCACGGATGGAAAGTCTGCCGACACTCACGTGGCAGGTGACAGTGGCACGGGGGATTCCCCTTTGCGTCACTGTGACGTCAGACAACACAGCAGCCAATGGGGAGCGGCAGAAGGAGTGGAGGCGGAGAAAGGAGGTCAGCACGCGCTGGGGGGTGGTGACCGTGCCGATCAACCTACGGATCAGCGTGATGCCGGGGAAGCAAGCAGCCAACCAGCCGTGACACCAACCCACAGTGGTGCGGAATCTCCGAACGTGCGAACGCCATCATCGACACCTGTGTTCAGTGGCAGAGCACGATCTTTTGACGTGTAGCCTGACCAGAGCCGGGATTCTCCGACCAGTTCACGTCGGCGCGAGGCAGGGGCCGTATCCCAGTGTGTACGTGGTGTGACGGACAGGAAAACCCCCACCAGTGGATCACGGTATGGACAGGGGGAAGGGGTGGCCACACATGGTACAGGACGAGGGTCTGGGTCGAGAAAACAAACTGGCATCAATTCTTATCTGGCCAAAGATGTCCGTGGGAGATCTTTGAGATAAAAAACGTGTTCAAAATAGGACAGGCTAGACTATCAGGAAAAAGAACTGACGTTTCTAAATTATAACATAGAAAATATATACACTAAACTTAATGATGTTTCGTTAATTAATTATGTAAAGGGTTTTGATTTTGTGTGCCTCACTGAGACATTTGTTCATGAAAAGTGTGATTTCTCTGGTGTGTTTATTGATTTTGTGAAATTTCATGCTCCAGCAAAGAAATTATCATATCAAGGTCGTCATTCCGGTGGTGTATTGCTAATGGTGAAGAAAATATATGAAATGTTTGTCACTCAGGTCAGTGTAAATTGTGATAACTTGATAGTCCTGAATGTTGGCAAATCATTGTTTAATACAACTAAGGGTGTTCTACTGATTGCATGTTATGTAGTACCAGAGGGAGGGCCGATGTATAACAACTATGCAATTAAAGATGGAATCGTGATCCTTGAAAATAATATGTTAGAAATTACAGAAAATAAGGATGTAAATATTCTGTTATGTGGTGATTTGAATGCACGGACGGGACGTCAACAACCCAAACTGGAGCCTATGTCAAATTTTACACCTGGAGATGATAGTGATGATGATGAAGATTGTGATGTTGATGGGGAGGGTGACTATAATATTGATGTCTATGATGGTGATGATTCATATGATCAAGATGGTTGTACTGAAGATGATCATGAAAAGGACAATGAAAATGATGTGTTAAAGCGCCGCTCTAAAGACTTGTGTGTAAATAAGTTTGGTAAATCTTTGTTAGATTTGTGTTTTATGTTTGATCTAGATATTGTGAATGGTACATGCAATGATGATTCGAAAGAAGAGTTTACATTTGTGTCACGTAATGGAAGTAGTTTAATTGATTATTTCATTGTCACTAAAGATTTACTAAGAAATTGCAGAATGAAGGTTGGCGATTGTTTATTTTCCTGGCATTTACCTGTAGAACTAAAATGGAAAACAGGCAATATGAATGTAAGAAAAGAACATCCAGTATTTCATACAGAAGAGCGCTTTATTTGGTCTGAAGAACACGCAGAGACTTATAAGGAGGAACTAGATTCAGATGAGTTCAAACAGTGCTGCGATGAAGCTACAGAGCATCTTAATGTGAACATCAACACTGGTTTAGAATATTTTGTGAAAGCTTTGTGTAGTGCAGCTGCGTGTATGGTAAGGACCAAGGGTAAAAGCAAGAAAGAAGTGAGCGATTGATTTGATTTTGAGTGCGAGAATAAGAAAAAAACTTGTGAAAAGGTGTTTGAAGCGATATCAAAGAACCAAATCTGTAACACTGAAAAAAGAACACAAAGCAACTTACGTTAGGGAAAGGAAAGACTATCATTTACTGAAAAAAGAGAAAAGAAAAGAATTTGATGAAAAACAAATTAATAGATTGAAAGCATCTGGTAACGACCCTAAATTATTCTGGTCTACCATTCGATCAATCAGTAGAAAACCAGTAATTTATAACGAAATCAGCTCGCAACAATGGTATGAACATTTCTACAGTGTATTTAATGGATCTGATAACGATTGTGAAGGCTTGAGCGTAGATATCGATAGTGACGAACAAATTACTGACGAACCACTTTTTAATGATCAAATAACAAGAAATGAAGTCTTTAACAGTATAAAACAAATCAAATGTGGAAAAAGTGCTGGGCCAGACAAATTAGTTGGAGAAATGTTCAAGTGTGCTAACTCTGTTGTTGTCGATTTCTTGGTTGATCTTTTTAATTCAGTGTTTGATATTGGAATCTTTCCAGAATCTTGGTCTAAATCAATAATAGTTCCTCTGCACAAGAAAGGTGATAGTAACAATCCTGACAACTATCGAGGTGTTGCACTGACGAGTATTATTAGTAAAATGCATATACATATACTCAACAAAAGATTAAAAGCGTGGGCAGAGAGAGAAGAGAAAATAATGGAAGAGCAGGTTGGATTCCGATCCAAATATAGTACAATAGATCATATATTTACTCTGTATGCTTTAGTACAAAAATACTTATTAACAAAATCCAAACAAATGTTGCATTTGTTGATTTTCAGAAAGCTTTCGATTCCGTCAACAGAAATGTTCTATGGTGTATTTTGAGGAATAATGGCGTAAATGGGAAGTTGTATGCAGCTATTCATGGAATGTATGAGTCTGTTCTTACATGTGTTCGAGAGAAAAGAGCTTATACTGATTATTTCAGCTGCCCGAGGGGAGTGAAACAAGGGTGTCTGCTTAGCCCACTTTTGTTCACATTCTTCATAAACGAATTAGCGATAGAGATAACAGGGGGAGGGAAACATGGAATTCAAATGTTACCCAGTGCTGCTGACTTATTTCTAATGCTTTTCGCTGATGATGTTATCCTCTTAGCAGATACTCCTATTGGTTTGCAAAATCAGTTAGACACATTGAAAAGAGAATCAGATAGGTTAAAATTAACAGTGAACCTAAACAAAACTAATGTAATGGTTTTCAGAAATGGTGGTTACTTATCAAAATACGAAAGATGGTTTTATGGTGGAGCGGAAGTTAGAGTGACAAGTAGCTATAAATACCTTGGGATGTTATTCATGACAAAATTAAGCTTGAGTAAGGGCTGGCTTGAGATGTGCAGAAAGGGAAAGAGAGGTGTCATGGATATTCTGAGGACTATGAAAAAATTGAACTCCAATGATGTGAATCTATTTTGGAAATTATTCGATTCACAGATACAGCCTATTTTGATATATGCATCAGAAGTCTGTGGAATGTTGGATAATAGCCAAATGGAAAAAGTTCATACCTTTGCGATAAAACGTATTATCCACGTACCCTTGCACGCTTCAGATAAAATGGTTTATGGCGAAAGTGGACGATACCCTCTATTTATTATAACTTATGTTAGATGTATTAACTATTGGCTGAAATTAGTAAACCTACCAATAACCAGACTCTGTGCTCAGGCGTATGAAATGCTCATGCTGCAATATGAAAATGGAAAATTTAACTGGGTCTCCTGTATTAAGAAAATATTGACAGAGAATGGTTTTGGCATAGTTTGGTTGTCACAAGGGGTCGGTAATAAAGCACAATTTATTTCTGAATTCAAGGACAGTTTAACCCGTAGAGTGCCTTTAAGCCGTCAGCTGACGCCGCATTAAAAATGCTTTCCCAGTGCCTATGGGCCGTCCACTGACGTCATGCATTTTTCTTGAATTTTCATTCGTTACTATTTCTATCAACGGACTTAAATAGAGTGTGCGTAGTAAGCCTTATATGTCTGTAGTATTAAAATGATATGTAAATGACCACACGTGAGGGGAAAGCCCATTTATTCTCATCACTGACTGGATGACCAGCCAGCACTTCGTCTCGCTTGCAAAGATGGCGGCGCAACCTTCGACAAGCGCAGCGACCAAATCAACGTATTTACACAGCTGAGCAGGCTCTGCTAATGATTTTTGACAAAGACAATAATCTTTTATTCAACGACTCACTCGAGCATGAAGGTGAGATGATGATAGTGATGGAATTGCCAACCGTATTCGTCAGTTATTGTGTCGGGCTGTGTGACCTCAATGTGTGTTCAGCTGACTGGTTTGCCAGCGTCGAACGAGCTCGCCTAGTGTGTACTCTGCACTGCGTGCCAGTGGTCAGTGGCGTGGTAGTCAGCGTGAGAGGGGAGCGCGGCCTGCTCGCGGCGCGGCACAGGGCAGAGGGAAAGGTAGGGGAAGAGGAGCAGTGAAAGAGAGGGTTGAAGTCCAGCAAGGGGGCGTGGTGGGGAGAGGGGGGCGTGGTCGTGGACTGACCTGTCTGCATAGAGTGTGAGCGTCTTGATAGACTTCTAAACTGTTTTACTTTCATTTACAGGTGTAGTGTGACAATACAAACTTTATTTTCAACTTTTTTGCTTTGTGTTCTTGTTTGGATGTGAAGATGTAGTGGTAAATACATATGCTTTTGATCGTGCAAAAAATCTATCCAAATCTAATTGTCTAAATACTTTTTTATTATCAAAATTAAAACAAAAGAAGCCCAGATTCAAAATCTTCATTCAATTTCCTTCAAAAATCATATATATTTCATTGTTATATCTTTTGTAGTTTCTGAGCTAGAATTTTTTGTTAATTATTACCCCCAAATCATTAGATTTCCCTGGCACTGGGAAAGCCTTTGTTTGTAACATTTTCAAGCAGCTTCAAGCAGCGAACGGGTTAATTAGTACTTAAAACAGAACTGGCATGCTGGCATGGATGGAAATGATAAATACGACTGGTTCCTCTCATTTAAAAGTAATCTCGAAGCAGAGAAATATCTTAAAATCATAACGCAGAAATGGCATAGATTTAGTTTAGCAAAATTTCGAACCAGAACGCTCGGCCTTAATGCAAACCAAAGCTGGTTCGAGAAATCGAATAATAGATCATGTCAAATGTGTAGAGAAAGAGACAGTGTTGAGAATGAAATACATTTTGTGTTTGATTATCCCGCATATGCCAATATCCGCAGAGGTTGTAACATCTTCAGTGAATCAGTTGCTGAAAGAAGAGATTTGATAGCGATTTTATCAAGTGGAAACGAGAACACTATAATAGCCTTTGCGAAGTATATTGCAGAAGCTAGTACTTTTCGTAAAAAGAATATAACGAATGGAAAAGACAATCACTTACTGTAACCTTATAGTCTATGTCAATGGTATATTGTGTGTGCGTGCGCGCACGGGTGCGCGCGTGCGTGTGTGTGTGTGTGTGTGTGTGTGTGTGTGTGTGTGTGTGTGTGTGTGTGTGTGTGGGTGGGTGCGTGTGTGGATGGATGGGTGCTTCATTCGTTGATCCTTTTTGTAAGTTATATGTATGGTGAGTTTGTAACATCACAAGGGAAGTCTTTTGCACTTGTTTCCTTTTAGTCGTTTTTGATAAATATGACTCATGATACCCCCTTGCCAACAGGGCCTTTGCTAATGGCAATAAAATTGTGTCAGTGTCAGTCTCTCTCTCTCTCTCTCTCTCTCTCTCTCTCTCTCTCTCTCTCTCTCTCTCTCTCTTTCTAAAGGACAGAGAGAGAAAAAGGGAGTTGTCTTGAAGAAACTTAATCTGCTGTCAAGAGAGGACAGAGGGCGAAATAGCACTGGCGACTAATGGTCACTGCTATATCAGACGTATTGTGCTGGATTCCCACTGGCGCCGTCTGGTCAAGGCCATGCCAGACTGGACACCTGGAATAGTTCTGGTACCTTCGGATCGTAGCCATTGGAGGCTGGATGTGCTGAATCGCCAAGTGTGTCTTCTGGTCATCATCATGGTAGATCGGATATATTGCATTAGCACTGGTATCTTCATGTCAGGCTGTCGTGATGCCTTCTGATCACCACAGTGTAAGATGTATGTGCTTGGTTCCTATTGTTGTCCTGTTAACACCGTCACGTCAGACATAACATGGTGCATATCTATTGTGCTGTTAACACCATCACTTCAGACGTACCATGCTGGATATCTATTGTTGTCCTGTTGACACCATCACGTCAGACATAACATGGTGAATATCTATTGTTGTCCTGTTAACACCGCCCCGTCAGACATAACATGGTGAATATCTATTGCTGTCCTGTTAACACCGCCCCGTCAGACATAACACGGTGAATATCTATTGTTGTCCTGTTAACACCGCCCCGTCCAACATAACACGGTGAATATCTATTGCTGTCCTGTTAACACCGCCCCGTCAGACATAACACGGTGAATATCTATTGCTGTCCTGTTAACACCGCCCCGTCCGACATAACACGGTGAATATCTATTGCTGTCCTGTTAACACCGCCCCGTCAGACATAACACGGTGAATATCTATTGTTGTCCTGTTAACACCGCCCCGTCAGACATAACATGGTGAATATCTATTGCTGTCCTGTTAACACCGCCCCGTCAGACATAACACGGTGAATATCTATTGCTGTCCTGTTAACACCGCCCCGTCCGACATAACACGGTGAATATCTATTGTTGTCCTGTTAACACCGCCCCGTCAGACATAACATGGTGCATATCTATTGTGCTGTTAACACCATCACTTCAGACGTACCATGCTGGATATCTATTGTTGTCCTGTTGACACCATCACGTCAGACATAAAATGGTGAATATCTATTGTTGTCCTGTTAACACCGCCACGTCAGACATAACATGGTGAATATCTATTGCTGTCCTGTTAACACCGCCCCTTCAGACATAACATGGTGAATATCTATTGCTGTCCTGTTAACACCGCCCCTTCAGACATAACATGGTGAATATCTATTGTTGTCCTGTTAACACCGCCCCGTCAGACATAACATGGTGAATATTTATTGTTGTCCTGTTAACACCGTCACGTCAGACGTAACATGGTGAATGTCTATTGTCCTGTTAACACCGCCCCGTCAGACATAACATGCTGATATCTATTGTTGTCCTGTTAACACCGCCACGTCAGACATAACATGCTGGATTCCATTGTTGTTCTATTATCACCAACACGTCAGACATGATATGCTAGATTCCCAGTGGCATCTTCTGAAGACGACCTCGCCAAACTGAATGTGTTGGCTTTTAATGGATGTGAACCGATCATCCCAATTTAAGAATGGATGTGCTGGATATCCCTTTGTGTGTTCTGATCATTAGATTAGAATGGATGTGCTGGATATCCATTCGTGTGTTCTGATCATTAGATTAGAATGAATGCGGTGTGCCTACATCGTGCAAATTGAAAGTAGAAAAAAAAAGTGGACAGTTGATGATGCCGCACAAAGCACATTAGAATGAGAAGCCCTTTCATGAAAAGACGCATCTCCCAGACTGCCAGCACATTATACCGCCGTGAGCCTTTTGGCACAAGTCTGCTGTCTAAGGCATAGATGGTCTGCATTGCCTGGGGAGGCGTGCATGGAACTGTATGGAGCGTAATTGTGCTAAGCCAGATGTACGCGCACAGGACAGTGGAGGATGGTTTTATATATCCGATCTCGAATCCATGCCCTAATCATTTTACAGGATACAGTGGGATGATGGTAAGGAGGCGGCTATGAACTACTGTCCATAGCTATTCTAGAGTGTAGGCCTGCAATGAAAGGTGGACACGTGCCTCACCATGATCCCTGTCCCGAACCATTCCACAGGGTACCATGAAGGGTGGACATGTCAGTCATTCCCTTGACCGCTGGGGTCGTTGGGGGGACGTGATGAGGCAGCCGCCGTTTCTCTCCAGGCTCTTCTGTTGGTGGCTGTCTTGAGGAGATCTGGCATGGTCATTTTGGTCCAGTCCTTTATGTTGTCGGACCAGCTCTTTCTCTGCCGTCCTCATCTGCGCCCTCCTTCAACGGTACCTTGAAGGATGGTTTTGGAGAGGGTGTTGTGACGAATGACGTGGCCAAACCATGCCATCTTCCGTCGTTTGACGGTTGCCAGAAGTGGTTCGTGGGGCCCAACTAGGTTAGTGACCAGGTTCTGCACATAATCATTGGTCTTGTGTTCTTTGTAGGAGATGCGGAGTAGTTTCCTCAGGCACCTGGTCTCAAACGCCTGGATTCTTCTTTCTGTTTCGGCCAGCAGTGTCCATGTCTCGCAACCATATAAGAGGATCGAGACCACTAATGACTTGTAGAGCCGGAATTTTGTGTGGAAATTGATGTTGCTCTTCCACACTCTGTTCAGTCTGGCCATCGCTGCTGATGCGGAGTTGATCCTGATTCGGATTTCTGCTGTGCAGGTGCCATCTTTGGACAGGATTGCTCCCAAGTACCTGAAGCTGGTCACTTCTTCCAGGGGCTCACCATTCATGGTTATGTTGGCACTGCTGTTAGTCGTGCTGTTGACCATGATCTTTGACTTCTCTGTACTGACCTCCATGCCGTAGGCACTTGCTCTTGTGACAAGTCTGTTTGTGAGATCCTGGAGCTCGATGTTGCTGCCCCCCATGAGGTCGATATCGTCTGCGAAACGAAGGTTGCAGACCGGCCTGCCGCCAAATGCTGATGGAGGCGTGGTGATCTTCTAGGGTCTCTTGCATGATTCTCTCCAGAAAGATGTTGAAAAGGACTGGAGATAGTAGGCACCCTTGTCTGACTCCGACTGTGGTCGGGAAGAACTGGCCCTGCTGGCTATTGAGAAGTACTGTGCTGCTGGAGTGTTCGTAGAGGGCCTGGATGACTTGAACGAGCCTCTCATCAATGTTGAAGTCTCTGAGAACCTGCCATAGGCCGTTGTGCCACACCCGGTCGAATGCCTTCTTAAAGTCAATGAAGTTGTGGAAGAGGTCCTTTTGGTGTTGTAGATGCTTTTCAATCAGGACTCGACAGTTGAAAATGTGTTCCACAGTGCTCCGCCCTCTTCTAAAACCTGCTTATTCTTCTGATAGCAGTTCCTCAGCCTTGGATTTCAGTCGGTTGAGGATGATGCGAAGCATGATTTGCTGGGGTGGCTGATCAGACATATAATCCTGTAATTTTGGCATTGTTTGAGGTTGCCTTTCTTGGGTAAAGGAATCACCAATGACTGGGTCCACTCTGTTGGCCACTTCTTTTCTGTCCAGATATTCTGACATAGCATTGTTAGAGCCTCTGTGGTCTTTTTCCCTCCGTATTTCACAAGCTCAGCTGGGACATTGTCCACTCCTGGGGATTTCCCTGGCTTCAGACTCTGTATCGCGGCCTCAACCTCCTCCTTCAGTATTTGGAGACTGTTCTCGCTGTCTGCGGGTCGTTGGTTGTCCCGCAAAATGGATGTGTCCGGGTTGAGCTGGTAATTGTAGAGGCCCTCACAGTATTCTGTCCACCTCATCTGGACTTCTTCATTCTCTGTCAGTAGCTTGCCATCCTTATCTTCGATGACTGCTGATCTTGTCTGGTTAGTCTTATTGAGGGTCTTGAGTGTGTTGTAGACTTCTTTGCTGTTCCCTGCTTCCATGCCTTTCTCGATTGCTTCGCACTGCTCCTCTATCCAATTTTCCTCGGCTGTCTTCATCTTCTTCCTGACTTCTCTGTTCATCTGTTGGTACTGCATCCTGGCTTCGTCGCTGGAGTATTTCTTTCCTTTCAGTTCCCGCCTCTTGTCACATAGATCTAAGACCTCGTTTGTGACCCAAGGCTGGATTTTCTTCTGCTTCTTTCCCACAACTTCTTCAGCTGTTGTAGTTAGCACCTCTTTGATGTTATTAGCAAGGGTGTCTACATCATTGTCCACTAAGCTGAGGAGAGCAAACTTCCCGCCTACTCGAGCCTGGGACACCTCTGCAATTTCGGGGTCCTTCAACTTCTCTAGGTCAAAGCGAATGCGAGGGTTCTTTGGACAACGCTTACATTTTAGCTTGAGCTTGAAGGTTGCCAGGACGAGATCGTGATCGCTGCCAATGTCGGCGCCTGGAAATGTTCTTGTTTTTGCTTTGTTGATGCTGGACTTGTAGCGTTGTGGGGCCAGAATGAAGTCTACTTGGTTGTGAACTTGCCCATTTGGTGAGTGCCAGGTTGTGAATTCTGGACAGCTTGTGTGGGTGAAGAGTGTTGGCTAGGGTAAGTCGATGGCTTTTGGCAAACTCCAGCAGTCTAAGGCCTCTGTCAACCAGCCAACCAACCAACGACAGAGGTGGACATGTACTCCGCCGTAATTCCTTTTCAATGCAATTCTACAGGGTAAGAAGAAGTAGATATGTACCTCAAATACATCACTGGACAAGATCCCCCTCCCTCCTCCCCCCCCCCTCACCACACACACACACACATATAAACACACACATGCAGCTATTATCGCAATGTGTACATATAGGCCACATCGACAGACAGACAGACAGACAGACACACACACACACACACACACACACACACACACACACACACACACACACACACACACACGTCTAGCTCATTTCTTTCCCTTCTCCCTTCCACTCTCTCTCTCTCTCTCTCTCTCTCTCTCTCTCTCTCTCTCTTCTCTCTCTCTCTCTTGTTGTGTGTGTGTGTGTGTGTGTGTGTGTGTGTGTGTGTGTGTGTGTGTGTGTGTGCTCCCTCTTTCTTCCCTTTTCACACATTGTCATTCTTATTCTCACTGCTATCAAGGGAATTTTGTTATGTGTGTTGCTCTTAGTTAGTTGTTCAGATATCTTGATACCATGACTGGTCAGCATTCCGGTACACACTGCTTTCTGTCGGAGGATGTTCTCTTCAACCACAGTTTCACCATTCTCGCGACGAACGCTAACTGAGAACGTTCGCTCTGTCTGACTGGTGAAATCCTTTAACATCTTGGTCAGCGGAAGTGCCCTTGGGGAGGGATTCGACGTTGAATGTAATCTCTTTATAATGGTGTTTGAGTCATGTAGCCATGTGAGTCTGTTTATAGAGGTATTGTTTGACTTGTAGAGCAATAAAGGTACTCATCCTCATACCCACGCCTTCTCTCTCTCTGTCTCTGTCTCTCTCTGTCTCTGTCCTGCTCTCTCTGTCTCTCTCTGTCTCTGTCTCTCTGTCTCTGTCTCTGTCTCTGTCTCTCTCTCTCTCTCTCTCTCTCTCTCTCTCTCTCTCTCTCAAGAAATACTGGGTCGGGAGAAAAGACATCTTATCCTCGTGTTACCACTTTCCAACTCCATTTGATCTATTCTGTAATGAATGTGGTGGTCGCTGTCACATTAACGAACTTGAACATCGTATATTCTGTAATGAATGTGGTGGTCGCTGTCACATAACGACTTGAACATCGTAATCTGTAGAATGTGTGGTCGCTGTCACATTAACGAACTTGAAACATCGTATAAGTGATCTGTGTGAAAAGTTTGTTGATTGTTGTGTGTCTTCCATTCTATAACAAGTGAATTTCAGCGAGACAAAGTGATTCTTTACGATCCTCATGTTGACCACTTTGATTTTCTTACCAAAACTAGATGGTCACACGACAAAACACTAAATGGTTTTGGAACAAAGGTTTTTGGAAATGTGTGTGTGTGTGTGTGTGTGTGTGTGTGTGTGTGTGTGTGTGTGTGTGTGTGTGTACGTGCGTGCGTGCGTGCGTGCGTGCGTGCGTGCGTGCGTGTGTGTGTGTGTGTGTGTGTGTGTGTGTGTGTGTGTGTGTGTGTGTGTGTGTGTTCGTACACGCGTGTGTGTGCGAATGTGTGTGTGATTGGTGTTGACAATTTTGATTTTCTTACCAAATTTAGACGGTCACATGACAAAACACTAAACGCTTTTGGGAAAAGGTTTTTGGAAATGTGTGTGTGTGTGTGTGTGTGTGTGTGTGTGTGTGTGTGTGTGTGTGTGTGTGTGTGTGGATTTACGTATTTTGAACACGTGTACAAATGTACCAGTGGAGATAAGCAGGGGGCTTTCACATACATATCCATGAATGGAAATAGCGTTGTCGATTTTATTGTTACATTTCATTTTCTTGCTATATTGTTCAGTAAACTCAAAGCAGATGACATGATTGATTCTGGCCACCCCCTGTGCAGTCCACGTCGATTTGGTCTCTGTCTGCTGTTCATATTCATAGCAATACTAAAGCCAAGACCATAACGTTTGAAAAGTATGATTACAACAAAGATTACGAGGATACCTTTCAAGAAAACATTTTGTCAAATCATTTTACTGTTACACTAAAATTGTCAACTGCAAAAAAAGAGAAAACAATATTAACAAATCACAAGACAAAAACTATTCCTTGAAGCTGACAGTAGCATGAAAAGGGTCTATTTCGTTAGAAGAAACACTCGTAGTAAATATCCTGGGTTTGACAATGAATGTCAGGCTTCACATACGGAGACAAGAAGAGCGCTACACAAATTCAGAAGAACATGAAGAGAAGGAAGATATTTAAACAAGTATTAGAATTTGTTCTGCAAAAGAAAAAAAAAAAAAAAAGAATTGGTGTATAAACAAACCCTTTTAGACCCCCTCTTGAATTCATTAAAATATCCATGAGAATTCTGGGAGGAGATACGGAAACACAGACCGAATTCATATTTATCTATCTCTAATATAGCGTCAGGAAGAGAGCTCAAGTTCCTGCTGGTTTTTCATGCTTGTTTACTTGGGAAGTGCCTAAAAAAAAAAAATAAAAAAAAAAAGGGGGGGGGGGGGGGTATAGAGTCTTGTGTCTGCACTAACCTGTCCAAGAACACCGTGCAGCATGCATGCTAAGCAGCACACAGAGAGCTCAGGGAGACGTGTTACATAGAGCTCAGGGAGACGTGTTACGGAGAGCTCAGGGAGACATAATAATAATAATAATAAATGTATGGATTTATATATAGCGCAATTCTTGGGATCAACTCATTGCGCTCAGCACACACTCAAACACTCGCACTAACATGTGTTCACACACACACACACACACACACACACACACACACACACACACACACACACACACACACACACAGACATGTTACAGAGAGCTCAAGGAGACGTGTTACACAGACATCAGGGAGACATATTACACAGAGCTCAGGGAGACTTGTTACATAGAGCTCAGGGAGACGTGTTACAGAGAGCTCAGGGAGACGTGTTACAGAGAGCTCAGGGAGACTTGTTACAGAGAGCTAGGGAGACTTGTTACATAGAGCTCAGGGAGACTTGTTACAGAGAGCTCAGGGAGACGTGTTACAGAGAGCTCAGGGAGACTTTTTACATAGAGTTCAGGGAGACTTGTTACAGAGATCTCAGGGAGACGTGTTACAGAGAGCTCAGGGAGACTTGTTACACAGAGTTCATGGGAGACTTGTTACAGAAAACTCAGGGAGACTTGTTACAGAGAGCTTAGGGAGACATGTTACAGACAGCTCAGGGAGATTTGTTACAGAGAGCTCAGGGAGACGTGTTACAGAGATCTCAGGGAGACGTGTTACAGAGAGCTCAGGGAGACTTGTTACATAGAGCTCAGGAGATGTGTTACAGAGATCTTAGGAGACGCGTTACAGAGATCTCAGGAAGACTTGTTACAGAGAGCTCATGGATACTTGTTACAGAGAACTCAGGCAGACGTGTTACATAGAGCTCAGACTTGTTACAGAGAAGCCAGGGAGACGTGTTACAGAGAGCTCACGGAGACGTGTTACAGAGAGCTCAGGGAGACTTGTTACATAGAGCTCAGGGAGACGTGTTACAGAGAGCTCGGGGAGACGTGTTACAGAGAGCTCAGTGAGACGTGTTACAGAGAGCCTCAGGGAGACTTGTTACTTAGAGCTCAGGGAGATGTGTTACAGAGAGCTCAGGGAGACTTGTTACAGAGAGCTCAGGGAGACTTGTTACAGAGAGCTCAGGGAGACTTGTTACATAGAGCTCAGGGGATTGTAGCGGGGAACTCAGGTGGACTTGTTACAGAGAGATCAGGGAGACATGTTACAGAGAGCTCAGGGAGACATGTTACAGAGAGCTCGGGGAGATTGTAACAGAGAGCTCATGGGGACTTGTTACAGAGAGCTCGGGGAGATTGTAACAGAGAGCTCAGGGAGACATGTTACAGAGAGCTCGGGGAGATTGTAACAAAGAGCTCAGAGAGACATGTTACAGAGAGCTCAGGGAAATTGTAACAGAGAGCTCAGAGAGACTTGTTACAGAGAGCTCAGGGGAACTTGTTACCTGAAGATGGGTAGTGGAAGCAGAGAGAGACAAGACTGGTCTACGGCGCCATAGTTGCCAATGAGTTTCTGCAGGAATGTATGCCTCATAGCTTTTGTCAAAGACACAAGAGGTGTCTTACATAACTGTTAATGGA
>CM065744.1:4531581-4549081 GCA_033310375.1 Conus canariensis | reverse complement strand
GACTTCTTCTCCATTCCCTCTCCTTCCAGACATACACACCGCCGTAAATCCTATCCGCCAAACAAATGAAAGCCAAATACACCCCCATGAGACAGTCAGAGACACACAGATGAAGCACAAAGACAGAAAAGCCGGTCTTCATTCTCTCTGACGAACAACACACACGGTAAACGAGGCTACAAGTGTTCCCCAAGATTCCAAGCACACTCAATCCTAATACGGAAAACTGGTAAACGCCAGATTTCAGCAAGTCAGTGCATGACGAGATTTCGTCACGTGGGGCCGTACACTGGCCTCGAAATGCCGTTGGGAAAAGAGCAGTACAGCACAGTTTATAGTTGCTTGCTTGAACAGTCTTGAGCCGCTGCATGCCTTTCATAAAATTGGCACCGAAATCAGAAACAACATTACCCCGCAGGTCAAGGACACGGAGATTAGAGAAGACATCGTCTCCTTGTAAGCTCTGAATTTCGCCCTGTGACAGATCCAGAACCTCCAGATCTGGTGACACAGCTGATAACACGTTCAAGTCGATGCAGTCCATTTGGATGTGTGACAGGTTTAAAACAAGCAGGGATGGCAGAGATAGCAGTTGTTTGTCAAACCACAGACCTGATATTGGGTTACCTGCAAGTCTTAGTATTTGCAGATGACGCAATTGTACAAAATGGCTGAAATTGACATGATGCAAAAGATTGTCACTTACATCCAGGCTGTGAAGATTGAGTAATGCAAATTCGGTGACGTTAGTCCAACCACAAGCCTGAACACCTAGATAGATTAACATGACGTTGTTGGCAATATCAGCTTGACAAAGTCCACTAGCCCTTACATCCAGGTATCGCAGCTGGGGGAAAGAGCTGGCGTGAAAGGTGTGGGTACACATGAAGGCATGGCCAGAACAGGTACAGGACTCAGGGCATGTTGTATCACACACCAGGTCATCGTCACGGTGAGGACAGTGCGGCTGACCATCACACAGGTGATTCACGTGGACACACACTGTTCTGTCTCTACCACGACATCGGTAAAACCCAGGGCAGGTGACATTCTCACAACCAGCTTCATCCTCATGACCTGGACAGTCGTTGACATCGTTACACCTGACGTAGACAGGTAGACAGTAGCCGTCATCTGGACACTGGAAGTGGGTGTCTGGACAGCGGGTGGTGTTTTCAGGGAGAGGGGTCACTGTGAACCCTCCAACACCGTCCAAGTTGATCAATGCTGGCGGCTTAATTGGTTGCTCATACCCCTTGTGATCAGACCATTTTACGTCCTTGTCTTCATAGCCATCACACTGAACACAATGGTGTCCAAACAAACGTGGGTGAGTGTCGTGTTTCACAGAACATGTGCTGAATACAACACATGCACGAGTCACTGAGAGAGAGAGAGAGAGAGAGAGAGAGAGAGAGAGAGAGAGAGAGAGAGAGAGAGAAAAGACAGACAGACAGACAGACAGACAGACAGACAGAAGAGAGAGAGAGAGAGAGAGAGAGAGAGAGAGAGAGAGAGAGAGAGAGATCATAAAGCACATCCCTAGATATTTTCCACAGTATCTTCTTATGCTTATTCATTTTTCGTTTTTTTTAAACATATAACCACACCTCATTGTAGGGCATTATGGAAACACAGACAAAATTCCAACCTTCCAAGCTACCCAATCAATCCGCAGTTGACCAACAACATACCGGTACTTTTGCTGCCCTATTGCCACTTTGAAGACAACATTGCTTGCAGCCAACAGACAGAAACTTTGATACGCACGCGTTTTCTAGCATTGTCGATGTCAGTTACACTGACACAGAAATTTTCATCGCTGCCTTTGGCGCAGTCTTCGCACACATCACACACTAAATGGTACGATATGAATTCCCCGGAGAGGCCACAGTAGAAGTATTCCATAGGGGGTCCCATAGTCTCATTACAGACATTGTTGTACCACCCCAGAGCATTGTCTACACTCATACAAAGACTTGATGGGTCACAAGCCAACACCAGGTGCGTCAGGTGCCCTTTAGAACAGGTCACGAGAGGAACAGGCCACGGTGTGGAATTCTGAGGCAAAGGAAGAGTGAGGGATGTGACGGTGGAGTGACCGTCTGCTGTGGAAGAAGCCTCACACTGAGCGCCGTGTTTCCCTCGGAGAGAACTACTAAGGCTGTAGAAGAGGTGGAGCGGCCTGTGACACCCATACAGCGTGAGAACGGCACCGCCGTAGGGACGTGAGTACCATGCGTTCAGATAGTAAGCCACACTGCCGCTCCTCCACTTCGCCAGGTTGACGTACCTATCATCACATACCATAGGCATGGAATCAACAATGCAACATGTACAAATCTACGCGCGCGTGGACGGACACACACACACACACACACACACACACACACACACCACACACACACACACACACGCGTGCGCACACAATCACACATGTATGCGCTCACGCATGTACATGCACGCGCTCACGTGCTCCAACACAGATGCATGCATGAACACATACATACATACACACACGCGCGCGCTATGTGATAACGAAATAGAAGAGAAGGCACAGAACAACCTGCAAAAACATAACAACAACAACAACAACAACAACAACAACAACACGATATGAAATGATCTAAAGTTGCACATTCGATTGGATCTGATGGTCCATAGTCGTAGCCACATGCTGCCCCAAATGCCAAACTGCTCCAAAGATGTGGTGACGTTATTCCACTCATTGTACGTCTCCAAGCTCATGTGTGATTTGCCGCTGAAATGGCTGCAGAAATCCGCGTCATATTCGATAGAGTAACACTTTCCTCCAAGGGAAACCTGCAACAGGGAGATGCCAGTGGTGAGGGCGGAAGAGCTCAATCCATGTGGTCTGGACTAGGGCACTGTCACATGGATCGGCACAGTTACTGGAGTCTGTGACACACGGCATTTGCATGCAGTCCATCACAAACACAGCATGCTCACTCCGTGACACACGGCATTTGCATGCAGTCCATCACAAACACAGCATGCTCACTCCGTACACGCGCATCTACTCCATTCATTCGCAGGAGAGACTGAGGAAACAAGAATTCACTTTTTTGGTACTTCCTTTACCAAACAAAAACAAAAATTCTACATCAACAATATCACATATAACAGTATTATGTGTCCAATTATCATGTTCAATTGTTCTGCAAACATATTCAATCACTGTTCCATCTACTTCGTCACATTCCTAACCCCATTTTCTGTTTTTTATTTTTTTCTTTCGTATTAGATAATACTGTTTCATGAACAAAAATCTCTGTTAAGATCCAGTTGCCAGAGGTAGGTTCATTCCACTGGTTGGATGCTGAAGTTTTCCACAGGGAATCAATGTCGGGACAAACAGAGTCCCTAGAAGACTTCCATCTGCTCTACATCGACATCGAACACTCTCTGGTCATCTGGAAAACTACCTTTTCCTTTTGGAACCCCCCAGGTTGAAAATTATCTACAACTTGGTCCAAACCAATCGATCTACCCTCCTGCCCGGCAACTCCTGATCTGCCATACAAATTGGGAAGACACCCGCCCTTCAAACAATGAACTTCTCTCACTAATTACAAGAGAACACACCCGGCCTTCAAACAACGAACTTCTCTCACTAATTACAAGAGAACACACCTGCCCTACAAACAACGAACTTCTCTCACTAATTACAAGAGAACACACCCGCCCTACAAACAACGAACTTCTCTCACTAATTACAAGAGAACACACCTGCCCTACAACAATGAGCTTCTCTCAGTAATTACCAGAGGACACACCCGCCATACAATGTAGAAAGAAACTCGTGGAGAGCGTGGCAGCAGAGAGTCCTCAGAAGAGAAGCCCCCTTCAAGCAAGTGTTTCGGCCCTTATCTCCTGACACTCTAAGGGGGTTGGGCCACACCCGGTTCATGACTCCGGATGTCCCTCTGCTGCCCCCCTTTTTTTTCCATCTTGGGACGAGCCATGGCTGGGATTCGAACCCATGACCCTCTGGACATGCTCATTTTCCACTTAATGACTCGCGCTTTAACCACTGAGCCACAGGGACACCTGATATTTGTAGGGAAATTAAGCCTTATGAAGTTCACTTTTGTTCCTCCTTGACCAGATCCAGCTTGAACACCTCTCTGCCGCTTCTGCCATTGCTTTCAGGGCTCTATTTTTTTCCTTCCCTGCAACTGAGAGCTGTTTCATGAGGCTGTATGCAGACGTTCCTACAAACCCCCTAGCTCCAATTTCTGCAGTGAGGACTTTGACCTGATAGCCTTCTCTCCTCAGGTTGTTTGCCAGATCAGCATACTTTTCAGTCTTGTCGATTTGAGCTGCCTCCATTCTGTTCTCATATGGCACCGTGAGCTCGATCATGATCAGCTGCTTGGTTGACTTAGAGTGGACTACTATGTCTGGTCTCATGCCACTCTTGCTGATGATCTCTGGGTGACTCTTCCATTCTGGGAGGTCTGCAGTGCACTCCCAGTCATCTGCCCCGTCCAGCAGACTCTGCCTGCATGTTTCGAGTGGCACTGTTGTTCTTGGCCATGATTTGCTGCCTCCTGCCGTGAAGAATGTTGTGGGTGCTTTTGGAGTCCTGATTTTCCCTTTTGTGGTGTTGGTACTAGCCCAGACTACTTGTACAATCTCTTTGAGCACTTGGTTGTTGTGCCTCCATGTGTACCTTCCTTGAGCCAGGGCTACTTTACATGAGTTTAGGACATGCTCCACTGTTTGTTTTTCATGGCAGAGGGGGCATGCAGGATCGTCTGTTTTCCCCCACTTCACCAGGTTTGCATTTGAGGGCAGAAGGTCATATGCAGATCTGAGAATGAAGCTGATCCTGAGAGGGGCCATGTGCCAAATGTCATTCCAAGAGAGACTTCTTTGGAGTGCATTCTCCCACGTTGTCCATTACCCTTGCTGGCTCTGCTGGACTGCTTTTTGGAGTCTTTTTTGGTCTTCTTCTTTTCTCATCTCCTGAATCATCATGTCTCTTTTGGCTTTTCCTTTGGCCTTTGACCACCATTCAGTTTTGGTCACCCACAGTCCTTGTCTGTTGGTCTGTGTGTCCTGTTATTTCTCTGATCTTGAGACTTTCTTTTGCAGAATCCATCGCCTCTTGAACTTTCCATTTTCTGCCTGTCTTCAGCTGGGCTTGATTGCTTCTACCACCTTGTCTCCTGAGTCCTCCAGCATGCTTTGAAGTCTGATCTTCCCTGCTTTGTATTCCTCCAGGATGGATTTCAGTGGTAGTTTCAGCTTTGCTTGGCGACAGTACAGCGCTATGTCAGTCAGACAGGGTGGGACACCAAGCCATTTCCTTGTGAACTTGTTGATTTTGGCTTCCATTGCCTCCACTGTGCTGGTGCAGATGTCGTATATCATCAGAGGCCATAGGAGCTTTGGTATCAGCATGAAATGCAGACACCAGACCTTGTATTTGCCAGGGAGCCCACACTGGTCAATGGTCTCCAAGCCTTCCTCCGCCATCTGCTTGGTTTCTTTTGCTCTTTGTGTGTCTTTCAGCGTATCATCATACCATCTTCCAAGGCTCTTGACTGGTTCTTCTGTGACTGTTGGAATGGCCTGGTTGGCAACACTGAAGACCACAGATCCGGCCACTTTTCCTTTCCTCAGTGAGAGACTCCGTGATTTCTTTGGCTTGAACTTCATTCTGGATGAGGCAACTATGTCGTCCAGCCTCTCCAGCACATGACGTGTCTCGTCTTCTCTGGATGAAATCACTGTAGTGTCATCCGTGAAGGCCTTGAGAGGAGGCATCTTGTATCCATCGCCAAGGTCTGTTTGTCTCGCGTTGTTTGTTGCTGCTTTCAAGATGAGTTCCATTGCCAGCACGAACAGTATTGGGGAAATTGCACAGCCCATTGCAATACCCACTTCCAAGTTGATCCAGTCTGTTGTGTACTCCTTGGTAGAGAACCGCATTGAGAAGCCATTGAAGTACTTCTTGAGCATGTCGCGGATGTTCTTTGGCACATGGTACATCTCAAGAGCCAACTGTATCATCTCATGGGGCACAGATCCATATGCGTTTGCCAGATCAAGCCACACTACGTCCAGGTCTCTCTTTTCTGTTTTTGCTTTTTGGATTGCGTCCCAGATCATTGTGGCGTGTTCTACACAGCCAGCCATGCCTGGGATGCCACCTTTCTGGACTGACACATCCAAGTACTTGTTTTCCATCAGGTACTTGGTCAGCCTTGCTGCCATGACAGAGAAGAAGATTTTCCCTTCGACGTTCAGTAGTGATATTGGCCTGAACTGGCTGATGTCACTTGAGTTTTGCTCTTTGGGGATGTACACACCATCTGCCGTCATCCACTGGCCGCTGATCTTCTGGTTTCTCCAAGCCGATCGCAGCAGCCTGTGGAGCCACTCCAGCACCTTGGGACATTTCTTGTAAAGCTGGTAAGGTATTCCGTTTGGCCCTGGTGATGATTTGGCTCTGGCTTTGTCGACCACCTTCTTGATTTCCGCCAACGTTGGAGGCTTGCCATTGAACTGTTCCTCAGGGTTGGTTGGCCACACCAGACCTTGAATGTCGAGTGGTGCTTTGCTCTGTGGGTCAGAGTATGTTTTCCTCAGATGCTGCTCAAGAACTCCTTTGTCCACACTTAGGGTCCCAGATTTTGGCTGCTCAAACAGTGTTCTGGCAAACTTGAAGGGGTCTCTGAAGAAGCGCTCTTGGGTCTTCTTCTTTTTGCTCTTCCTCTTCCTCGCAGATTCCGCTTTGCTGAGGGCGCTGTGTTTTTCTTTCAGGTCTTTCCACAGTTTTTCCAAGCCTTGTTTTTCAGCTGGCAGTGCGGTCTTCATTT
This sequence comes from Conus canariensis, assembly GCA_033310375.1. Classification (NCBI taxonomy): domain Eukaryota; kingdom Metazoa; phylum Mollusca; class Gastropoda; order Neogastropoda; family Conidae; genus Conus; species Conus canariensis. Next base: position 4,542,230 of record CM065744.1, on the reverse strand, counting down.
GCATCTTGAGGTTTTTCTTTTGGACCCTGATCTTGTCCATCTTTTCTTGGCGTCTGGATTTCTTTGGAGGTGTTTTCTCTTTGGGTAGTTTTGCTCCATAGGCGTCTCTACATGTGGCATACACAATGTCCCCATATGTGGCTAGTTTGTGTTCCAGGGTGCTTTTCCCTATCAGTGCATCGAGTCTTTGGACGATTTTTGCATCCAGTTTCTCCCAATCTTCAGTTTCGTTTGCTCGTGGCAGGTTGAGTTTCAGGCGCCTGGCATCGAGGGCCTGTGTAAATTCCTCATCCGAACCAACAGCGTGGATGTCCTTGGCACTGTGGTTTAAATCCTGGCCTTGGTCTTCCGACGTCTTATCTGCTGATGCAGAGCGCTGCTGCTCATTCAGATGAGTCTTCACACATCCCATCTTTGTTCTGTGAATCTTCATGCCACGGGTGGTAGCGAAACGCTTTCCACAGACACATGGATATTCCATTTGGTCCATGTTCATAGTCCGTTTGGGATTTGCAGTCATGATTGGTTGAGCACCGATACAACAATAAGCTTCTCTCACTAATTACGGGCCTTGGCGTCCAGCCAACAGACGAGAGAAGGTTAGGGGTTCAAGCTTTAACATTTTTATCAAAATCTCGCTTTTCAAAACCGCCCGTGCATTTCACGGATAGTATCCCACTTGTTATGATAGTCAGTTCTATTTCGTGTGATGAAGGCTTGCATAAGACACCAGTGAAGAAATCTGTCCATTCTGACAATGTTCATCTCCCGTCTTTTGTCTTGTATTTGTCCGTCAAGTTTTGAGTCAATAATATTTTGCATTTTTCATTCATGCCATATATGTGGTGTGCGTGCGTGCGTGCGTGCGTGCGTGTGTGCGTGTGTGTGTGTGTGTGTGTGTGTGTGTGTGTGTGTGTGTGTGTGTGTGTGCGTCTCTCTCTCTCTCTCTCTCTCTCTCTCTCTCTCTCTCTGCTCGTAAAAAAAGAAAAATAGCTATCTAATTTCATCGAAAAAAGATTCAAAATCGATATGGAAAGCCATTAATCAATTATCTGGTAAATCGTCAAAACAAGCAGCTCCGCCATCTTTAATTTTGTTAGCAGATAATCTCAATAAACACTTTTCTACTATAGTCTAAAAGACTATTAAAACTGATTGTACTAAACATAATGAACTGTTGTTACTAAGAGAATTGTGTGATACTAAACGAATAGTGTCCAGACTTCACTTTCAGTTTATCAATGTACACGAGGGATGTAGATAACTTTGAAGGAATTGAACGAATCTAAGAGCCATGGATTGGATAATATAGATAGCAACATTTTGAAAATTTCCGCACCTATTATCTTTGATAGTCTTACTTATATTCATAACCTTTGTATTCAGAAATGCTATTATCCACAACATTTTAAAGAAGCTAAAGTTTTGCCATTCTTTTTAAAAATCTGGTGACACACAGGACCCTTCGAACTACAGACCAATTTCCTTTCTGTCTAATTTGTCTAAACATTTAGAAAAGCACCTTAAGCAAAACCTCCAAGGGCACTTCGCTACACATAAATCATTTCATTCAAATCAAAGCCGTTTTAGAGAAAATCATTCATGTCTGACGGTTCTTACCAATCTAGAAGAACAGTAGCATTTAAATATCAATAATGATCTCCTCACAGGAGCAATATTTGTGGACTTTGCTAAAGCCTTTGATGTTATTAACCATGATCTTCTCTTGAAAAAATCTTACTTTGTATGGTTTAAACTCCAAAATCTGTCGATCTTCTCTCGTCTTTTCTATCAAACAGAAGGCAAATAGTTGTTCAAGATATGATATCATCCACTTTCATGCCTGTCAATTTCGGTGTGCCGCAGGGTTCAGTTTTAGGACCAATGTTATTTACAATTTACATTAGCGATCTCCCTCTTTACATTTTCTTTTCTTGTGAGTTTTTCGCTGATGACACCACCCTACACAATAAAGGGGAAAAACTCAGATGTAGTGTGCGCCGATTTACAAAATGACGTTGACAGGCACATAAAATGGACAGAACCTAATCATATGGCACTTCATCCTCAGAAGTCTAAATTCATGTTGATATCAACAAGGCAAAAGCGACAAAATATCAAAGATGATTTAAAGGAATTAAAAAAAAATACGATAAAGTATTTGATGAAGTAAGTTCTCACAAGCTACTTGGTCTTATCGACAATAATATATCCTGGTCAAATCAACTTTCGACTTTATCCAAAAGAATATCGAAAAAAGTCTTTCAGCTTTATAGAATCAAACATTTTGGGGATCAACACACTCCGGAAATTATTTTTTCATGCTTATATTCAAAGCGATGTGGATTATGCTTCAACCTTTTGGGATTTAGCTAGTAAAACCTCCTTAAGGCATCTTGAAAGTCTATACACACGCTTTCTCAAACTTATACTTCTTAAATCTTCCTCTCTGGAATTAAGTGATTATAAAGAACTAAGCGTCTCGCCTTTTGAATTTAAATGTGTCTACAATAAAGCTGTCTTTATGTTTAAAATCATGAACAACCTTGTACCATTATACATCCAAGAGAAATTTCCCGTACGAGAGTTTCGAACAAAAGCACAATATTCATCCCTTGTCCAAGAACTGATCTCTTTATGACATCTTTTATCTATTCAGGAGGGAAATTATGAAATGAAATCCCGAAATACATCAAAAACAAAAACAGTTTATTATCGTTCAAAAAAGCATACCAAAGATATTTAATGGAAAAGTTATAAATGGTTGGTTTCTTTTAGCTAAGACCTGAATTTAATGATGTAATGCTTACCTCTCTCTCTCTCTCTCTCTCCTCTCTCTCTCTCTCCTCTCTCTCTCTCTCTCTCTCTCTCTTGTGTGCCTTTTATGTTAATGTTAAATGCAATTCCTTGCTTCTCCCTCCTGCCCCCCCCCCCCCCCCCCTCACTCTGTCTCTCATTGCTTTTTTCTTCTTCCAAAGTCTCTCCTTCAATCTCTCTCTCTCTCTCTCTCTCTCTCTCTCTCTCTCTCTCTCTCTCCTCTAATGACCCTGTAGCATCACAGTTGCTATATTATAACGTCTAAGTTCATGTGTTGATGTTTTCGTTACATTTCAGTATATAAATTTTTGACTGTCTTTTTGTGTGAACCGGAAGTTTTTACTGTTAGCAGTTGAGCTGAACCCATATGGCTGCCAGTACGTTGAAGGTACAACAAATGTTTCCTTAAAAAATCAAAGCGTGTTCTTTTCGTTGCTTCAGTGGTAACCCCGACAGTGAGTACAAACTCTATCAGCGACCACGCTGTAGATCTAGATCTAATTTACAGCTACGACCGCTCATAGAATGGAAATGACGACAGAAGCAATACGTCAGCTGGCTGATGCCATACGTGAACAAACTCTTGTACAAGCAGCACAAACCCAAGCAGACCCCCCCCCCCCCCCCCCCCCCCCCCCCCCCCCCCCCAGTGGCTGCTGTTTCCTTCAAGGCTCCACCATTCTGGACACCTAATTCAAATGCACCGTTTTTACGTTTGGAAGCTTCGTTTGCCACCCATCACGTTAATCAGCTTCTAGATTCAGCCACTTCCCGGCGTGTTCAAGCTGTCATTGAACACCCCCAGCAACTCAGAAATATGAAGCTCTCTCAAGGCAGCCCTTTTAAATGCATTTGAAGCAACTCAGTTTCAAAAGGACACCGCACTATTGAATATGCATGGTCTTGGTGACAGACGTCCTTCAGAACTGCTACAATACATGAGATCTTTAAACTCAGACCCCCAGACCCCTTTTCGAGCTCTTTTTCCGAACCAGCTTCCACCAGAGGTGCGCCGTATATTGGCCCAGACCCCTGAAGTTGATCTCGACACTCTCCCAGAAACAGCTGACCGTATCCTGGAAGTGGATTTGCCTGCTCTGGCTTCGGTGGCTGCGGCTTATCAACATGCCTCACCAGCCTGGATGGGTAGAGATGAACAGCAAATTCAATCATGTCAAGACACCAACTCTCACTACACAAATGCTCCCGAGCTGAATGCTCTCGACAGAGGTTTCAGGCGTAATAAGCGCTGCACAATGAACAAAACAGAGACTTCAATTCCTCCTTTTGCCCTGTGTAAATACCATTCAAAATTCGGTGCTAAGGCCAGACGTTGTGAGAGCTCAGTTGATGGCCAGCCTTGTGCCATGGCCCCATCACATCTCTCTCATCTCATCTCAGGCCCATAACTACAGAAGTAGTTGTTGGGGAAACCTGAGGACCGCAGACGCAGCCTCCCTTCTCCATCTGTCTCTGTCAGCAGCCGCCGGCAGCAGCTCACACGTATGGAGTCCGGTCCATTCCTTGATGTTCTCGTGCCAGTTCTTTTGCTGTCTTCCTCTTCTTCTTCCGCCCTCGATGGTGTCTTGCATGATTGTTTGGGACAGACTGGTGTGTCGAGTGTTGTGCCCAAACCATATCAGCTTGCGTCTCTTCACAGTTGAAAGGAGAGGTTCCTGACGTCCAACAAGGTTCTCAATTCTGCTCCATACATATTTATTGGTCCTGTGCTCTATCCAGGAGATTTGAAGGAGCTTCCTCAGGCATTTGCTCTCAAAAGCCTGGATCTTCCTTTCAGTTTCAGCCGTCAGTGTCCATGCCTCGCAACCATACAGTACAATGGAGACCACCATGGCTTTGTAGAGTTTTTGGCAATTGGTAGAGAAACAACACCAGCATGAATTCCATGGTGTAAGTCCACAGACCTTTGCAGTCAATACGGACGTCTCACCAAGCAATGCAGTCAAAATCGGCACCATCACAGTTGCTGATCTGCTGTCAGGATGCTCTTTCCTAGTCGACACTGGGGCAGAAGAGTCTGATTTTTCCCGCATCTCTTGCGGATCGCAAGAGATTCCGAGGACCCAGCCTTATTGCAGCAAATGGTTCACCTATTCCGACTTATCGAAAGCGAAATATGCCACTTAGCTTTGGCAAAGAAGCGAAATTTACGCAAAAGTTCTGGATAGCTGATGTTACTCAACCTATTCTGGATGCAGATTTCTAGTCTTCTCATCAACTGGCAATAGACCCTACCAACAGAAGACCGGTGTCCCTTGATGGAAAATTGGTGATTCATGCACAACTCACTCGCTCTCAAATCCCAGGCATACACAAGATCCATTCTACACTCGATTGCCAAAAAGACGTACACAAAATGGCCGCTAGATCTAGATCAGCAGTGGTTAGATCTGATGCATTTTGAACACAGAAGAAAAGCAATTTACTCACTGAGCTTTCAGTATTTGGTGATAGATCCATTTGCCCGCAAAACCTGCCTCATTCGAGCTGGCAGCGAGTGGTAGCGCCTCTGAATGTAGCTTGGAGTGAGGTGGTTCCAGATGTCAAGCACAGTCCTGTTCAGAGTGTCTCTGTTTACAACCTCGTGCACTCTCCTTTGTAACCGGCTTTTGAGAGTTCTCCACACATTTTCAATAATGTTGATGTCTGGGCTTTGTGAGGGCCAGGTCATGGTCGGAATTCCGTTCACCTGTTTCCAGTGGGTGGTGAATCGAGAGGTGTGGCATGGCGCATTGTCATCTTGGAAGATCCAAGGCTCTCATAGGAACTCTTTGGCTACTACAGGCCAAAGATTGGTGTCAAGGACTTCTAAGTACTTCTGAGAGTAGTGTTCCTATACCGTTAAATGTAACACATCCCCAAAACATGGCACAGGCCTTGCATCCTGGGTCTGGATCTGCATGCACTCCAAGCCACTGAGGATCGTAGAATTCGTTGTCTTTTCGCCACACATACACTTTCCGGTCCTTACCAATCACAACCTGAGTCTCGTCACTAAAAATCTCCCTTTTCCAGTACTGTTCAACAGTATAATGAAGCTTAGATCGGCACCATGCCCTGCGACGTTTTCTGTTCACCTGTGATACCACTGTTTTCTTCTTCACAACTCTTCATTTGTAGCCCACAGCCTTCAACCTCCTATACACAGTCCTTGCAGACACCTGCACATGTTGTTCTTCATTGAATTTGATGTACAGCTCCTTCAAAGGCTTTCTTCTCTCTCTTTTCACAAGACGAAACAACTTTCGATCTGAACGTTCATCTGTCTTCTTAGGCCTGCCACTTGATTTGCTTGCTTCGAGCGATCCTGTCTCCTTGTACCGCTTCAAAAACTTGTAAACAGCAGAAAATGATATCTGCAGCAGCTGGGCGATCTTTCTGCCTTTTAATCCATCAGAAACTAATTGTAAAATTCATCTCTTTTGCTCGATGCTGAGCCACATCCTCACATTCACTTCAAAAGCAGACGAACAATTTGGAAGAGATCACTCATACAGATTGTGAAAATTAAGCCAACAGGAGTAGCCTCCCATAATGCTTTTGGGGGGGCATGTCTTCCCTTCTTTGCTTCTTGTGTTTGGGATAATGCAATTAGGGAAAAGTTATTGCACTGGGGCCCAATCACACTTAATATCAGCCATTTTGTGTACTTCTTTTTTGGCAATCGACTCTGTAGATATGAAGCAATTGTGGAGGATTTTCCTGAACTGTTGGTTACATCTTTCAAAGATACCAAACATGGTGTGTTTCATCATATTCCAACAACCGGTCCTCCAGTGCACGCACGTGCTCGCCGCCTTGATCATGAGAAACTAAATGCAGCCAGAGCAGAATTTGACGAGATGGAACGCGTGGGTATTGTTTGCTGCCCATGTTCTCCTTGGTCTTCGTCTTTGCACATGGTTAAGAAAACCAGTGGTGGCTGGCGCTCATGTGGAGACTATTGAAGGCTCAATAACATCACCAAAGATGACCGCTACCCACTACCTCACATCCAAGACCTCAATGCCAATCTTCGTGGAAAAACAATTTTCTCAAAGATTGACCTGGTTCGTGGTTACAATCAAATACCTGTAGCACCAGAAGACATTCCCAAGACAGCAGTGATAACTGCTTTTGGTCTGTAGGAGTTTTTGAAAATGCCCTTTGGCTTAAAGAATGCTACCCAAGCTTTCTAGCGGCTTATGGACGGAATCCTTCAGGGCTTAAATTACTGTTTTGTTTACCTGAATGACATTCTCATTGCAAGTACAACCCCAGAACAGCATGAGGCTGATATACGCGCTGTTTTCAACTTACTGACTTTGAATGGCTTGGTCATTAACATAAAGACGTGTGTCTTTGGTCAGTCGTCCTTGAAATTCTTGGGACATTTAGTCTCAGTGACTGGAACTGAGCCTCTATCATAGAAGATTCGTGTTATTGCAGACTTTCATACACCTGCAGACAAAAAGGCTCTTGAGCGTTTTCTTGGAATGATGAACTTCTATCAAAGATTTGGAGTAGCCCAGCGCCTCTTACCACTGACTGAGGCCACAGAAGGCAAGTACCAGAAGTTCACATGGACAGCTGAATGTCTGACTGCTTTTCAAGATGCCAAGTCTGTTCTGGCCTCCGCAGTAATGCTCCATCACCCGGACCCACAGGCTGAAACGAGACTTTCCGTGGATGCATCACACTCAGTCTTTCGAGCAGAGTTGTCTCAACAACATCAAGGCATATGGAGACCCATTGCATTCTTTTCCAGGAAACTGTTGCCTACTCAGCGACGGTACTCCACTTTTGACGGTGAGTTATTAGCCATGTACAGTACTATTCAACATTTTCACTATTTCCTGGAAGGCAGACCATTCTCCATATACACTGACCGCAGGCCACTGGCTCATGCTCTCACTAGCAACACAGACAGATCCCCACGTCAAGAACGTCAGCTTTCTTACATTGCTGAGTTTATGACAGACATCAGACACATCAGAGGGTCAGATAACGTTGTAGCTGATGCTCTCTCTCGAGCTCCAGTTGGAGATCCAGAGCCACTGGTTGCATCTGCATCACCAGTCCCCGCAGTAGATCTTGTGCAACTGGCTGCAGCACAGCACAATGACCCAATGTCATTGATCTCCGTGCTAAACCAGGGTCTCTACAACTCCAGGATGTCTGTCTGGATGGTGTTCAAACACTGTGTGACGTTTCAACTGGCCGCTCTCGCCCAGCTGTCCCACCATCAAGGACCAAAACTGTCTTTGAAACATTGCATAACCTCTGCCATCCCGGGCCTTAACCTACCCTCCGCGCCATTTCAGCTGGTTATGTGTGGCCTGGCCTCAAAAAGGGTGTGAAGAAAATGGTTCGGGGCGGTCACTCATACCAGGCAAGCATGACTGGCCGCCACTCCAGAGCCCCTTTGTCTCGCTTTGAACCTCCTGACAGACGTTTTGGTGATATACACGTGGATATTGTAGGACCTCTTCCTCCTTCAGAAGGATGCACCTATCTGCTCACTATCGTGGACAGATTCACAAGATGGCCGGAGACCATTCCCCTCCCCAACGCAGAAGCTGTCACCTGCGCCAGGGCCCTGCTATGCACATGGATTGCACGCTGTGGAGTTCCGGACACTATCACCTCAGACCAAGGCCACCAGTTCATCAGTCAGCTGTGTCGTGAACTTCACATGGTTTGTGGTGTTAGCCCCCAAAACACCACTGCCTACCATCCCCAGGCCAACGGAATGGTTGAAAGGTTTCACCGCAGTCTGAAAGCTGCTCCCAAGGCTCGTGGCGAACTGCCAGTTGTGTTACTTGGCATTCGATCAACCTGGAAAGAGGACCTGGATGCAGCTCCAGTTCTTCTCACGTACGGCACAGATGTCAGATTACCTGGTGATTGTCTCCCACCGCCATGTGCAGACAAACCGATTCCTAACAGCACCTTCGTACAGGAGCTCCAAGGGAACTTAAGGAAGTTGGCGCCTCCACCTCCTGCACACCATGGCTCTGTGATTTCATACGTGCCTCGAAATTCACAGTTTGCTGACCAAGTCTATGTTCGTCATGACTCCTACAGAGGACATTTGGTGAGGCCTTATGATGGGCCCTTTCCTGTACTGGCCCGGTTGGACAAATATTTTGACGTCTTGAATAATGGAAAATCAATTCGGGTTTCCATTGACAGACTCAAACCTGCCTATGCATCACATGTTGTTGCCCTTCCTGCACCACCAGTTGGGCCTGAGACATCTGAGCATTCCTCCATTCCTGAGCTGATGGACAGTCACAGTGTTCCACGGTCTGAGTGTAACTCTCCTGTCAGACCAAACGCCAAGGACACTGCAAACCCAACAGCTCACACTGATAAAGAAGAGTATCCTTTGTTGTCTGACTCTTTCGCAACAACAGGCAAAACTTGATCAGGCAGAAACCGGCTAAATATAGAACAATTTTCAGATTTAGCCAATTCTGAATACCTATTTTGCTAATAGGCCTATCTTTCATTTCCTGATATGCTCATAGGCCTATTTTGGATGTTGACAAATTGAACATAATTATTTGGCACTCTTATTTTTTGTTTTTTTTTCACACTTTGCGACGGTCAGGGGGGGGGGGGGGGGGGGGGGGGGGGGGGAGGGGGGGGCGGAGCCTTGTTGCGTCACAGTTATTATATCATAACGTCTCATGCTTTGTATGTTGATGTGGCTATGTTTCATTACATTTCAGTATATAGATTTTAGAATGTCCTCTTGTGTGAACCGGAAGTCTTTATTATAAGCAGTTGAGTTTAACCCAGATGGCTGCCATGACGTTGAAAGTAAAACAAATGTTGCCTTAATCAAAGCGTGTTCTTTTCGTTGCTTCAGTGGTGACCCCGACGTGAATATTGTTCTGACTGGTGATTTGAATTGCAGTACATCAAATATTTCTCAAGGTTTCTGTGGGGTTATTAACCATGATGTACAATACAAAAGCCAGCCTGTTAGTGTGAATCGATGTTCTGAAGACTGCCATTTAAATAATTTTGGTAAGTTGTTTTTAACTATGTGCACTGCTATGGAATTGCGTAGACTGACGGTGTATGTAAGGGCGACCTAAATGGCTGCTATACATACATATCTGAAACCGGAAACAGTGTTCACGATTTTTTCTATTTTTAAATGACCTTCTTGCCCTTGTTTATGACGCGTGTGAATTTTCTGTTCTAGGGCTTATAGAGTCTGACCACGTACCTATTTGTGTTCGTATTTCCTTTCCATGTCAAAATAAAATTAGTATTGATAAAAAATGATGTTGATTTCGTAACAGGAAAATGTATGTCTGGAAAGAAGAATATGTACATTTACATATAGAGACACTCTTAGCAATAATGAAATGCGCGCAAAAAAAAATAAGTATAGCAATGGATTTAATTGACACTGATGTTGATGAAGCGCTAAATGTGTTTAACGATTGTATCAAGAGCAGTGCCGATTGTATGAAAATGCAAATATTCCCCAACAGAACAAATGGACATGATGATTGGTTTGATTTGGAATGCACGGTGACTAAGAAAAACGTCAGACGTTTATTGAGAACTAGCCAGCGTTCAAAAGATCCTGAAGATATAAAAGAATATGGAACTGCAAGACGGGAGTATAAACATTTACTGAAGAAGAATCACAAAGAGTTTAATAAACTGTCAGGAGATAAACCAGTAATGTGAATAAAAAGCCAAAAGGAATGTTGGGATACTTTCCGTAAAACTCATTTTTAAAGTAAGCAGATAAGAAACACTATATGTGCTGACACATGGTTCCAAAATGTCCATCCTTGTTACAA
>CM065744.1:4506581-4524081 GCA_033310375.1 Conus canariensis | reverse complement strand
AAAATCATAGGAATCTTTGGTTCCTGAATTGTAAAGAACACCATTCATCTCCTCCCATTTACACTGAACATTCGTTTCCTGGGTGGGGACATGTTCATAGATACGGCTGGCTGTGGCTGTGGCTGTCCCTTCATGGCATCTTACGAACACACCATTCATCATTTAGCAATGGTCTCAGTACCATAGATGAACGTCACACTGCAAAGGACACTCAAAGAAAGGGACACCACACACACACAACACACACACACACACACACACACACACACAGCAAGCGCGCGCACACACACACACACACACACACACACACACAGGGCGCACACACACACACACACAAACACACACAAGCACACTCTCTCTCTCTCTCTCTCTCACACACACACACACACACACACACACACACACACTCACACACACACGCGCGCGCGCGCGCGCGCGCGAGCGCACGCGCACGCGCACATAGAGGTTTATATTCAGGATAAAAACGGAAGGCGATTTAGATACATGTAAGAACAGTTTGATCAAAAGAATGGTTCAAAGTATAACGACGATAGGTGGAAGTTCAAATAAGGCTGAAATACCCAACTGCTATAGGAAGGCTACAAAAACTGAATTAGCTGGCCTCTACCTATTGCACTTTTTTCTCTCTCTTTTGTTAAAGAGAAACATGGACAGCTAAACAAACATCATAGAAAATGAAAACATTACTGGAAGAAAATCAAAACAGCACAAATCATCAGGCAGTATGAATCACCACTTTGGCTTCACAAGGGGAGTACTGTGCATGTTTATGTCTGTATTTTTTTGTCGCTGAGGAAGGCATATTGCCGAAAATTTCTTGTCCTGTTTTGTGTCGTGCATTAAAACTGCGTTACTTCACACTTTGTTTTGTGTGCTCTTCTGCTTTTTGTCGATATCGTGTAAATAATGATACCTTCAATGACAACAATAGGAATATGTGTTCCGTGTAAAATAACACACACACACACACACACACACACACACACACACACACACACACACACACACACACACACACACACCACTAGTCTAGGCTTATTCATCTATGTCAACTCGACTTTAGACAGGCAAGGTGCAGAATAACGAACAACACAATCTCTGGATACCAGCACCGCGCTCAAGTGATGACTCAATCTCTGGATACCAGCACCGCGCTCAAGTGATGACTCAATCTCTGGATACCAGCACCGCGCTCAAGTGATGACTCAATCTCTGGATACCAGCACCGCGCTCAAGTGATGACTCAATCTCTGGATACCAGCACCGCGCTCAAGTGATGACTCAATCTCTGGATACCAGCACCGCGCTCAAGTGATGACTCCCACGCAACACGATGCTGGTTCTCAAGAGGTTAACTGTCAAAGATGCGCCATGTGGCGTGTGGGGGTGGGTGGGTGGGTTCTGTAGTTTTGAATTATCAGTTAAACAATGCGCATGTTGTGAATATTATCTGTTTCTAAAAAAAAAACCACACACACAAAAAAGCATGTAACTGTTGACAAAGTAAGCCTTTCAAAAACAAAAAAAGGGTTTCTGTTATTCTAAACAATCAACTAAACTATCCACATATTATGGGTGCGATCTGTTATATTTACAAGCATATGAGTGTTGACATTGTAAGCCTTACGAAAAAAAAAACCAAGCAAACAAAACCAAAACAATAAAGACTATGCTTTCCCTCCAAAGATGATTATCCTTTTCCCTCCCCATCTGTACACAACAGCGAACAGAACATCCTGCATTTGTTCAGAGAATTGTGAAATGCCTAGGAATGTGAACTTTGGGACATCATTTTTTTTTTTTTTTTTGGGGGGGAGGGGGGCAAGCTATGTATTCTTCAGTCTTATATCAAGTGCCATGCGCCCCAGAAAACACACACACACACACACACACACACACACACACACACACGCGCGCGCCCCGCCGCACAGCACACACATGCGCACGCACGCACGCACACACACACACACACACACACACACACACACACACACACACACACACACACAATTTTCACATTTTTGCTCTTTGAACCGGTAGACCTGCTCGGCAGATACATGACATGTTTTAGGAGAACCTCAGCTGAAGTGATCGAATACTCACATGTACAGGATGGCTGCTCCTCAGTGGTCAGTCTTCTTTCTTAACTAGTGACTTGTACTCATGGGAAAAGAGACATAGCCTGTCAAGAAAGCAGAAGTAGCGACTGGCTGACAGGAGAGAGAGAGAGAGAGAGAGAGAGTCAGCCAAAACACCGGAGGTTAGATAAGAGGAGAAGAGGACAAAGAAGTATGAGACAGAGAGTTGAACTCTCAGCAATTTGTTGCAGGCACGTGTATGACTGATCTTAGAGTGAGTATGCAATGCATGAACTTATTTGACAATTTACAATACAAAATGTCTGTCGCTATCTCGAATTTCGATCATATATTCTCGTTTTGATCGTGATCGCAACCATTTTCAAAGTCTACCTTGCTCACACATCCGATAGGTAAGATGTGGATCCTGTGATCGTTCGTCAAGTAAGTTATTAATTTAGATTGCTCACTGAGTTCACTGTCTGTCCAGGGTGAGCACGCTGTACGTTGGAATCATCATATGGATGTGGCCCCTCCAGCCCTTCAAGCCCTTGAGATGCTTAGGAACATCTGCTGTCAACAGAAATCTCGATTTGGAAATTTGATGAGATGATTCTTTTATGTTCCCACTGGAAAATCTTAAGAGAATTGGAGTCCGTGAATTCAGAATGATTTGTTGTTTGCCTAAGGCAAATTGGTCGTCTGTATGACCTGAAAAAGAAGCTTGTGACATGGGCAAATGACTTGAGATCAGTGTGACCTAGATGGACTTTTTTGCGAGAACAGTATTAAGACTTTGTATAAAAGGGACGTGTTGTTGAATAATCTAGGGGGGGGGGGGGGGGGGGGGGAGAAAAAAGCAAAAAGAAATATTAAGACCCCTTCGCGCCAAAAAAGTGAGGTGCAAAGAGAAAGACGGGAAAGTATCAACTATATTTGGTTTAACGGCAAGAAATGTACAATTGTATTCTGGTTTGTTATACTGAAAGACGGTAGTTCGATGTGGGGTTGCGTGCAGGGCGCATGACTGTTTCTGTTTGCATGTGAGTGTGTACATAGGAACCGTCGTGTGACATCAATATCTGGACTAATCTATGAAAGCGTGAACAGAATTGAAAATGTAGGTTAGTTCTAAACATGCACGCGACTCACCTGGAAAGTGAAGCTCGACATCGATTGTGTTCTGACTATCGATGGGAATAGGGAATCATATGAAATGTCACGTCCTTGCCAACCTGTTGTCTTCAGCTACGTGTGCTTCCTGCTTACTTGGGAGGGATCTGCAATCCTTTCAAGACAATGGTGGGTGGACATCCGATCTCCTCTATCCATCAATAGTCTTGAAATAATCGCGTTTAATATTAGTTAAAGTCACAAATCACAATCCTTCAAATGAACATGCAATACTTCATCTTTCATTGCTCATAATCAAAGTATCCAGACATGACCATTTAGTATTCATGTTAATTTTAACGATGGTGGTGATGATGATGATGATGATGATGATGAGGAGGAGGAGGAGGAGGACAATGAAGATGATGATGATGTCATCATTATCATCGTCATCATCATCATCATCATTGCCGACTGAAACAAAATTGACTGATGAATAAAACATGGCAAAACAACAACAACAACAACAAAACATCAACAACCTACTCGTGTACGCCACACTGAATAAAACCATCATACGAATATCACCCATCACTTTTCCAAACCCTTCTCTTCCTTCACCAGGCCAGACGCTATCTTTTAAAACGCGAAGGAGCCCCGTGGTGCATTCCATGTCATGTACCAGCCACAGTGAAACATACTCTCTTTAAAGTGTTGGGACTTGATCTGAGAAATAAACATTATACGGCAGACTCCATGAAAACCTTGTTCAGAGATGTCCCACCAGATGTGGTCTTTGAGTTTCTGAGAGAGATCAACATTTTCTCATCTGATCTCAGATTTTACGGTGGATAGACTAAAAAAAAAAAAAAAAAAAAAAAAAAAAAGAGAAAGAAAAAGGAAAAACAAATCCCGTTGTGGTTTTAAAAGGTGTGTTTCAAAGCGTTGTGTGAATGAGTTTTGTTTTTTTTTGACTTGAGAGTTGACTTCAACATGGTGACAGTCCTGATATGGCCCTTTGCGGTCAGCTGGGCTATAAGCGACGTTACCTTACCTTACCTTATGTATGTATGTGTGCACGTACGTACGTACGTATGTATGTATGTATGTATGTATGTATGTATGTATGTATGTATGTATTGTATGAATGCATGCATGCATGCATGCATGCATGCATGATGTATGTATGTATGTATGTATGTATGTATGTATGTATGTATGTATGTATGTATATATGTATGTATGTATGCATCTATGTATGTATGTATGTATGTATGTATGTATGCATCTATGTATGTATGCATGTATGCATCTATGGTATGTATGTATGTATGTATGCATCTATGTATGTATGCCTACCTACACATCCCTCTCTCCCTACCTACAAACTTGTCTCTAATACTCCCTATACATTGATTTTGGGTTACAAGCAAATTATTCCCTTCCAGCGCTTTGTTCTTGCTCTCTTTTTCTCACCCTTCACAGGCTGCTTTGGGTGCCTTTTGGTTCTGTGTTTGAACCTTTGGTGATGAGAATACCACAGCATTACAGACTGTGGTATATCTCCATTTCATGCCAAGGGATCACCGACACATGCAGCTGCCTCTCACTGATGAATCCGAATCAGCAGACGAAATGCCTCTGAGTAACTGATCTGGGTGGCTCTGTCTACAAGATGGATTAAGGTGACCCCCATAAACTGCTCGCGAGAGAAGTCTATTCTTATAGTGTAATTCGTTGGCTTATCATTCCTGTTTGTTTTTTTCTCACACCCTCGCCTTAAAAAAAAAGTTTTTTTTTTTTTTTTTTTAAACTCTGCCGCTCATAATTTTTGAAACAACACAGCTGATAGCCTGGATTTGTTTTACCCTATTTTTTTTTTTTTTTTAACTCTGCCGCTCATAATTTTTGAAACAACACAGCTGATAGCCTGGATTTGTTTTACCCTATTGCTACCATCACCACCACCACCACCACCACCACCACCACCACTACTACTACTACTACTACTACTACTACTACTACTGCTGCTACTACTACTACTACTACTACCACTACTACTGCTGCTGCTACTACTACTACTACTGTTGCTGCTACTACTGCTACTACTACTACTACTACTGCTACTACTACCACTACTTCTGCTACTACTACTGCTACTACTACTACTGCTACTACTACTACTGCTACTACTACAACTACTACACAGACACGCATGTTCTAGTGCGCAGACAAGCAGAGAGAGAGAGAGAGAGAGAGAGAGAGAGAAGAGAGAGAGAGAGAAGACAGACAGACAGACAGACAGACAGACAGACAGACAGACAGACAGACAGACAGACAAACGTACAGAAACAGACAGACAGACAGAGGGGCACTCATGTAGACGGGAAGAGAAAAAAAAACAACCTCACACTTCCAAGGCTAGGCAATGTTGAATTCAAAGCAACCAGCTGAACTGTTATCAACTCACCTCCCTGTATCTACACTCCGAAGAGACGTAAGGGCAACGGAGCTCGTCCTCGTACTCTATACACTGAGGGACCATGTCACAGGGGAAGTGGTGTTGCACGTGGGTCTTGGATAAGAAGGTGCAGTTCCAGTCCAGTTTCTGCCGTGGGTGCCCCCAGACAGGGTGCCTGCTGGGCTGGGTGCCGGGTGAGTGAAAGGAGAACCGAAGTCTGGCTCTGAAGAACGCGTGTCCGTAAGTCTGAAAATGGCTGGCCCAACTCTCATAGCTGACCACTATGGACACACCTCCTGCATTGTCTGCGTCTGGTAAGAAATCCTCCGGACAGAGGTAGGCCTTGGAAATGGCGGGGAATTTCAAAGATCGGAATGTTGTTGTCTTCTCTGATCCGTTAAGACGAACAGTGAGAGTCATCACTTCGTAGGTGTCCATTGGCACGGTGAGAAAGGTCACGTGGTCTGTGGGTGGGGTCAAGGTCACCTTCCCGAGAGTGCCAGCCTCGTACGGGGTACAGGTGTCCCACCCTGACGTTTGGACATACCCTGTACAGTAAACGATCATTATTCTTTTAATCGATAATTTTTGGGGAAAGCATGATTAGGAAATCAATAGGAATAGACATTGTGTCTTTTGGAATCAAAAACACTGAACAAAAACATGGTTATAAAATCGATAGGAATAGACCTTTTTTAAAAAATCGAAAACATGGGCAAAACATGATAATGAAGTCAATTCAAATATACACAGAACGTCCGCAGAACAAAAAAAAAAATAATAATAAAAACATAGTATACAAAGTTGGTTTTTTTGATAACCTGAAAATTCATGACCAAGAGAGTGAAATCATCCCCCTGGTTTTGTACTATAAGAAAAAAACAACTACATTTTGTGTTTCATTCTGCTCTCTAGCATTTATCCATAGGTGACCATATGTATTTGGATACAATCAGATATTTCGGTGTTATCTTAAAGTCAAGCACACACACACACACACACACACACACACACACACACAAAAGTACCATCAGCAGAAGAGCCTTCGATACATGTTATCGAGAGAGAGAGAGAGAGAGAGAGAGAGAGAGAGAGAGAGAGAGAGAGGAGAGAGGCGTATATATGTATGCGCTCGAACGCACGCGCACTTGAGCGCACACGTGTGTGTGTGTGTGTGTGTGTGTGTGTGTGTGTGTGTGTGTGTGTGTGTGTTGTGTGTGCGCGCGCGCGCGCGCGCGCGTGTATGTGTGTGTGTGTGTGTGTATGCCCGCGCGCGCGCGCGAAAACAACAACAACAACAACAACAAAACAAGCAACAAACAAAAACTGGCGTGTTTTTCTTTTTTTTTGTGGGCGGACTGTAGGGTCATGCCAGCAGTCTGTGTTTGGGGGTCTGTTGTTCCGCTTTTAAAGTGTTTCTTCCTTAAGTCACACCAATCGGGCTGGGACCCCTTTTGACCGGTGAAAAAGGTTTACTGGGACACACACCCGATTGCTGACTTTCAGCTCCGGCAAAGATGTGTGTGTGTGTGTGTGTGTGTGTGTGTGTGTGTGTGTGTGTGTGTGTGTGTGTGTGTGTGTGTGTGTGTGTGAGACGCTTGACGCTTTGACGCTTTGACGATTTATTGCCTTCAGCTTAACAAGCCATTAAGGCAAGGGGGTACACATACGACTTGAAACATTGATTCATTGAAGTATGATGAAAATACAGTATAAGGAAGATAAATAATGAATAAGTTAACAAAGTATCAGGAAGTAATGGGCTTATCAAATCGCTCACATTGTTAGAAAGGCACAGGTATTTATAACAATGACTAACCCACACGTGGGAAAACAGTCGGAAAACTTCCGTATATAACATCCTTTCCTACGCTACCATTCCCACCCGCTTAGTTCAAAAATACTGTTACCATTCCCTTCACTCACCTTACACGCTAAACAAGACTAGTAAACGCAAGCTCACATTCTTCCATTCACCGTTTCTCTCAACCTCACCATCTAATCTGACAGTTCCCCGACCGCCTGACCGCCCTTCTCCCTCCCCCCTCCCTTCCCCGCTCTCCTTGACGTTGTCCCATAAACACTCACGCACAAGTGCATGCGCGCACGCACGCACGCACGCGCGCGCGCGCGCGCGCACACACACACACACACACACACACACACACACACACACACACACTGAGACTACATGGCCATCCACCTATTACAAAAGAACATACTAATACAGAACAAATAAAATTAGAATACAGTACTATTGTCGTCACGTTCTAATTTCTTTTTTCTCGCATTGGTAGCTTCAGTCAAATATTTAGCAAGGGCAATAATGGTTGTACCATTACGTGTTGATAAGAGATTTATTACGCCACCTACTGTAAGCTCAATATGAGTCATTTTGAAAAATGAAAATTTTCGGCGAATATCTGAGAAGAAGCAACATTGGAAAAGAAAGTGTACTTCATCTTCAATATTGTGACCGCACATAGGGCAGTCGGCACTTCGTTCACTGGTCATAAACCAGTGTTTTGCAGCACCTAGGCCATGCACTCTTAATCTAAACTTTACCTGATCTTCTCTATCTTTTTATTTGTTATTAAGGACAGATACCTCTCAGCTTCAAACGTGATTTTAAAGGAACGATACCATTCATATTTACCATTATTTTCAATTTCGGAGTGCCAGTTTTGTTTGTAGCATGAAAAAAGTCTTTCCTTAAATTCTGATATAAACCCCTTCTCGGAGCCAACACCCTGACACAACCATACTATCCCAAAGCCATTTTCTGTCAGAGTGTTCCTAACTTTTGATGCCCAGTTGTGTTTGCCTGCTTCTAATTGTATTACCATCATATCATAGGCTTGCCTACATATTCTATTAATTGGTAATCTTACCACTCGCAACCAGTATTTAACACATTTTACTGCTGTTCGAACATACAATGGATATCGTCCTGTTTCTCCGTAAATCATTTTGTTTGAAGAGTGTAATGGTACACCCAGGAATCGTTTAATGGCAAAAGTATGTACTTTTCTATTAACCCTGTATCTTCCAACCACCAAACTTCTGCTGCGTAAGTCAATATAGGCTCGATCTGGGTATCAGAAAGCTTCCAGAATAGAGAAGGATCAATTGTATGTAGTTTCCTTAGTGATGTTTGAATTTCAATAACACCCATCTTACCTTTTCTGCTCATGTCTGAAAGGGCAGCACTCAAACTTAATTTTGTTGTAAATATCAAGCCTAAGTATTTGTATGTGTTTGTTGATTTAATTTCTTCATTTCCATATTTCCATCTTTCTCTTATTCCAAGATAACCACCTTTACGGAAAACCATAGCATTAGTCTTATCTAGATTTACTTCTAGGCACAATCTGTCGGCTTCTTTTTTTAGATTGTTCAACTGATTCTGTAAACCTACGACAGTATCTGATAGCAAAATCACATCATCTGCAAAGAGCAAAAGAAATACCTCTGCAGATCCTGCTACCATCTGGACTCCATGCTTCCCTTCCCTGATCAAATTTACGGCTAATTCATTGACAAAAAAGGAAAACATAATTGGGCTAAGTACACATCCTTGTTTTACTCCCCTCAGACAAAAAAAAAAAATCAAATATGAATGCTTATCTCTGACACATGCAATGACTGAGTCGTGGACTCCTCGAAGTGCTTTATACAATTTTCCATCAATCCCACTTCTCCTTAGCACATGCCATAAGACATTTCTGTCAAAGAATCAAATGCTTTTCTGAAATCGACGAAACTACATACAGCTTAGAATTTCTTGCCAAATATTTTTCGACAACGGAGTATAAAGTGAAGATGTGATCAATTGTACTATATCCTGCTCTAAACCCTCCTTGTTCCTCTGCTGAATTTTCCTTCATTATCTGCCCATTGTGAGAGTCGCTTATTCAAAACAGATGTGTACACTTTGCTCACGACACTTATTAATGCTACACCACGGTAATTATCGGGTAGATTAGCATCCCTTTTTTTGTAGATTGGAATGATAATGGATTTACACCATTCTTTGGGGAAAATGCCTTGTTCGAATATCTTGTTGAAAAGTTCTACGAGAAATTCAATTACTGTTTCGTTGGCATGTTTAAGCATTTCAGCAAGTATCATATCAATACCAGAACTTTTACTGGTTTTAAGTTTATTAATACTAGATACAACTTCCTCTTCAGAAATAGGATCGTTAAAAAGAGGCTCATCTGATTCGTCCATTGGTTCGTCGGCTAAGATTTCCTCTTGAGCCGGCCCAGGTGTCATGTTAAATATCCTGTGGAAATGTTCATACCACTGGTCCATGGAGATATCACTGTGCATTACATTTTTTCTGTTCACATTTCTAATAATTTTCCAGAATGCCCTAGGGTCACTGGTTGACTGTTTTAGTTTAATTATCCTTCCATCGTCAAATTCTTTTTTCTTAGTAAATAGGAGTTCTTCGTATTGTCTCCTTTCATCCACACACACACACACACACACACACACAGAGAGAGAGAGAGAGAGAGAGAGAGAGAGAGAGAGAGAGAGAGAGAGAGAGAGAGCTGCTAAAGGCCTAGTAACCGCACTTCCCTGCTGCCACTGTTTGACTGTCAAGCGGGTTAAGGCGAGTTCTTGGTGTATGAGCAAGGACTTACTAGTAGTTTTCTTAATCAAAATACCGTGTTATTTGTTTATGATTTTTTTCACTGTTTATCTTTTATTTATTTATTTATTTATTTATTTATTTATTTGTTTGTTTGTTTGCTTATTTATCTATTTTTGTGCCTTTTCTAATCCTGCAAAGAAAAACAAAATTTTCATGAAAAATCATTCCTTAAATGATACGTATATTATCAGCTCATCCTTACATCTATTATTCCTCTCCTCCCTCTCTCTCTCTCTCTCTCTCTCTCTCTCTCTCTCTCTCTCTCTCTCTCTCTCTCACTGACAAAAAAGGAAGCCGCTGTAAGAAGAGAAAAAAATGGCCTTGTCAGGTAACAGAGGTGACGTTGAATCCAGCGACCATCACAAGGCAGGAAGATCTCTCTCCGCGCTACCCACCGGCGTCACGGCCAGCCTGTAGATCACGAGCACCACGTGCTGGCCGCGAGCGTAGAGGGTCACGACAGTCTGCTACACAAGACTTCACTGACCGCACACAGCAAAGCCAAAGCCACACCCCAAACATTCAAGGGCATCTGAGGAAACGAGTTGGTTCATCACCTAGTGGGTCACGACGGTCTGGGGTTCAGGTCCGTCACTCTGGGGTTCAGGTCACGTCAGTCTGGGGTTCAGGTCACGTCAGTCTGGGGTTCAGGTCACGACAGTCTGAGGTTCAGGTCCGTCACTCTGGGGTTCAGGTCACGTCAGTCTGAGGTTCAGGGCACGACAGTCTGGGGTTCAGGTCCGTCATTCTGGGGTTCAGGTCACGACAGTCAGGGGTTCAGGTCCGTCACTCTGGGGTCCAGGTCACGACAGTCAGGGGTTCAGGTCACGTCAGTCTGGGGTTCAGGTCACGTCAGTTTGGGGTTCAGGTCCGTCAGTCTGGGGTTCAGGTCACGTCACTCTGGGGTTCAGGTCACGTCACTCTGGGGTTCAGGTCACGTCAGTCTGGGGTTCAGGTCACGACAGTCTGGGGTTCAGTTCCGTCACTCTGGGGTTCAGGTCACGACAGTCAGGGGTTCAGGTCCGTCACTCTGGGTTCAGGTCACGACAGTCAGGGGTTCAAGTCCGTCAGTCTGGGGTTCAGGTCACGTCAGTCTTGGGTTCAGGTCACGACAGTCTGAGGTTCAGGTCCGTCACTCTGGGGTTCAGGTCACGTCAGTCTGAGGTTCAGGTTACGACAGTCTGGGGTTCAGGTCCGTCATTCTGCGGTTCAGGTCACGACAGTCAGGGGTTCAGGTCCGTCATTCTGCGGTTCAGGTCACGACAGTCAGGGGTTCAGGTCTGTCAGTGTGGGGTTCAGGTCACGACAGTCAGGGGTTCAGGTCACGTCAGTCTGGGGATCAGGTCACGTCAGTTTGGGGTTCAGGTCCGTCAGTCTGGGGTTCAGGTCACGTCAGTCTGGGGTTCAGGTCACGCCACTCTGGGGTTCAGGTACGTCAGTCTGGGGTTCAGGTCACGTCAGTCTGGGGTTCAGGTCACGACAGTCTGAGGTTCAGGTCCGTCACTCTGGGGTCCAGGTCACGTCAGTCTGAGGTTCAGGGCACGACAGTCTGGGGTTCAGTTCCGTCACTCTGGGGTTCAGGTCACGACAGTCAGGGGTTGAGGTCCGTCACTCTGGGGTCCAGGTCACGACAGTCAGGGGTTCAGGTCACGTCAGTCTGGGGTTCAGGTCACGTCAGTTTGGGGTTCAGGTCCGTCAGTCTGGGGTTCAGGTCACGTCACTCTGGGGTTCAGGTCACGTCACTCTGTGGGTTCAGGTCACGTCATTCTGGGGTTCAGGTCACGTCAGTCTGGGGTTCAGGTTCGTCAGTCTTGGGTTCAGGTCACGTCAGTCTGGGGTTCAGGTCACGACAGTCTGGGGTTCAGGTCACGACAGTCTGGGGTTCAGGTCACGTCAGTCTGGGGGTTCAGGTCACGTCAGTCTGGGGCTCAGGTCACGACAGTCTGGGGTTCAGGTCACGACAGTTGGTATACAGGACTGCATTGACCGCGCACAGCAAAGCCAATGCTACACTTCAAACATTGGAGGGCACTCCAGGCAAACAGGTGGTTGATCACCTAGTGGGTCATGCCCATCTGCTGTGCAGGCGTTTTTTGACCACGTACAGCCAAGACAATGAAACAGTTCAAACAGCACTCCCATGAAAAAGAAACAAAAATGCAAACAAATGATAACAAAATGAAGTGCCTGTGTGTGTGTGTGTGGGGGGGGGGGGGGGGGGGGGGGGAGGGAGGGGGATTCAAAGGTGGCTGGGATGCATCCCTATGATTTGAGATCCCTCCCTTACGACGTACACAGTGACTTACATAATGTGTCACTCGTTGAACACAAATCACTCCCTTACGACGTACACAGTGACTTACATCATGTTTCATTCGTTGAACAGAGGTTTTGTTGGGTATTTTTTTTATAACAGAACACCCTGTGGATGACAAATTCAAGTATAATGGAAGAAAATGCATTTGGAAGAGGGTGGCCCCTAAACTTGCAGCGTGCAGGCCCATCGGCGCGTGGACATGTCCAGGCGTTCATGAACGAAACGCCCAGCTATGGGTAAATAGCAGGGCAGAGGTAGCTCCTCAGCCGTGGTCGGCCATCCCTCTAGGAGACGGATACTCCGAACAACAAAGCTGCACTTCCTGGGGCTGTCCAATACATGGCAGCTACTGCACCTGTTGGGCAATTAGCACCAAAAGGCGAGAGGGTGGAGAAGAGTCAGCACAAGTCGCCTTCACTAACAGAAGTTCCCTGTGCTGGTCAAGCAGGTACGCCGATAAACACAAAGGCAACCTTTACAAGCTAAGTCCAAGTCCTGCTGCAATGGAAAAGTAGTGACGGGGACAGGCAAAGGATGTTGCTGGAGAGCCCTAGCTACAACTCCTCATCTAGGCGGCTGTAGGCTACTGGTCGTTCATCGTACACCAGGGCAGATACGGTGCTCGTATCCTCCTACAGCGACAGAGCAGCCCTGTTCAGGGACAGCACTGCTCTCCCCACGTGGGGAGGGGAGACAAAAGGATCCCTAAACAAATTCTGCCCTTCGCTGTACCTGACAGGTGACCGTGCCTGCCTGGTCATTCAACAAGGCTGTCGAAAGACAAAGCAGATGCCACTGATGTTTGGGGCATGGAATATCCGGACTTTACTGGACAGAGATGATAGAGTAAAGCGTCGCACCGCTCTGATTGCTGAGATATTAGGCCGTTATCAGATCGACATAACGGTTCTGACTGAAACATGACTTGCAGGCTACACACAGCTTCAGATGTTGGAGGAGGCTACACCTTTTACTGCGAAGGAAACCCAAGAACTTCGGGTGTTGGTTTTGACAGTCACACAAAGCTTTCCCGGAAGCTGGATAGCCTGCTGCATGGCATTAGTGATCACCTAATGATGTTGCTGCTTAGTGTACAAACAACCGCTTCACCACCGTCATGAGCGCCTAAGCTCCAGCCATTACAAACCCATATGACATCAAAGAATCCTTCTATGAGGAGCTGAACCGTGTCATCACTGAGATCAACCACAAGGACAAACTCATCATCCTCGGGGACTGTAGACGCTCGTGTGGGAAGGAGCTGCTCTACTTACCCCAACGTTCATGGACGCCACGGCACTGAAAACTGTAACTCTGATGCCCACTGATGTTATTAGTGTGTACACAACATAAACTCTTCATCACAAACACTATCTTACAGAGGCCTACAAGTTCAAGAACACCTTGATGCACCCCGCTCCAAACAATGACACATGCCTGACTATGTTATTGTTCGCTAGAGGGACAGATGTGATGTCTTCATTTCACGCTGCACGAGGGGAGCTGACTGCTGGTCCAATCACCGCCTGATCAGGAGCAGGATGGACTTTCAGCTTGCCCTGACGATGAAATCAGCCAGAGACAAAGCCCCGAGAAAGCTGAGCATTGCTCGCCCGAGTAACAGCAGAACATTCTGCAAGAAAGGACCCAGGAATGTCTGCCGAACATCGACTTCACTGGAGAAGACTCTGGCAAAGTATGGACAGCCTTGAAGGAATCCCTGTACAATGCTGCTGCTGACATCCTGGGCTTTGTTGTATGCAAACATAGAGACTGGTTTAATGAAAACGATCCAGAGATAAGCAAGCTTATGGACATACTCCACAACACCACAGAGATCACCTCAGCGATGAGACCCGTGAGAAGAAGAAACAGAACTACCAGCAAGCCAGACGGCTTTTCTAACAGAAGCTTGGGCAGATGAAGAACGATTGGTGGGAAAAGAAAGCAGACACTCTGCAAGCTGCGGCTGACTCCAGCGACATGAATATATTTCACGAGGGTCTGCGCGCCATCTATGGACCAAAGGCTACTGGTGAAGGCTCTATAACAGTCCGCGTTCGGGAAAGCTCTAGGAGCAGATAGAATTCCAGCAGACATCTAAAAGAATGGAGGGGAGATACTCCTGGAAAAACTGACCAACCTCGTCCAGTCCAAAGGGGAAAAGGAGAAGTGCCCCACGACTTCAAACACACCTCTATTTCACACATCTACGAGAGGACGGGTGATAAGCGTCCTATGACAAGCAACGTGGGATTTCTCTCTTGAGCATCACAGGAAATATTTCTGTCAGGGTCACCTTGAACAGATTCATTACCCACACAGCAGAGTCCATCATCCATGAATTACACAGTAGGTTTCTCGCAGGAAGAGATTCCGGTGGGTTTTTGTATTTTGATACGCAAATATTTCGACTTGTTTTGCACTTGTATTTTCTATGGCATTAGGCATTAGGACAAGACACATGCATTGCTTGAGTTGACACAGATCTAATCTAAACAGCAATATGATGATGTGGCTCCACAGAACAGTCTGCTGTACACAAAATAGACAAAGAACAACACGATGGAATAATGCTGTTGAAAAAAAAAATTATTGATAATGGGATTTGCACCTTTTGCTCTGTTGAGATTTCGCTTTGATAATAGGACAGGATCAACCGTACTGGGATGGATAATCAGATATTCTGCTGGTTTTGCTGTTGTTATTTGGTGGTGGTGGTGGTGGTGTGGTGGTGGTGGTGGTAATTATAATCATGATAATGATGGAATTCATTATTTTTTCAGGCAATTGAATTACACATTGATTTACTTAATCCTTTCCACATGGGAACAGTGTTACTGATTACATTATTACAAAACAGTTGCTTTCGTGGCAATGTTAATTGTATATAAACAATCCTGTTGATTGTTATCTAACGTT
Organism: Conus canariensis; assembly: GCA_033310375.1. Lineage (NCBI taxonomy): Eukaryota > Metazoa > Mollusca > Gastropoda > Neogastropoda > Conidae > Conus > Conus canariensis. The sequence goes on along the minus strand of CM065744.1, from coordinate 4,508,506 downwards.
TCCTAGACGAATTTAGCCCAGGGAATGTTGTCTGAACGTACAGATATTTCAATAACATGGAAAATAAAGGAAAACGTAGTGTGTGGTCTGATGATTGTTTCTTGGAGTATGTGCGTGAAGATGAATCTTATAATTGTTTCATGGCGTATATGAGTGAATATAATTCTCATGATTGCTTATTGGCGTATGTACGTGAACATGATTCTTCTAATTGTCATTGGCGTATGCGCGTGTACATAACTCTTATGATTGTAGGTGTTCTGTTCAATAGGCACCTCACGCCTTTTCTGTTGAGATTCATGCATGCATTTGTCAAAACGGTGTAGTGTATCTAAACACAACGTCCTTGACTTGCACAGTTTGCAACATAAAAAAATGAATTAAACATTAAAGATTGTGCTCAAAGCAAAGCAATGCTTAGGAAGGTTTTTGGTTTTGGTTTTGGTTTTTTTGTTTGTTTTTGTTTGTTTGTTTTTAAACGTATCACGAAAAAAACCGCTTTAATGAACGCTGTGGAGATGATGATGTAGATAAAAGGAGGAAAAAAGACAGTTTTCGGCAGGGATAGAATAATGAGAGTAAAGTAGCCAGCTTATGACTAAAAAATACTGTGGAAAACCATCAAATCAGGATGACATAGTGAGAGTAAAGTAGCCAGCTTATGACTAAAAAATACTGTGGAAAACCATCAAATCAGGATGACATAGTGAGAGTAAAGTAGTCAGCTTATGACTAAAAATACTGTGGAAAACCATCAAATCAGGATGACATAGTGAGAGTAAAGTAGCCAGCTTATGACTAAAAATACTGTGGAAAACCATCAAATCAGGATGACATAATGAGAGTAAAGTAGTCAGCTTATGACTAAAAATACTGTGGAAAACCATCAAATCAGGATGACATAGTGAGAGTAAAGTAGCCAGCTTATGACTAAAAAATACTGTGGAAAACCATCAAATCAGGATGACATAGTGAGAGTAAAGTAGCCAGCTTATGACTAAAAATACTGGGGAAAACCATCAAATCAGGATGACATAATGAGAGTAAAGTAGCCAGCTTATGACTAAAAATACTGTGGAAAACCATCAAATCAGGATGACATAGTGAGAGTAAAGTAGCCAGCTTATGACTAAAAATACTGTGGAAAACCATCAAATCAGGATGACATAATGAGAGTAAAGTAGTCAGCTTATGACTAAAAAATACTGTGGAAAACCATCAAATCAGGATGACATAATGAGAGTAAAGTAGTCAGCTAGTGACTCAAAGAAACTCAGGGAAACAATCAGATCATGATAGGATATTGAAATTGAAGTAGTCAACTAATGACTCAAAGATACCGTGGGAAACCACCAGATTATGATAGAATAAGGAAAGTAAAGTAGTCAGTTGATGACTCAAAGACACCGTGGGAAACCACCAGATTATGATAGAATAAAGAAAGTAAAGTAGTCAGTTGATGACTCAAAGACACCGTGGGAAACCACCAGATTATGATAGAATAAAGAAAGTAAAGTAGTCAGTCAATGACTCAAAGACACCGTGGGAAACCACCAGATTATGATAGAATAAGGAAAGTAAAGTAGTCAGTCAATGACTCAAACTCAGGGAAACAATCAGATCATGATAGGATATTGAAATTGAAGTAGTCAACTAATGACTCAAAGATACCGTGGGAAACCACCAGATTATGATAGAATAAGGAAAGTAAAGTAGTCAGTTGATGACTCAAAGACACCGTGGGAAACCACCAGATTATGATAGAATAAGGAAAGTAAAGTAGTCAGTTGATGACTCAAAGACACCGTGGGAAACCACCAGATTATGATAGAATAAGGAAAGTAAAGTAGTCAGTCAATGACTCAAACTCAGGGAAACAATCAGATCATGATAGGATATTGAAATTGAAGTAGTCAACTAATGAC
>CM065744.1:4491581-4501581 GCA_033310375.1 Conus canariensis | reverse complement strand
CATGCGTGCTTGTGTGTGTGTGTGTGTGTGTGTGCGTGTGCGTGTGTGTGTGTGTGTGGGGGGGGGGGTGCGTGCGTGCGTGCGTGTGTGTGTGTGTGTGTCCGCCATTAATCAATGTCCTCTTTGCTAGTGTTCTGCATTTGGAGCATAATAACTCAAAGGGTGGACCTACGACACAGTGATCAAATCATGTTAATGCATCTCGAGTACTGAGCCACTTTTATTTGATCAGTGCTCAGCCTAGTTACGTTGAACTTAAACGTCCCATCTTGTCATGTAAATACAGTGTGGGGCTCATCCAATGCACAGCTGTATATTATGTAAACGTGCTGTTATGTGTGCTGCATATAGTAGGCAGGATATGTAGAGTACGGTTTTAACCATGCAACCCTTTCATTTGCATTCAGTGTTCAAAATACTTCAGTGCAATCCTACATTATTTAAGCGTATATTGTGCGGTTATGTGTTTTTAACGTTCTTTCTTGTCAGAATAGTGAACAGCCAACACAGACTGTAGTGAAATGTTTGAAATGTCCTATCTTCTTTTGTTAATTTATATATATATACAATAAACTGATAAATTCCAAGGATAAGTACCGAGCATCATTCCAGCAACTTACAGAGCAGTTTGGTGTTGCAATGACTGCAAGAAATATTCAATTATAAACAAAGCTTGCTCTTATGTCTTAGATTGAAGAAATAGGGGGAGATATCTGCAGTGGTAGATAATTCTGCCTAACTAACAGTATGTGCTTGAGTGGGTGAATGGGGAATAATAAATGCTTCTCAAAATGAGCCTTCAGCAAGGTTATAGTCTCCAAGGGGGAGACAATCTCCAATGGGGAGGAAACTCACTAACATATAACTCTGGTCAGATACCTGTATTTCGAAACCTGATTGTTTCTCCTCAGTGACCGCGGAAAGTGGTAACTTGACTCCTCTACCTTTTCGGTTTTAAGAAGAATGCTATCCCAGAAAAAGGCTGGTGTGCAATACTGTAGTATGTTTGTTGGGTTTTCTAAAAACCAACCAAAGGTGCCACCCTAAGAAGCAAAAGAAAATCATGAAAGAGCAAAACAAGCTACATTTTCTTGTGAAAAGTAGAAAGTATAACTACTTAATTGTGCCAGGGTCAGGATTTCTTTGGTGACCCCTTTGTAGTGTCCCCGGTTACTAAGTTAGGACACGTTGACAGACTTTCCTTTTGAGAGAATCGATTGTTTTGTATTGTTGTATGCCTGTTTCAGGATAATTTGTTTTCCCGTCTCCAGCGTAGCGGGGTATCTCTTTTGTATAGTTTCTGGAGATACGAGGGCCTAGTTCTTTATCTTCTGTGGGCTTTAGTTTGATTATCTTTTGTTACCCTTCTGATTGTTTCTATTTCTTCCTTTTCACTTGGGGATTGTGTTGCTTCTCTAGCATTCTGAGGATTCTTTCTCTCTTGAATGAATGTGTATGGTTGGCTGCCTGGGCCATTTAAAAAAAAAACCCTCCCCTTCCCCCGAAGAAAAAAGAAAAACCCCCAACAAGATTGTATTGATCATTGATTGATGCATATGTTTGTTTGTTGTTGATTGATTTCTGCGTTTGTTTACTCATTAGTGTTGTTATTGATTGATGCATTTGGTTATTACCTATCATTGATTGTTAAGTACGTTTCCCAAACCCGTAAACTTCTGTTATTACTGTCGTTTCGTTCCCTTTCAAAATTAGTCGTAGTTTTTTTTTAAAGAGTGATAGATATAAATGTTTGTGTGAAAAATAATAATAACCATCTTTGAAATATATTTCAGTGGACATAGTGTCTAAACTTTTTTGATTGTATTTGGTCCACTGATTTCGTGTTTCAATATGGCCTCTGAGGACGAAGATAAAGTTTTCACTGAATACTTACAACGTGGTAAGGCATTTGGTATTGAAGGTCAGACTCTATTAGACTATGCTGATAAATGTATTAGGCAAGATTTAGAAAGAGAAGAAAGAATGAACATAAAGCGAATGCAGGAAGAAGAGGAAACCAAAAGAGCAAAAGAGCAGGAAGAAACTAAAAGATTAGAACAAACGGAGATAGAGGAAACTAAAAGAGCACAAGAGCTAGAAGAAACTAAAAGAGCACAAGAGCTAGAAGAAACTAAAAGATTTCAACAAAAAGAGATTGAAGAAACTAAAAGAATTCAGTTAGAAATTTCTCGTCAAGGAGTAGTTTCAGGTGAGGACAGTCATAGTCAAAGTGCTAGCGTACCCAGGTCTAACGCCCCTCGTCCTACCTTTCCCAAATTGCCTCCCTTTAAAGAAAGAACCGATGGCATTGACAGTTATCTGTTCAGGTTCGAAACCCATGCTCGCTCTCTAGGCTGGTCGGAAAGTCTATGGGTCACTTATCTCTCTGCATTACTTGAAGGTTCAGCTCTCACGCTTTATCACAGTTTGGCAGAAAATAATGTGGTTTCTTATGAGCTGTTGAAAGAGAGTTTGTTAAAGAAATTTCAGAGTACTCCAGACGGTTTTCGTAAGCGTTTTCGTGAGTCAAAGCCTAGTGCAGATGAACCCTTTGAAACTTTTTCAGTGGAACTTAAACGCCTTCTTGATTGCTGGATTTCGTTGTCTAAGATTGAGAAATCTTTTCAGGGTATTGTTGATCTCATTCTGAGAGAGCAGTTTTTAGAATGTGTTTCTAAGGATTTGGGTACTTTTCTGCGTGAAAAAGATGAAAAAACATTTGATGCTATGATCAAGTCTGCTGCATCATACAGGAGTGCCCATCCCACTAAGCTCCTTTCCAGAAAGGCTGATGTAAACATTTTTGCCTCTGTTTCCCATAATCCTTCTGGACAGTCATATGGACACCCATTCCGTGGTCAGTCAGACAGAGGTCGCAGGTATTTTGCCCCTTAGCTTGTTCAGAATCCCAGCACCCCAGCTCATCGAGGCGGTGGTAACCGTTCCCGTGGTCGTGGCACTCGCCCCTATTCAGTCAGTAGAGGTTCATCAGGAAATACATTTTCCCAGTCTCCCAGTGTTGTCTGTTTTCTTTGTAAAAAGACAGGGCATGTGGCTTCCAAATGTTCTTGGAAGTCAGGTAGAAACCCATGTAAGATTTGCAATCTTAGTCATCCGGACAAGTGCCCCTTTGTTGTTGGCAGTTCAACTGTCGTCGACAAGTCAGCTGATAAACATTCTACTGCTGCTTGTTCGATTATTCGTTCCCCATTCGCTTGTTTAGCTGCAGGTGAATTCACAGGAAAGTTGAACTTAGAATCTGGTTCTGTTAATGGCACTCTAAGTTCTGTATTGCGTGACACTGGTGCTACCATCTGTGGTGTTCGCAAGAGACTAGTTTCGGATAGCCAGATGCTAGGTACTACATTGAGCTGTGTTTCTTTTGGAGGACGTGTGGATGAATTCCCACTAGCTACAGTTCCTGTCAGTTGTCTCTACTTTGAGAGTGATCTAACCTGCTGTGTCCTACCAGCCGCCGTGGCGAAGTGGTTAGCGTCGCGGACTCCCGGCTGGAAGGTCGTGGGTTCGAATCCCATCAGAGTCATGTGGGTTTTTCTGCCCGGACCGGCTCCTACCTAGAGTTGAGTTTGCTGCGGACTCAGTTGGGAAGACTGGGACCACACAGTCGAGTTTCATCCACTTAATGGATGCGTTTCTGAGAGTGTTGCTCAAATTTCCTGACTAACACTGCAGGTGCTTGTATCTCTCGGGCCTGGTTGACGCCGGGATATATTATGAAAGGAAGCGTAGAGTACAGCCCTGTCATGTAGTCTCAGACCGAAATGGAAATCCGTAGCATCATCTTAATCATCCTCATTCTCATCGATCAGCAATAAAAAAAAAAATGTCTCAAGTTCTGTGGCCCTTCATGCCCTGCTCTCATGGTGACCTCAGTTTCGATGTCCTCTCCACGTCTGTGGCCTTGGTTTGGTTCCGTCGGGGTCACTGGTATCGGCGAGTCCATGGGGGCTGTCGTTGGACGGACGTGGTGCCGCCCTCCGGAGGGAGAGCTCACTCACGCCGGCTCCGCGACTAAGCAATTATTGTCGTCAGTGGGGGGGCTTAGTAGGTGGTGTCCTGCGTATGTTAGATCAGAACAGGCGCCACTGAACACCACCGAAGTGACTCGGCAGCAGTGCAGTGTCTCCTCCGGTGAGTTGCCTCTTGATGACTTGACATTGACTGCTCCCTGCGGATTGCCGGTGCCGGGGCTGGGGGGGGGGGGGGGGGGGGCGACCGGGCTGTGGCTGTGGACGGGGTGTCGGAATGAGCGGCGTTGGTGCACTGCCTCTGAGGTGGCGCAGAGGTTGGGACAGCAACAAAAAAAAAAAAAAAAAAAAAAAAAAAAAAAAAAAAAACTGCTGTGTCCTAGACAGTCCTGTCGCAGATCTCATCATAGGTAATGTCCCTTGTGTCTGTGAAGGCAGTGCTTCCAGTGATGTGAATGATGAACCCTTCTCTTTAGCTGCCGTTACCAGGGCTAGAGCTAAACATGTGGTAGAGAAGAAACCTCTGTGTCAGATCCCTGATGATTTGAATATTTCTCGTTCTGATCTGATTCAGAAACAAAACGAGGATGAGTCGTTGAAGACCTGTTTTCAGTTAGCATCTTCTGGTGAAGTGAAGAAGTCAGGTACAGCTGCCTTCTACTACTATTTGTCAGACGGTGTTCTGTGCAGGCATTTAAAGAAAAATGACATTCCTTTTGATCAGGTTGTTGTTCCCTCTGACCTCCGACCTACAGTGCTATCTGTAGCACACGATCGTATCCTGTCAGGTCATTGTGGTTCTCGTCGAACTCTGGCAAGAGTCCTCAACAAGTTCTTTTGGCCTGGTGTAACTGTAGATGTGGCCAAGTATGTCGCTTCATGTGACGTTTGTCAGAAGACAGTACCTAAGGGAAAAGTTTGTCCAGTACCCCTTTCTACTGTTCCGTGCATTGGTACTCCGTTTGACCGTGTGGCTGTTGACCTTGTGGGTCCACTGTCTCCTCCTTCGGAACAAGGTCATAGATATATTCTTACTATGATTGATATAGCCACCCGTTACCATGAGGCTGTTCCCTTGAAGGATATCTCTTCTGTCAGTGTAGCAGAGGCACTATTGGGTATCTTTTCTCGTTTAGGATTCCCAAAAGAGATTCTTTCGGATCAGGGCACCCAGTTTAATTCTGACCTCATGAAACAGTTCCATGTGCTGTGTGGTACCAAGGGCATTCGCACATCACCATACCATCCTCAGGCAAATGGTCATATTGAGCGTTTCCATGGCACTCTGAAATCGATGCTGAAGAAAACTGTGCGTTCTTACCCAAAGGCATGGCATCGATATCTACCTGCACTGCTATTTGCATGCAGAGAGTTGCCTTCGGAAAGTACAGGGTTTTCCCCATTTCAGTTGTTGTTTGGTCGACAAGTTCGTGGCCCTATCGCTCTATTACATGAGTCTTGGACCCAGTCTGATAGTCATGATGCTGAAGCAAAACCCCTCTATGCCTACTTGTTCGAGCTAAAGAATGTCATTGCTGACTCATGCAAGTTGGCTATGGATCATTCTATTGATTCCTCTGCTAAGGGAAAGAAGTATTTTGATCATAAGGCGAGAGAACGTCGTTTCCAGGTTGACGACGAAGTCCTCGTTCTCCTCCCTACGGATTCGAGCAAGTTACTGGCTAGTTGGTCAGGACCATTTCCAGTTACCAAAGTATTGCATCCTGACTATAAAGTTCTAGTCAAAGGAAAAGAAAAGGTTTTTCATGCTAATATGTTGAAGAGGTACATTCGCCGTTCTACTGTATCTGTGTCTCAGACTATCCCAACTGTTACCTCACAGGGAAAGTCAGTACCATGGTCTGAGATAGCACCTCTCAGTTCTGGCAAGAAAGATGTTTCTTTCAAGAGTTCTCCAGGAAGTGTTCCTTGTTCGAACCCCGCTCCCAATTCTCGTGATCCTGTGGTCGCGTGCACAGTCGGTGTTGTTCAGGACTGCGATGACGCACTACCAATACACACTCTACCTGTTCCCATGGCATCTTCTATGCCAGATGAAGATATCGATTCAGTACAGTTTGATGGTACTTTGTCTGACAGCAATGCTAAGGAGTTACGAAGAGTCTTTGAGGATTTTCAAGATATTCTTACTCCGAAACCAGGCTCCTTTTCTGGCAACGTACTATTAGAGATTCCTCTAACAACAGATGTTTCAGTTAGGAAAAGGTGTTATGACATCCCTGTCTCTGCTAGAGAGGTTGTTGAGAGAGAAGTTGGCATCATGTTGGAACTCGGTATCATTGAACCGTCAAATAGTCCCTATGCCTCCCCAGCTGTACTAGTCAGGAAAAAGATGGTACATGTCGCTTTTGCATTGATTTACGTTCTCTCAATAAGATTACCGTCTTCGATGCTGAGCCCATTCCTGACGTGGACAGTTTGTTTGCGAGATTATCTGATTCACAGTTCTTTACAAAGATAGATCTTGCAAAGGGATATTGGCAGATAGTTGTTAAGCCCGAGGACCGTCCAAAGACAGCTTTTACAACGGATGTGGGTCTTTTTCAGTTTGTAAGGATGCCTTTCGGTCTTGTGTCAGCACCTGCTGTTTTCGCACGCATGATGCGCATGTTAGCTTTGGATCAGTTTTCAGCTGTCAGTTTCTTTGATGAAATTCTGGTTCATAGTGTTTCATGGGATGCACATATTCGTCATGTGAAAGATGTTCTTTCGTGTCTGAGGTCTTTCAACCTCACAGCTCGTCCCTCGAAAATCGAGGCAGGTTTCCATTCTCTGGAATTTCTTGGACATATTGTTGGAGGTGGTCCTATGCGTCCTGAACAGAAAAAGATAGATAAGATTCTGAGAATGCCCACCCCTACTACCAGAAAGCAAGTCAGATCTTTGCTAGGTTTGCTTAGCTTTTACAGGAGATTCCATTGAAGGGTTTCCAGTCTGCTGAAGAGTTGCCAAGTTGTTCGAAGTTCCAGGGTCTTCTCGCTGCCGGGTTTCAACGTTTTTTTCGGCCGATAATCTCCGATGGACACGGTACACAACTGCTTGCTGAGTTCTCGGTACTCTGCTGTTAGGTACAGTTCGTCTCCCACTAAATCTTCTTTTCATTTTCCCATTTCTTGGCCCACGAAACGGCCACCGTGGTAGATTAGTTGCTGCGTGTGTCCGCCATCTTGGTGTGTGTGTGTGGTGTGTGTGTGTGTGTGTGTATGTGTGTGTGTGTGTGTGTGTGTGTGTGTGTGTGTGTGTGTGTGTGTGTGTGTGTGTGTGTTTAAAACAAACACATGTAGTATCTGTCTTTCTGTCTGTCTATCTATCTGTCTATGTATCTCTCTCTCTCTCTCTCTCTCTCTCTCTCTCTCTCTCTCTCCATCTATCTATCTATCTATCTATCTATCTATCTATCTATCTATCTAAGCAGCAATTTGTTTTTGTTTTTGCTTTCTTCTGTAGCGATTTCCTATTTCGATTGCATCTTCAGCCCTGAATAAAGTAAATATGATCGTCAGACCAGAAAGAACATTTATTGAACGGAACTGAATTTCCTGAACATAAACTGTTTTCTTTAATCTGGTTTGACGTTCAGCCAGTTTCCGGTGTAAATGTGTCATTTCCCTAGTATGAAGATGGACTCCAGTTGTTCATCACCACTTTTGAATGTTTTCCCGACAATAGACGGGAGAACTCACACACACACACACGCGGCCTTCTAAATGGGAACAGTTGCGACTGAAATATTTCCACTTCATGTTCCCAAGCTGCCGATGAATGTTGCTGATTCTGTAGATTCACCTTCAGTCCTCACATTCTGCTGCAGGCACCAACGTGTTCTCTCAGATCCCGTCGGGACTCTGTCATGCCTGCGGATTAGAATCACTTGGGTCCTGGTCGAAAAGCAGCCATTGCCGGTTCAAATTCAGCTGAGGGTTATTGGTCCAGCACCAACTGTTTGTTCCTTGTTCATCGCCAGCTGTTTTGTTCCTGGTTCATCGTCAGCTGTTTTGTTCCTGGTTCATCGTCAGCTGTTTTGCTCCTGGTTCATCGTCAGCTGTTTTGTTCCTGGTTCATCGTCAGCTGGTTTGTTCCTGGTTCATCGTCAGCTGGTTTGTTCCTGGTTCAGTATCAGCTGGTTTGTTCCTGGTTCATCGTCAGCTGGTTTGTTCCTGGTTCAGTATCAGCTGTTTTGTTCTTGGTTCATCATCGGCTGTTTTGTTCTTGGTTCATCATCAGCTGTTTTGTTTATGATTCATCATCAGCTGTTTTGTTTATGGTTCATCATCAGCTGTTTTGTTTATGGTTCATCATCAGCTGGTTTGTTCCGGGTTCGTCATCAGCTGTTTTGTTCCTGGTTCATCATCAGCTGTTTTGTTCCTGGTTCATCATCAGCTGTTTTGTTGCTGGTTCATCATCAGCTGTGTTGTTCATGGTTCACCATCGACTGTTTTGTTCATGGTTCATCGTCAGCTGTTTTGTTGCTGGTTCAGTATCTACCGTTTAGGTCATGGTTCATAGTTCAGCATCAGCTGTATGGCCCTTGTTCATTTTCAGCTGTTTGTTGATGGTTCACCTTCAGCCTTTTTGTTCTTGGTTCATCATTAGCTGTTCTGTTCATAGTTCAGTTGTTAGTTCCTTGTCAATTTCAGCTGTTTGTTCATGATTCATCATCGGCGGTTTGTTTGTTGTCTGACACTGGTTATTTACAATTCCCCCTACGTCAGCTGTTTCTGTCTCTGGTGCAAGGTCAGCTGTTTGTCTATCGTGCAAGGTCAGCTGTGTGTGTCTGGTGCAAGGTCAGCTGTGTGTTTGGTGCAAGGTCAGCTGTGTGTGTCTAGTGCAAGGTCAGCTGTGTGCCTGGTGTAAGGTCAGCTGTGTGTGTCTGGTGCAAGGTCAGCTGTTTGTTTCTCGTGCAAGGTCAGCTGTGTGTCTCTGGTGCAAGGTCAGCTGTTTGTCTCTCGTGCAAGGTCAGCTGTGTGTCTCTGGTGCAAGGTCATCTGTTTGTCTCTCGTGCAAAGTCAGCTGTGTGTCTCTGGTGCAAGGTCAGCAGTTTGTTCCCGGTCGAACAACAGCTACTTGCTTTATTATTAAGTGTACTTATATAGCGACCTATCCACGGCCAGAGACCAAGCCCTAAGCGCTTTACAATCCGCATTCTCGTTTACACAACGGGCTGCCTACCTGGGTAGAGCCGACAAAGGAGCTGCCTGCTGGCGCTTCATTCAGTCATTTCCTGTGTCCCTCAATATTGTCCATTCAATGTAACAATTCTTTCATTCTTTCCATATTTCACGCAGAAGGCGTGCTATGTGTAACGTGCCATCAATACCAAGGGCCAAACTAGCCTTCTCTTCCGAAAGCTGGTGATGGGATTTTACTTGTGTGCAAGATGTTATGCGTGCGTTCACACACGGAGCCTCGGTTTATAGTCTCATTCAAAGGACTCTCTGGAAAATGGAGTCCGAACCAATGTTGACTCGAACTTGCAATCCCAGGTCACCAGGATTACGAGTCCGGCGCTCTACCAACCGAGCTATTCCGGCCCCCAATATCTGGTCATCATCAACTTTTTGATTTTTATTTTCCTGGTCTAATTTTACAAGTGTTGTTGTCCGACATCATCCACGTGTCTATTGGTCCAACACCAGACGTTTGAAGCTGTGTCAAAGTCAGCTGTTTCGACCTGTTCCGACAGCAATCATCTGTTTTAGGTTCAGCACCGCTGGCTTGCTCCTGGTGATAAAAAAGTGCTTGTTGCTGATCCAACACCTGATGTATAGCCTTGAACAAACACCAGGTACTTGTTCCTTGGCAAACATCGGAAATTGTTTCTGGTCTGACACAACTTACCTTGTCCTGCCCTCTCTAACTCCACCATATTGTGTCCTATTCTACCGTGGCTTACACGTCTGTACACTCTGGTTACTCTCCCATTCCATGCCCTGCACACTACCCCCACCCTTCTTCTTCTACCTTACTCTGCTCTCCCCCACCTAGCTCCC
>CM065744.1:4474081-4486581 GCA_033310375.1 Conus canariensis | reverse complement strand
TTGCCAGAATCACCTGACAACTTCATACAAAAGCTCCAAAAGCTATGCTTTCAGTTTGTTATGGAATAGAAAATGTGACAAAATCAGTAGAAAAACGACAATTAAAAAGTGTGCAACATGGTGGTCTAAACATACCTGATATTAGAAAGTATAGATATGCCCTTATAGACCTTGGCCTGTCCGTAGACCCCCCCCCCCCCCCCCCCCCCGGGATTTATGAGTGAATTTTTCTGATACTTTGTTCATTTTGAAATGTTATGGCATATGTTACCCCGCTGTAACCAGGTTATTTCAGGATATACGAGCGTTACACTATAGTAACCCTACCGATGGTGATTATTCAGGGGGTGGGGTTATTTTAAGTCTCTTTAATCAAATTTCTTCTTAAAAATTTGTATTAAATTTGGTACCAAACTAAAGAATATTGAAAAGGCTATCTGCTCATGGACATTTCACAACCATACAAGGAATGCGGAACATGTTCTTTACGAACAAAATTTAGAATGCATATGAAAGCAGTACGATACAAAAAACAACAACAACAACAACAAACAAACAAACAAACAAAAAAAAACAACCCTTGTCACTGTTAATGACATGTCTCTGAGTACAGATTAAAAAAACAACCCTTGTCACTGTTAATGACATGTCTCTGAGTACAGATTAAAAAAAAACAACCCTTGTCACTGTTAATGACATGTCTCTGAGTACAGATTAAAAAAAACAACCCTTGTCACTGTTAATGACATGTCTCTGAGTACAGATTAAAAAAAACAACCCTTGTCACTGTTAATGACATGTCTCTGAGTACAGATTAAAAAAAACAACCCTTGTCACTGTTAATGACATGTCTCTGAGTACAGATTAAAAAAAACAACCCTTGTCACTGTTAATGACATGTCTCTGAGTACAGATTAAAAAAACAACCCTTGTCACTGTTAATGACATGTCTCTGAGTACAGATTAAAAAAAACAACCCTTGTCACTGTTAATGACATGTCTCTGAGTACAGATTAAAAAAAACAACCTCTCACCCCATTCATTGCTGATGTCACAGCCATCTTGAAAGATAGTATCAACCAAGCTGCCAAGCTGAGGTGGACTAGTTTTTATACTCGAAGAGCACGGTTGTAGTGTTTGCCAGAAAACACTTGCTCAATTGACTCACTCGCACAGATAGCAGACTGAATTACTATTTCAGCAAGACTAGTTCCCCTCATCAGTTTGCCAACAGCGCCAAGGAAAGAGCAGATTGTATGGAAGCTTCCCAGTCTGACAAAGATGTCTTGGAAGAGGTTGTTCTGCACACCAAAGTTGTATGCTTTCCTTGCTACTGCTAAGTCATATGTAACTAATGTTATATCTTGCCCCACTTGCTTTGTTGCTGCCTGTGACACTGAGGACATGCTGGACTGTGGAATTTTCCGTGATGGGGTGGTGGATGGGTGGCATGTAGTCAACAGTAGACTGCATCTTTTCTATCCCTTCGTCTCCTGTGAGAGACACCCATCCTCCCCATCCAGGCACCAGTTGATTTCCATCTTTGGCCTCAAATCTGGAGAAAACCCACCAAAAGTCAGCAGCTTTAGCTTTGTAGACTGCCTCTGGGTTTGAGAAATGAGTGTCGACAACATTCAAGTTGGGTTCTGCCTTTTCTTTTGCAAAGCAGGGTGGTACGTTTCTTGGTTCATACTGCACAGAGCATTGGTGGTTTTGAGGAGCAGGAGATAGTTCTGTTTGAGAAGGAACTGTGTCATGCACTGTGTCTCCTGTCACCTCTTGAATAACTATGCCATGAGTGGAGTGGGTGGTGTCAGCTCCTGAAAGGGTTTCTTCGTTCAGGTCAAAGTTACCCCAGCAGAAATGAATCACTTTGTTCTGTTCCAAACTCACCGTTGAAGGCAGAAGACTAGCACACCGACGTACAGAGTTGGCCATAGCAGTCTCAAGTCCTACAATTGTTTTGTATCCAGCAACGTGCCCAAAACGATTCAAGAGACTTAGAACTTTAGAGCTACCAGTAACATGTCTGACAGACATTCCAAGTAGAAGATGTTTGGGCATTTTCCATTTCCCCCTGTAAAAGAGTATGTCCTGGCCATTGGAGGATGCTAATCTGGTGGTTTTGTTTTGCTCCACAGTACTACTCTTTCCAGAAAACAGGTTTTGGAGAAAGTCTATGAGAATAGCTGGAGGATTGACAGCATCAGACTGAAGGTACTCTGCAGATGGAGGCCATGACATGTCAGGTGCAGCTCTAAAAGCATCCAAGATGTGTCGACGAAGGACATATGCCGACTCCTCAAGTCACCTTTCTTCTGAAGCAGCTGACACAAACGCTGTCTCAACTGCCTGACCTCGGGCAAGTTCGTCACAATAAACAAGTTCACTGCGATGGTTTGGAGCCCAAAATTTTATTCTGAAGCCACACAGCCAAACATATTTCATTACCTTTTCTGTCAGTTTGTAAGTCTTGTATCCTGGGTTGTAGAAGTCAGGGGAATGTTGTTGCATGTATCCACAGTACTTCTCTCTCAGCATGGTCATTCTCTCCACCTGTGCACCTCTGATCAAGGCATTTTCAATGTACTCACATATGTACTCAAATGCCCTCTCATGTGCCTGTAGCTGCTCAACAGATGTCTGGCCTGTGGATGTTTCAGCATGCCTGCCTTCAGATCTCACATAGTCTTTCCTGCAACCCTCATGATAGTGAGCTTCACGTGCTACCAGATCTTCATCTTGATAATGAGTGAAAATGTCATCATGCGTAATTTTTGCTGCATCCTTTATATACTGTTCTGCCGTCTTGGTGACACATTTTACAAATTTGTCAAAACATGCAACTCCTTTTGAAGCTTTCTTCCTGAATTTTTTGTTGCAAAAGATGCATCTGTCGTTTGGAAGCAATGGGCCTGATGTAGCAACAGCAGTCCTCTTTGGTTTAGATGGTCCTACAACTTCTTCACTCTCTGTCTCATGTTTCCTTTTCCTGGCAAATTTCACATTGGTAAACCGTGCATAACAGCTTCTGTGATAACCATGGCGAGTAAAGTCCATACTTTCTGGAATGCAATCACAAATCTGATCTAGTCTATGACATGCTACATTTGAAGCACGTCTCAAATGGAGAGACTTCTGGATAAAGGTTTGTTTTTTTTAAAAACTTTCTTCAGTTAGTGGGGTTATAGTCTTTTTTTTAGTCTCCTTTTTTCTGTTGTTTTTGAAATGAATTATACATGTTCTCCCATCTCTTGAACATGTTCCTTTGCATTTGGGTGTGCTTTTAAAGGTCACTGGTTGTTCATCTGCTATGGTGCAAATCTGAATTCACACAGGACGTGTCTCATGGAGAAGATGACGCATTTTTAATTACAGTGTAGTTAGAGGCTGCACAGCTGCCCATTCCCAATGACCTGAAACAAGACGGTTAAAAATAAATGGATACTATAATGCGGCAAAGCGGTTTGCCCTATTCATACACTTTGTCAAAGTTAGTAGTGAAGTACGCAGAACTAAAACTAGCAACGAACTCAAGCAGCGGTTTTTCCAAAGCACGGACACGCGTGTCAGAGGTTCTCCAGCAACCCACTCAGAAAAGTGCATCTTGTGCTGTGACAGCGAGTACCATCTGCTATACTAATCTGTGCTACACATGCTTAGCACAGGAGTCTGGCCGAAATAATGAGACACGCGCAGTAGACGGGATGGGCAGAGGTGTGTAGAGGATGTGTGCATGAACGCTTTACACACACCACACACACACACACACACACAACACACACACACACAGGTGGGGATGTGGGTGAGGTGGGTTTACCAAGAACATGCATACGTCATGCTGCAGACAGAGATTACAGTAAAGCACGCAATGGCATGCACACATGACTGCTTTGTATGTTAGATTTCTTTGCGACATTTTGCGACAAGAAGAAAATATACATGCGCCTTCGTAAGATAGGTGTGACTTGAGAGACAAAGAAACTCATGGCATTATTATTTTTATTATTAGACCAGTTGCTCCAAATCACTGGTTCATGTTATTGAATCTCTGACCACTAGAGAAACATTGCCTCAACGCGCTGTCGTAAACGCATTACTTTTAGTGTCACACTGATGTGACGTTATAAACGAATGTTACAGTACTTACTTTTCCTTGGAATTCTATGATCACAATAACGAAATCTTGATCTAGGCCTAAGTGAACATACGCTGTTTTGTGATACACACTGAACTGTGGAGACAAAACTAGCAAGAAACGCGTGGAAAGGTGTCGGCTGCTCCACTTGCGTGGGGGAACAGAACAGCGCACAGCTGTGGTTGAGTGGTACGACAGATTTCAGCTGCATGCGATTCGGATGCTCATGCACAAACATCATCACTGTATCTCTTTTTTGTAAAATACCAGCAGAATAGTGTGCAGATGTATCGAGGAAATTTGTTTTAGATGCCATTCACGACAAATCCAGTAGTAGAAAGAAACTCGTGGAGAGCGTGGCAGCAGAGAGTCCTCAGAAGAGAAGCCCCCTTCAAGCAAGTGTTTCGGCCCTTATCTCCTGACACTCTAGGGGGGTTGGGCCACACCCGGTTCATGACTCCGGATGTCCCTCTGCTGCCCCTTTTTTTCCCATCTTGGGACGAGCCATGGCTGGGATTCGAACCCATGACCCTCTGGACATGCTCATTTTCCACTTAATGACTCGCGCTTTAACCACTGAGCCACAGGGACACCTGATATTTGTAGGGAAATTAAGCCTTATGAAGTTCACTTTTGTTCCTCCTTGACCAGATCCAGCTTGAACACCTCTCTGCCGCTTCTGCCATTGCTTTCAGGGCTCTGGTTTTTTCCTTCCCTGCAACTGAGAGCTGTTTCATGAGGCTGTATGCAGACGTTCCTACAAACCCCCTAGCTCCAATTTCTGCAGTGAGGACTTTGACCTGATAGCCTTCTCTCCTCAGGCTGTTTGCCAGATCAGCATACTTTTCAGTCTTGTAGATTTGAGCTGCCTCCATTCTGTTCTCATATGGCACCGTGAGCTCGATCATGATCAGCTGCTTGGTTGACTTAGAGTGGACTACTATGTCTGGTCTCATGCCACTCTTGCTGATGATCTCTGGGTGACTCTTCCATTCTGGGAGGTCTGCAGTGCACTCCCAGTCATCTGCCCCGTCCAGCAGACTCTGCCTGCATGTTTCGAGTGGCACTGTTGTTCTTGGCCATGATTTGCTGCCTCCTGCCGTGAAGAATGTTGCGGGTGCTTTTGGAGTCCTGATTTTCCCTTTTGTGGTGTTGGTACTAGCCCAGACTACTTGTACAATTTCTTTGAGCACTTGGTTGTGCCTCCATGTGTACCTTCCTTGAGCCAGGGCTACTTTACATGAGCTTAGGACATGCTCCACTGTTTGTTTTTCATGGCAGAGGGGGCATGCAGGATCGTCTGTTTTCCCCCACTTCACCAGGTTTGCATTTGAGGGCAGAAGGTCATATGCAGATCTGAGAATGAAGCTGATCCTGAGAGGGGCCATGTGCCAAATGTCATTCCAAGTGAGACTTCTTTGGAGTGCATTCTCCCACGTTGTCCATTGCCCTTGCTGGCTCTGCTGGACTGCTTTTTGGAGTCTTTTTTGGTCTTCTTCTTTTCTCATCTCCTGAATCATCATGTCTCTTTTGGCTTTTCCTTTGGCCTTTGACCACCATTCAGTTTTGGTCACCCCCAGTCCCTGTCTGTTGGTCTGTGTGTGTCCTGTTATTTCTCTGATCTTGAGACTTTCTTTTGCAGAATCCATCGCCTCTTGAACTTTCCATTTTCTGCCTGTCTTCAGCTGGGGCTTAATTGCTTCTACCACCTTGTCTCCTGAGTCCTCCAGCATGCTTTGAAGTCTGATCTTCCCTGCTTTGTATTCCTCCAGGATGGATTTCAGGGGTAGTTTCAGCTTTGCTTGGCGACAGTACAGCGCTATGTCAGTCAGACAGGGTGGGACACCAAGCCATTTCCTTGTGAACTTGTTGATTTTGGCTTCCATTGCCTCCACTATGCTGGTGCAGATGTCGTATATCATCAGAGGCCATAGCAGCTTTGGTATCAGCATGAACTGCAGACACCAGACCTTGTATTTGCCAGGGAGCCCACACTGGTCAATGGTCTCCAAGCCTTCCTCCGCCATCTGCTTGGTTTCTTTTGCTCTTTGTGTGTCTTTCAGCGTATCATCATACCATCTTCCAAGGCTCTTGACTGGTTCTTCTGTGACCGTTGGAATGGCCTGGTTGGCAACACTGAAGACCACAGATCCGGCCACTTTTCCTTTCCTCAGTGAGAGACTCCGTGATTTCTTTGGCTTGAACTTCATTCTGGATGAGGCAACTATGTCGTCCAGCCTCTCCAGCACATGACGTGTCTCGTCTTCTCTGGATGAAATCACTGTAGTGTCATCCATGAAGACCTTGAGAGGAGGCATCTTGTATCCATCGCCAAGGTCTGTTTGTCTCGCGTTGTTTGTTGCTGCTTTCAAGATGAGTTCCATTGCCAGCACGAACAGTATTGGGGAAATTGCACAGCCCATTGCAATACCCACTTCCAAGTTGATCCAGTCTGTTGTGTACTCCTTGGTAGAGAACCGCATTGAGAAGCCATTGAAGTACTTCTTGAGCATGTCGCGGATGTTCTTTGGCACATGGTACATCTCAAGAGCCAACTGTATCATCTCATGGGGCACAGATCCATATGCGTTTGCCAGATCAAGCCACACTACGTCCAGGTCTCTCTTTTCTGTTTTTGCTTTTTGGATTGCGTCCCAGATCATTGTGGCGTGTTCTACACAGCCCGCCACGCCTTGGATGCCACCTTTCTGGACTGACACATCCAAGTACTTGTTTTCCATCAGGTACTTGGTCAGCCTTGCTGCCATGACAGAGAAGAAGATTTTCCCTTCGACGTTCAGTAGTGATATTGGCCTGAACTGGCTAATGTCACTTGAGTTTTGCTCTTTGGGGATGTACACACCATCTGCCGTCATCCACTGGCCGCTGATCTTCTGGTTTCTCCAAGCCGATCGCAGCAGCCTGTGGAGCCACTCCAGCACCTTGGGACATTTCTTGTAAAGCTGGTAAGGTATTCCGTTTGGCCCTGGTGATGATTTGGCTCTGGCTTTGTCGACCACCTTCTTGATTTCCGCCAACGTTGGAGGCTTGCCATTGAACTGTTCCTCAGGGTTGGTTGGCCACACCAGACCTTGAATGTCGAGTGGTGCTTTGCTCTGTGGGTCAGAGTATGTTTTCCTCAGATGCTGCTCAAGAACTCCTTTGTCCACACTTAGGGTCCCAGATTTTGGCTGCTCAAACAGTGTTCTGGCAAACTGGAAGGGGTCTCTGAAGAAGCGCTCTTGTGTCTTCTTCTTTTTGCTCTTCCTCTTCCTCGCAGATTCCGCTTTGCTGAGGGCGCTGTGTTTTTCTTTCAGGTCTTTCCACAGTTTTTCCAAGCCTTGTTTTTCAGCTGGCAGTGCGGTCTTCATTTGCATCTTGAGGTTTTTCTTTTGGACCCTGATCTTGTCCATCTTTTCTTGGCGTCTGGATTTCTTTGGAGGTGTTTTCTCTTTGGATAGTTTTGCTCCATAGGCGTCTCTACATGTGGCATACACAATGTCCCCATATGTGGCTAGTTTGTGTTCCAGGGTGCTTTTCCCTATCAGTGCATCGAGTCTTTGGACGATTTTTGCATCCAGTTTCTCCCAATCTTCAGTTTCGTTTGCTCGTGGCAGGTTGAGTTTCAGGCGCCTGGCATCGAGGGCCTGTGCAAATTCCTCATCCGAACCAACAGCGTGGATGTCCTTGGCACTGTGGTTTAAATCCTGGCCTTGGTCTTCCATGATATATCAAGCCAGATTATGTGTGACAAGCATAGAGTGAACACCCCTACCCCATAATGCTAAATACAAGGCGCAAAGAGGAGAAAACACACTATTAATGCAGCTCTCAATGCCAAAATAACCTGTTTATCAGAGGGTAACATGTCAAATGTTTCCTCCCATATCATAAGCTTTCTAGAAAACCAAGTCATATCCCCCCCCCCCCCCCCCCCCCCCCCCCGACCAAGGTCTATTAAGCTTTCATGGCTCAGAAAAAAAAAACAAAAAAAAAAAGAAGAAAAAAACCGAATCGTACATGGATGAATATTGCACTCGAAATGTATCCTTTTCTTAGGGACTTGGAATGTTATGGATCAATGCATGCTTTAAATCATACAAATGCTAAACTCTTCTGGAATGTTATGGATCAATGCATGCTTTAAATCATACAAAGGCTAAACTCTTCTGGAATGTTATGGATCAATGCATGCTTTAAATCATACAAAGGCTAAACTCTTCTGGAATGTTATGGATCAATGCATGCTTTAAATCATACAAAGGCTAAACTCTTCTGGAATGTTATGGATCAATGCATGCTTTAAATCATACAAATGCTAAACTCTTCTGGAATGTTATGGATCAATGCATGCTTTAAATCATACAAAGGCTAAACTCTTCTGGAATGTTATGGATCAATGCATGCTTTAAATCATACAAAGGCTAAACTCTTCTGGAATGTTATGGATCAATGCATGCTTTAAATCATACAAAGGCTAAACTCTTCTGGAATGTTATGGATCAATGCATGCTTTAAATCATACAAATGCTAAACTCTTCTGGAATGTTATGGATCAATGCATGCTTTAAATCATACAAATGCTAAACTCTTCTGGAATGTTATGGATCAATGCATGCTTTAAATCATACAAATGCTAAACTCTTCTGGAATGTTATGGATCAATGCATGCTTTAAATCATACAAATGCTAAACTCTTCTGGAATGTTATGGATCAATGCATGCTTTAAATCATACAAATGCTAAACTCTTCTGGAATCATACTTTTAGAGCATATCTAATTTTTTTGCCTCAGTATTGTGCCAAAAAAATCTTTGTGAACTATTAGACGAACCGATTTTTTTCTTTTTTTTATAGCGAAAATATAACAGTAAGAAACGCTGTTATTCAGCAAAATAGGATAATATAGAAAGGGATATACTCCATCATCTTCTGGAAGATCATTGTAATTATTGCAATCAATATTGTTCTGAATGCAATGGGCGTAACTGACATGATTCAATGTTAATTTTTGTAATGAAGAACGGTTGCCATTCAACATTTCTCATGGGCCTGCAAATATATACACATTTTTGTTTTAATATGTCGAACGTTTATTGCAAGAAAAAAAAAGTGAACACACTCCTAATCTAAGAATCTCATGTTAACTGACAATTTCTTGGTGTGGATGAAAACTTAAACATAGATTCTGCCTTAGAGTTTATAATAGTGTTTGCAAAGATGTATGTCTATGGATGTAACATAGAAGAAAAAAAAAGTTTTAGATTTATTTTCTTTCATACGACAACTTACTATTAGATACAAGATTGAAGGACATATGGCGAAAACTAACTATAACAGAATTTAATTGTACTTGGTATCCATATAGTTCAGTTGTCCATAACATAAACGAATAATATTTTACTATTTCTTGTTCTCCCAAACTTCAAAATTATGGCTTTGCAGTGTTATTTCATTTGTTATTTCAAATGCGCTCCTGTTGAATTCCATTGGCTGGTTAATGCCTCAAAGCGAAGATTACTGAATTATGAAGGGAAAGCTAAGGTGAAGAAATAAAATTGTAATGGTTCTTTGTTGTTGTTGTTGTTTCTTTCTTTCTTTCTTTTTTTGTTTTTTTGTTTTGTTTTTTTCTCTTTTTGCCACCCTTCTGAAACTGATAGTGCAACAGTTCATGTTTTGTTTGTGTGATGAAAAACAGAAGGGAAGAGAAAGGGGGGACAAAGACGGGGTGGGGGGGGGGGGGGAGAAAGAAAACACTTTACAAAACCATTATTGTTTTCAGGTATCGCACGCCACCCTCTGCTAAGTTCGCGTAACAATTGGCTCACCTCGTGAGCTTTTTAACTGCCTCATATGTCTGTCTGTCTGTTTGTTTGTATGGCAGTCTCTCTCTCTCTCTGTATCTCTGTTTCTCTCTCTCTCTCTGTCTCTCTCTCTCTGTCTCTGTCTCTCTCTCTCTGTATCTCTCTCTCTCCCCCCCCTCTCTCTCTCTCTCTCTGTCTCTCTCTCTCTGTGAATAATGTTGCTATTTTTCTATTATTATAATTTTTTTTAATTCGTTTGTTGTGCAGTATAAGTTTGTGTTATGATTATGTTTAGTCCTTTTATTCTTATGCTTACTATTGTGTATTTCTGTGTGACGCCACCCGGACAATTTCTGAAGAAAGAGTCCGAGCGACTGCCCACGGTTCTATGGGACTAGACAAGGATCACCATCAGACCAACTTGCACACCAGTGCAGGCAGAGAGAACGTTCACAAGACAATCACATTTATTCATACATTCACATTCACACAAAGATGATTGAAGATGGGGAAAAGGGACAAGAGCAGGCCTAACTAAACGAGAGAGAAAAGAGGGGCAACCCTGGTGATGACAACCCACCTCCCAGAGAGTACTATGAAACCCCTCCCTTCTATACCCAATCCTACCGGCTCCCTTGAGAAAAAATGGGTCGGGGCAAAGGACCAATGAAAAGAAAAGAAAACGAAAAAAACCTAACACGTCACCCAATCAAAATTCTAAATCCTGGAATCTGGCCGTTCATCTCTGCCCTCCATGGGCATAACCGTGGGATTTCCCTTCTGAAATAGTCTGGAGAAGGGCACCCCCCCCCCCCCCCCCCCCCCCCGAACACCCTCTCACACTTCCCCACGCTCCCTCACAGAGTAATCAGCAGTGGGAAGGCAACCCCCTGAACACTCTCTCACACTTCCCCACCCTCCCTCACAGAGTACTCAGCAGTGGGGTTCACGTAGGGTCCTCAGCATACAGGAGGCTGTCCCTCGCTGATGTCGTCAGCGTCGAGTTCGACCAGCACGTCCAGCCCAACCAGCACGTCCGTATTGTCGTTAGTAGGAGTTCCGACCCCGGGGACGTGGAGGCCACAATGCACTCTTGTGCCATGCTCGGGTGCAACAACGTTGAAATAAGAGGACGTGGTTGAGTCCCTTAAAGAGGGGAGAGGAGAGGGTTAAAGTTGAAGGGGAAAGGAAAGTGTGCACAAGGGGGTTCCCTTGGATATCTAAATCCTGCTCTTCATCAACACAATTCTTTTATTTCTCTTCTCTCTCCTCAGAATACCTGATTTATTCTAGTCGTTGATAACACCAACCTCCAAATGTATAACCACATAAGCATACGCTCACGTATGTACGTACACGCACACACACACATTGACTGATGTAACCTCCATGGTTGCATGGACTGTAAATACCATGACCTGACAAAACACACCTAATGTAACTTCCATGGTTGACTGGACTGTAAATAGTATGGCTTAATGGGATGCTACCATGACTGCCATAGTTGACTGAACTGTAAACACCATGATTGAAAAGCTTGTTACCATGACCGCCATCGGTGACTGGACGGTAAATACCCTGAGCTGACAGGCAACCACCTCGGCCTGATGTGATGGTCATTGTCACACTGAGCACAAATGCATGCACGCACTCAGCTCAGCATTCACTCCGTGCACACGCAGTCGCTCCAAACAACCAAAGGCGCACTACAATATCTCTTCTTCTCCCCCTCCTCTCCGGGGAATAATTTACTAAAAGATCATCAATTTTACCATCATACACAACAGGTTTGTTTTCTAAAAATTATTTTCTATTCCTCCTCTCCAGTGGAGGTACAATCATTCCACAAATCCACTAGCTGGGACCAAATTTCATCTCATTATACATAGTAATTCACAAGTACATCTTTTACCGGTTTCTCTTCCTCACTGGAGAAACAATGTATACATTTTCCAAAGAAGAATCAAAAGATGGCTTAAAATATAGGAATATCATCTGAGTTCCGATCCAGGGGGACAATCAACATTCATTGTGGGTCAAAATGACAAATTCTTTAAATTCTCTCACGACTGTCGCAGTCGTTGTCCTCTTCACAATTAGGTACTGCCACAGCACTGTAGCCCAAATACTTGTATGACTGTCACAGTCGCTTGTACCATTACTGGTGCTGCCACAGCACCGGGAAGGGCTGAACCATGAATGAAGTCCGTGTAAGTAATTTATTTCAAAATCTGAATAATGATAAATTCTTTTCCCTTTTTTTCCCTTTTCTTAACTCTCTCTCTTTTTTCTCCCCATCTGTCTATACCTCACCTGGTAATGTTGGATTACAGGTGAATCTAGTTCTGCAGTTCCGAACAACCTGTCTGGTCAGTGTCCCCAAGCCATCTCCTTCTTATACTTTATTTTTCCTTCCTGCGCTCTTCCTGAGTACATATTCAGTGAGTACTCGTCTAACTCTACGCATTACCAGCCCTTGGTTACTTGACCAATGGACAACGTCCATCCATTCAACCAATAATCACCCTATGTCTATAGCCACAGCGACACCGATCACA
>CM065744.1:4459081-4464081 GCA_033310375.1 Conus canariensis | reverse complement strand
GACACAGCCATTATAGCCTCTTAACAGTTCACCATCACTAACCATGAATGTTACCACATCAGATGGAAATATCTACATTAAGCCTCACCTCCCATAACTTAATGCACCTAACACACACGCATCCATACACCCATCAGCTTAAACTCATGCACATCTTACTCACACATACACACACATGCAAGCACACTACAAACCTCTCCCACTAACTACAATTAAGCAGCCAAACGGCCTCACACACACAACACTCACTACCAGACATACAAACAACATTTCACTAGATAGGGAAAAACAAAACGCAAGTCTAGAATAATGATTTCCAGTGCACACCCCTACTTACCACCCACACTCTTATTCACAATAAACACAGACAATAATCACCATGCACATTTGCCACATAGAATTACCTCCCAGCTATTGTCCCCACCACACCTTGAATTAACAACCAAACTTCATCTCACAAATGGTTAATACTTGCACAAAACTACATACCTCAAGCCAAGACAAACAACGCACCCTGGTCTCCTCCCAGGAGATGCACAACGAAACGACGAACCAGACTAAGTCAAGGACATGAGCCCACGAGTCCTTGGTACTCAGGCAGAAGCCTCTCAAAACAAATCGGCACAAACGCCTCACAGCAAACAGCTCACACGCTGCGACTCAGAGTGACACAGACTTCCCTCTTCCCTCTCAACCAAAGGCGGGGTGAACACGAATCACACAACACAAACCTCATTGACCAATCAGCGCCCACCCGACCGCCCCACTGACAAACTCGACACACAACACACTGCGTCTACCATTGCCACCGCGAGGGCCCCACTCCGCAATTCAGAACACCCTCCTAGTTCTGTCTTGACAGTCAACAACTGCAAAATACCCAAAATCTACCTTAGACTGGCACAGTTCACACGTACCTATGTTAGATGGCATCACAATCCTTAAAGTGTATCTGATTAGGGTGACACTTATTTTCCACTAAACACTGCCACTTCTGCATCAGCAAACTCCAATATTGCTGCTACATAGTTTCATTATACACTTAAAGCAAGCAATTCTTCAAATTCTATAGGTGCAGACAGACACAAGAGGGCCTTTGTCCGAACATTTCGAGCGTTGACTGCCAGAACCCAGTATCTCATATATATATATATATATATATATATATATATAAGAGAGAGATACTGGGTTCTGGCAGTTAACCCTCCATTTGGAGCAGGCTGGGGTTTTCTTCCCTCTAAGAGAGTCCATGAAAGCATCGATCTTGATATATTTTGGAAGTGTGTCTGGTGGTGCTGCAATGCAAACATACCTTCCACCTGTCTTCCATGGAATCAACCTCCACCAAAAAATGGCTCTTTTTTGTCTCTGTCACGCGAGAATGACGATCAACGCCCAGTTTCTGGTCCACAGTCCAAGATTTCACTGCGTGAGACAGACACAGGAACGTTGTTGATAACGAGTTTGGTTGTCTGAACTTCACTCTTTTCTCCTTTGTCATTCCTGATCACGAAGGGGTTTGTCGAGGCACGGATTGTCGCAACGGCACGGATTGTCGCAAAGTCACGAATGCGACAATCCGTGCCAGACCTGGCGGCACGGATTGTCGCAACAGCACGGATTGTCTCATGCGACAGTTCGTGTCTGACCTCCCGGCACGGATTGTCGCAACGGCACGGATTGTCGCAGTCTACACTCTCTTTGAGGTGCTCCCAAATGACCACAATTTGTTGATCTTCAATCTTTCACACCGCCTCCCCCTCCACCCCCCCCTTCCCCACCCCGATCAATCCCCCCCCCCTCTCTCTCTCTTTCCACTTTCTTTCCACTCTCTCTCTCTCTCTCTGTCCCCCTCCCCCCCCCTCTCTCTGTCTCTCTCTCTGTCTCTTTTGTCTGTCTGCTCATTCTGTCTGTCTGTCTCAGTGTCTCTCTCTCTCTGTCTCTTTATCTCTCTGTCTCTGTCTCTCTGTCTGTCTCTCTCTCTCCCTCTCCCTCTCTCTCCTCCCTCCCTCTCTCTCTCTCTCTCTCTCTCTCGTGTGTGTGTGTGTGTGTGTGCGTGTGCGTGTGTGCGTGCGTGCGTGCATGCGCGGGCGCGCGCGCGCGCGCGCGCGCGCGGTGTGTGTGTGTGTGTGTGTGTGTGTGTGTGCGTGCGTGCACGCGTGCGTGTTTCTGTGTGTGTGTGTGTGTGTGTGTGTGTGTGTGTGTGTGTGTGTGTGTGTGTGTGTTTGTGTGTGTGTATGTGTGTGCGCCTGCAGGCATGTGTGTGTGTGTGTGTGTGTGTGTGTGTGGCGTGCGTGCATGCGTACTTGCGTGTGTGTGTGTGTGTGTGTGTGTGTGTGTGTGTGTGTGTGTGCGACCTTGACCTTGACCGTTCAACAATATTCGGAAGGGATATGAGCCAAAGCACCTGCACACCAAGTTTCAACATCCTATGTTGACTGGTGTTTGAGATATGGCTAAAAATATATTTTCAGTGTTCAAGGTCATACAATCTTTGCCTTGAGATTGATGGGTCAACAATATTCAGAAGGGGCATGAGCCAAAGCACCTTCACACCAAGTTTCAACACCCTATGTTGACTGGTGCTTGAGATATAGCTAAACGTTTTTTTTTTTCAGTGTTCAAGGTCATACAACTTTGACCTTGACCTTGATCGATCAAAAGTATTCGGAGGGGCATGAGCCAAAGCACCTGCACACTAAGTTTGAATATCCTACGTTGAATGGTGCTTGATATATGGCTAAAAAAATATATGTTTTTAGTGTTCAAGGTCATACGACCTTGACATTAAATCTGACCTTAATCGGTCAAAATATTCGGAAGGAGCATAGCAAAAGCACGTGCACTCCAACTTTCAACATCATATGTTGACTGGTGCTTGAGATATGGCTAAAATATATTTTCAGTGTTCGAGGTCATACGACCTTGACCTTGACCTTAATCGGCCAACAATACTCGGAAGTGGCATGAGCCGAAGCACATGCACTCCAAGTTTCAACATCCTATGTTGAATGGTGCTTGAGATACTGCTAAAAATGGATTTTCAGTGTTCAAGATCATGCGACCCTGACCTTGACCTTGATTGGTCAACAATATTCGGAAGGGACTTGAGCCAAAGTACCTGCACACCAATCTTCAACATCTTACGTTAACTGGTGCTTGAGATATTGCTAAAAATAGATTTTCAATGTCAAGGTAATAAATTCAAGGTCGTGACCTTGACCTTTACCTAAACCCCAAAAGGCACATCTACAGTACTTATCCTACATGTGTATCAAGTTTCATCTTCCTATCTTTATTCCTTCATGATGATATGCTGTTGACAAACATACACACACATACATACAAAGCCACTTACATGACAAAAACAATGTAACCCACTTCGTAAACTTCGCGGGTTATAAATATGACCAAAATTCCGCCAGGAAAGTAGAAAGCATAGTGGACAAACGGGCCGACAGGCCGAGAGACAGATGGATGGATGAAAGGACACGTGAAATGGGATCGGTCACCGCCCCACATTGTAGACCCGCAACACAAAAACCAGTCATTCCTCAAACATTCCCTGTGAAAATATGTGCACATGCGGTACAGATTGTAGACCCATAGCAGGTCCGGCACGGATTGTCGCATTCGTGAATTTGCGACAATCCGTGCCGCCACATTTGTTTCTGTCTCCAGTTTTTTTGTCTGTACCATGAAACCTTGTTATTGTTAGATCTAGTTGCAAAGTGAGGTGATTGCAGGAGGAAGTCTTAACAAATTTTTGAAAGTATGCGTGTATAAGGCTCCACCAAAAGACAAAAACAAACTAATATCAGACAAACACAACGCGTTTCGACCTCGTTGGTCTTCTTCAGGCAAGACACACAACAATAGTAATAGTTGATGGAAAGGAATAGAGCGGGTTCTTAAGTAAAGATTAACAGCAAACCTTGAGCAGGGAGAAGGTGGTGATGATAAATGCAGTAGTTACAATAACAGCATTATTGGAGCAGGGAAGAGAGGGGTGGTCAAAAAAAAGGGAAGGGTGAACAGACACTTACGCACACGCACATAGACAATAACACTGTTTTTAACTGCTCCAATAATACTGTTAATCTTTCACTCTTTGATCATCCCTACATCTTTTCATCTACCGTTACATCACCATATTTATCCTCACCACCTTCTCACTGCTCCAGTACCACTGTTAACGTTTACTGATGGAGCATCTCTAGTCTTTTCCATTAGCTATCACATTTACCAATATTACTTTTATTATTGTTGCTATCAGTAGCACTGTCCTCACATCGTCATAATCAGCACTATCATCATCACCTTCACATAAAAAACGAAAACAAAACTAACAAAAGAAAGCAAAAAAAAAAAAAAAAAAAAAGGGAAAACGCTAACAGCTGTATTATTCTTATGACCTAAATTAGTATTGACCTCACTATTTTCTTCTTCACTACCATCTCTGTTATGCTCATGATTATTGTCACCACTTCTATATTTTTTACATCATCGTTTATATAGCTGTAGTTACACCTTCATAACTATTGAAATAATATATTTACAATTATCATCAATATCATCATTATACTTTACAACATTTCTGAAATTCCAACCTACCACTTTTCCATTTTCCTATAGCGTCATTATATATATATATATATATATATATATATATATATATATATATATATATATATATATATATATATATATATATATATATGGTTACAATCATGATTATTATTAAAACTATCAATATACCTGTTGTAACAAATAATTTATCGATTATATTCCATTCTTCCCATAATTTGTACTCTCCTTCTCCTCTTTGTTCTTCTTGTCCCCCTCCCCTCCTTTTTCTTCCTCCCTTCCCTTAGTATTGGTACTTTAATTTTCGTTACTATTATTGATATTTTTTTTTCTTTTTTGTGCCATTACTTTTATCATTTGTACTACCATTTTACCATTACCGTTACTATTGCTGTTAGCATTGTTATCAATAT
>CM065744.1:4449081-4454081 GCA_033310375.1 Conus canariensis | reverse complement strand
GGAGGTATAGGTGTGGTTGGAGATAAGGTGGATTGCTGGGTGGGGGTGGGAGGAGGTTAGGATGTGGTGGGAGATAAGGGTGGATTGCTGGGTGGGGGTGGGAGGAGGTATGTGGTGGTGGAGATAAGGGTGGATTGCTGGGTGGGGGTGGAGGAGGTATAGGTGTGGTGGGAGAAAAGGGTGGATTGCTGGGTGGGGGTGGAGGAGGTATAGGTGTGGTGGGAGATAAGGGTGGATTGCTGGGTGGGGGTGGGAGGAGGTATAGGTGTGGTGGGAGATAAGGTGGATTGCTGGGTGGGGGTGGGAGGAGGTGTGGGTGTGGTGGGAGATAAGGGTGGATTGCTGGGTGGGGGTGGGAGGAGGTGTGTGGTGTGGTGGAGATAAGGGTGGATTGCTGGGTGGGGGTGGGAGGAGGATGGTGTGGTGGGAGATAAGGGTGGATTGCTGGGTGGGGGTGGGAGGAGGTATAGGTGTGGTGGGAGATAAGGGTGGATTGCTGGGTGGGGGTGGGAGGAGGTATAGGGTGTGGGAGATAAGGGTGGATTGCTGGGTGGGGGTGGAGGAGGATAGGTGTGGTGGGAGATAAGGGTGGATTGCTGGGTGGGGGTGGGAGGAGGTATAGGTGTGTGGGAGATAAGGGTGGATTGCTGGGTGGGGGTGGGAGGAGGTATAGGTGTTGTGGAGATAAGGGTGGATTGCTGGGTGGGGTGGTGAGGAGGTTAGGTGTGGTGGGAGATAAGGTGGATTGCTGGGTGGGGGTGGAGGAGGTTGGTGTGTGGGAGATAAGGGTGGATTGCTGGGTGGGGGTGGGAGGAGGTATAGGTGTGGTGGGAGATAAGGGTGGATTGCTGGGGGGTGGGAGGAGGTATAGTGTGGTGGGAGATAAGGGTGGATTGCTGGGTGGGGGTGGAGGAGGTATAGTTGTGGTGGAGATAAGGTGGATGCTGGTGGGGGTGGGAGGAGGTAAGGTGGGTGGGAGATAAGGTGGTATTGCTGGGTGGGGGTGGGAGGAGGTATAGTGTGGTGGGAGATAAGGGTGGATTGTGCTGGGGGGGGTGGGAGGAGGTATAGGTGTGGTTGGAGTATAAGGGTGGATTGCTGGGTGGGGGTGGGAGGAGGTAAGGTGTGGTGGGAGATAAGGGTGGATTGCTGGGTGGGGGTGGGAGGATGGTTGGTGTGGTGGAGATAAGGGTGGATTGTCGGTGGTGGTGGGGAGGTATAGTGTGTTGGAGATAGGTGGTGCTGTGTGGGTGGGAGGGGGTTTGGTTGTGGGGGGTAGGGTGGTTGCTGGGTGGGTGGGAGAGGTATGGTGTGTGGGGATAGGTGGATTGTGGGTGGGGGTGGGAGGAGGTATAGGTGTGGTGGAGATAGGTGATTGGGGGGGGGGGGGGGGGGGGGGGGGGGGGGGGGGGGGGGGGGGGGGGGGGGGGGGGGGGGGGGGGGGGGGGGGGGGGGGGGGGGGGGGGGGGGGGGGGGGGGGGGGGGGGGGGGGGGGGGGGGGGGGGGGGGGGGGGGGGGGGGGGGGGGGGGGGGGGGGGGGGGGGGGGGTGTGGTGTGGTGGAGTAAGGGGATGCTGGGGGTGGGAGGGTGGTGGGTGGGAGATAAGGGTGGATTGCTGGGTGGGGGGGGAGGAGGATAGGTGTGGGGGAGATAAGTGGATTGCTGGTGGGGGGAGGAGGTGGATGTGTGGAGAAAGGGTGGATTGGGTGGGGGTGGGAGGAGGTGGGTGTGGTGGGAGTAAAGGTGGATTCTGGGTGGGGGTGGGAGGAGGTAGGTGTGGTGGGAGTAGGTGATGCTGGGTGGGTGGGGGAGGATAGTGTGGTGGGAATAAGGGTGGATTGTGGGTGGGGTGGGGGGAGGAAGGTGTGGTGGGAATAAGGGTGGATTGCTGGGTGGGGGTGGGAGGAGGATAGGTGTGGTGGGAGATAAGGGTGGATGCTGGGTGGGGGTGGGAGGAGGTGTGGTGTGGTGGGGGATAGGTGGGGATTGGCTGGGGGGGTGGAGGAGGTATGGTGGGTGGGAGATAAGGGTGGATTGCTGGGTGGGGGTGGGAGGAGGTAAGGTGTGGTGGGAGATAAGGGTGGATTGCTGGGTGGGGGTGGAGGGAGGTTAGGTGTGGTGGGAGATAAGGGTGGATTGCTGGGTGGGGGTGGGAGGAGGTATAGGTGTTGGTGGGAGATAAAGGTGGATTGCTGGGTGGGGGTGGGAGAGGAGTGGGGTAGATAAGGTGGATTGCTGGGTGGGGGTGGGAGGAGTTAGTGTGGTTGTGGAGTAGGTGGATGGCGGTGGGGGTGGGAGGAGGTAAGGTGTGGTGTGGAGATAAGGGTGGATTGCTGGGTGGGGGTGGGGGAGGTAAGGTTAAGGTTTGTGGGTGAGAGTTGGTGGGGAGATAAGGGTGGATTGCTGGGTGGGGTGGGAGAGGTTGGTGTTGGGAGTAAGGTGGATTGTGGGGGGGTGGAGGAGTATGGTGTGGTGGGAGATAAGGGTGGATTGCTGGGTGGGGGTGGGAGGGGGGATAGGTGTGGTGGGAGATAAAGGTGGATTGCTGGGTGGGGGTGGGAGGAGGAAAACGGGTGTCCCCCCGGTCTACGTCTTTGTGTTCACTGTCGTTGGTGACTTCAAAGACTGCTCACCCTGGCAATAACGGTGGTGTGGGAGGGATGAGGTAAGGGAGTGGAGGGAGATAAGGGTGGATGTGACAATTTTGGCTGGTAATGGGGACAGCTGAAGCTTCATCTGTGTGTGTGTGTGTGTGTGTGTGTGTGTGTGTGTGTGTGTGTGTGTGTGTGTGTGTGTGTGTGTGAGTGAGTGTGTGTCTGTGCACATGTGCTTGTGTGCGTGTGTGTGTGTGTGTGTGTGTGTGTGTGTGTGTGTGTGTGTGTGTGTGTGTGTGTGTGTGTGGTGTGTGTGTGTGTGTGTGTGTGTGTGTGTGTGTGTGTGTGTGTGTGTGTGTGTGCTTGCGTGCGTGCGTTCGTGCGTGCGTGCGTGCGTGTGTGTGTGTTGTGTGTGTGTGTGTGTGTGTGTGTGCGCGCGCGCACGTGCATACGTGTAAGTGCACACATGTGTATGTGTGTGTGTGTGTGTGTGTTGTTGTTGTTGTTGTTGTTGTTGTTGTTGTTGTTGCTGTTCAGCTTGACGTCCTTCCACTAAAAGTGATTCAGACAATATTATAGTGTAGAGTGAGCTTGATGTAGAGAATGAGAGAGATGCATTTTTTTAGGGAGTGTAAGGGAGTGCAAGTTTTAAAGTAGTACGGAAGGAATGTAATCATAACCCTCAACCCCACCCTATTCATCAGAACGTTTAACTTAAACTAAAATTACAACTGTAACAATCACAAATGCTAAAGATAAATACTAAGTGAACAGCCTAATAAATATTTAGAAATAGATTCAAGAGTAGCAAAATTGTTTAACATACTTGATAGTGATAAAGGAGTCGATCCATTAACAAAACCCTCAATACCTGATTTGTTAAAAAGCTCTTTTGTTTTGGGACAATGAATCAGTAAATGATTAACACTTATAGAATCCCCACACATACATTTAATATCTTTGCAATATTTTGTTTTAAACGAGTTTAACCGAAGCCTATGGATTAGACTTTCAATCTCCCTGGATGAGAAAATAAATCTTTTGTATGATGTTATCCCATTGTTTTTGTCATTACATTTGATGCAATTGTTATAATAATATATGTCCGAGTTCCTCAGTGTTTTTGTTGCGTTATCATGAGATATTTTATTTATGGTAGAGAAACATTCTGCCAGATTTAAGCGAGCATTTATTGTTACTGTGCCACTAAGGTTTTGAGCTGCCTTTTTTGCAACTTTGTCTACTTGTTCATTTGCCGATATACCACAATGAGAAGGCACCCAACAAAAAGTAATATTAATGCCTTTTTGGGAAAGAAGGTGTACTATATGATTAATTTCAGTTATCATGTCTAATCGTACACATGAATTAGAAGACTTAATACTATTCAATGCTGCTTTTGAATCAGCGCATATTACGATTTGACTGTTATTTATGGGGAAATTCAAAATGAAATCCAATGATTTGAGTATAGCAACTAATTCTGCTCGATGTATAGAAAGACTTTTACCAAGATGAAATAACTTTTCTATTTTTAAGCTAGGAATTATGAAAGCTGCTCCCGTGCTATTATCATCTAATACTGAGCCATCTGTGAATATTTTTAAGTGATGGTTGTACTTATTTTCTAAGTGAGTGTAGACAAAATTTCTCAAAATGTTGGGAGAATCCTTTTTAGTTAAATTATTGTAATCAATGTCAAAGGAAGCTTTCGATTGTACCCATTTTGGAATGGGTGAAAACGTAGATTTTCCGGCGATATTATTTTTTTAAAATCTATTATTGCATCTTTTAGAAGATCTGAGGAAATAGTGTGTGTGTGTGTGTGTGTGTGTGTGTGTGTGTGTGTGTGTGTGTGTGTGTGTGTGTGTGTGTGTTTGCAGCGGTGGGTGCTTTATCACAGAGAGGAGAGAGAGAGAGAGAGAGAGAGAGAGAGAGAGAGAGAGAGAGAGAAAAGAGAGAGAGAGACACTCTGACACTTTGATATTTTATTTTTATTTTATTATTACCAAAGAGGTCTTTTGACAAGTGGGGAGGGTAACAAAACAATAACATTTCCCTCTTCCTTTCCTGGAAACAAATTGTACACATTCATTCGTAGTGTGTATCAAATCACAGGCTAACAAAAACAAATAAATTTGTAACATTTCCTTATGTTCTCATGCACAGGAGTAATGCAGTATGGTTAGAAAAATCTTTAGACTGACTCGACCATTCACTCAATCAAATGATGACATTGTCTCTTACTGATCACTTCACTCGGAATGAATGATAATATTCATTCAGATATTTCAGATATCTCAGATATAATGCATTACCTTAAATTTCACTATCCTTCATCCATCTAATTTTCAATGCTTCTGCAATGAATTTCGCAACTGATTTAATTACAAGTTCATCATCTGA
>CM065744.1:4431581-4444081 GCA_033310375.1 Conus canariensis | reverse complement strand
TTATACCAGTGGAAAGACTCTTTCATGGAGATGTCAAAAAACATGGATGACCACATGGATAAACTAGAATCTTTCTCAAGACGCAACAACATCAGATTATTTTACGTCTTTGAAGGCCCCAATGAAGACAGTTCAAAGTGCATTCGGAAGGTGGTGCAACTACTGAACAGGTACTTTCCTTGCAAGTCATGGGCAACTGACGATGTCGAACGTCTTGGACCTAAAACTGAAAGCCACAATAATCCACGTCCCATCATTGCACGTCTGTTCCGATGGCAGGACAAACTGGCCATCCTTCAGGCCACAATAATCCACGTCCCATCATTGCACGTCTGTTCCGATGGCAGGACACACTGGCCATCCTTCAGGCCACAATAATCCACGTCCCATCATTGCACGTCTGTTCCGATGGCAGGACACACTGGCCATCCTTCAGGCCACAATAATCCACGTCCCATCATTGCACGTCTGTTCCGATGGCAGGACACACTGGCCATCCTTCAGGCCACAATAATCCACGTCCCATCATTGCACGTCTGTTCCGATGGCAGGACACACTGGCCATCCTTCAGGCCACAATAATCCACGTCCCATCATTGCACGTCTGTTCCGATGGCAGGACACACTGGCCATCCTTCAGGCCACAATAATCCACGTCCCATCATTGCACGTCTGTTCCGATGGCAGGACACACTGGCCATCCTTCAGGCCACAATAATCCACGTCCCATCATTGCACGTCTGTTCCGATGGCAGGACACACTGGCCATCCTTCAGGCCACAATAATCCACGTCCCATCATTGCACGTCTGTTCCGATGGCAGGACACACTGGCCATCCTTCAGGCCAAAGAGTGCAGAAGGGAGATGGCAAACGATCTGGGAATCCGAGTCGCCTCTGATCTAACAAACCGCCAGAGCCAGGCCATCCAAGCAGAAAAAGATGCAGGCAGACACGCCTATGTCTGGAAGGGCCGTCTGTACTACAAGAATGGATCTCAGAAAGGACAGAGCAGAAGAGACCAAAGAGGTCTCACTGCAGGAGCAAACGCAATAAACCTTGCCCACAACCAGAGACGTGACATAGCTCACCAGAACAGAGAAGGCAGCAAAGTAGGCAGTCGACAAGAAAGCAGTGATCCTGCCGACAGGCCTACACAGGATGATCCCTTTGAACATCAACAACAGCCTGCAAGAGAAGCAGACGAGAGACCACCATGGACTTGGGATACGAACACATTCCCACTACTGAGCAAACCCAGACGAAACGTACGCCTTGGTGACAAAGGAAGAAGACATGTGGCCCCCCATCAAAAAGACCTAGAAGCCAGAGGCCATCAATCCAAACCGGTGCAATACAGCGCTACACCAGAAGATTGTAAAGCCACCAAGACAAAAAATCAGACGCAGGATTCAGTACTGTTAGAGAGACTGAGTCATCCAAAGTCAAACAGCACCTCCCCAACAAGATACAGGAAAATAGTGGATGCACGGGGCATTAGGCTGGTACCAACCTCAAACAGCAGTGATGAGTCTCTGCCTGCAAGCCCTTCCCACAGTATTGAGGACAGAACCCATCCAGTCTTTGCTGACACACAGCCAACAAGCAGAGAGGCCACACCCACTCCCAGTAACGTACACAGCCACATGGTGTCCCCTGTGCCCTGCCCAGTCGATGGGACTAACCAAACCTGTGTAGAAGGAAATCTACCCAGCAATTCATCCCAGACAGCCAATGATATAAGAGTAGCAACCGTACCCAAGGACCCCTCAGCGCAAGATGCTGTAAGCAAAATCCCCACTAGTCCAATATACCTTCAAAGTACACCAATGGCAAAACACAAGTTTCAGATTTCACCAACGCCAGACAAGCCAACAGAAGAGGAACCCCAGAAAGGTAGCAGTCAAAGTTATGCCAAACAGCTTGCTCATTCTTGGACAGACGTCCAGAACGATAGCAGCCAAACCTCTGTCAAACAGCTTGCTGACCCGTGGACTGCTGTAGATGCTATGAAAAGTCAGTCTTCTGATTCCAGAACAGAGTTACGGGACAAAACCAACACAGGCAGAGACCAGCAAGACGTGCAGGAGCAAGCCCAGCAAAGCTTCTGTCTAGAGACTGAAACCCCAACAGCAAAACGTAGGTTGACCAGAAGCAAAACTAGGGCAAAACAAGCTCAGGCAACACAACAGCAAGGAAGGCAACAGCACGTCACAGAGTTATTTCCACATGCCAAAACTAACTCCGCCCGAACGGAATCGGGAGCTCAGCCTCCAACAACCTAGGGATACGACCCTGCCCATGTCATCAACCCTGCCTCTGATGGCCAGCCCAAACAACCAAACATACATGGTCACAGTGTATCCTTTTTAACATATAACATAGAAGGACTAAATACTATTTATCAGCCTGACATTAGACAATTCTTGTCAAATTATGATATTGTTTTTCTTACAGAAACATTTTCATCAAGCTTTCCATCTCATTTATTTCCTGCTTTTGATGTGTTTGTCTCCCCAGGCGTGAG
Source organism: Conus canariensis (assembly GCA_033310375.1). Taxonomy (NCBI): domain Eukaryota; kingdom Metazoa; phylum Mollusca; class Gastropoda; order Neogastropoda; family Conidae; genus Conus; species Conus canariensis. Next base: position 4,441,555 of record CM065744.1, on the reverse strand, counting down.
TGTATCAGACAGCACCACAGCTCGCCTCTCTGGTGGTGCTATCATGTTAGTAAAGAAAATGTATTCTAGTTTAGTACAACAAATTCAAGTTGAATACGACAGCTGCATCGCGCTCAAGATTTCAAAGCTTTTGCCAAATTTACGAAACGAATGTGTATTGATAGGTATGTATGTTCCTCCTGCCCATAGCGTCTATTATGTTGACACAGAAATCGAGATTGGAACTGACTTACTAGAGCAGTGTATACTTAATGTTTATGAATTGATGGGGAATGTCCCCTTATGCTTATGGGTGATTTCAATGCTAGGACTGCTGATGCAAACGCGAAAGAGCTTTCTTTGCCATATGATGTTGATGTTGATGATAAGGATGACGAAAATTTACTGCCTGAAAAGGAGTACCAACGGGAATCGAAGGACTCTTCAACAAACGACTTCGGTTGTTGTCTACTTTTGTTATGCGAACAATTTTCTTTTGTTATATTGAATGGTCTATTACCAGGAGACCGTAATGGGGCATATACATACATTGCTCACAATGGATCAAGTGTGATCGATTATTTCCTTATTTCTCGGTCTATCTTTGAATATGCCTCATGTTTACAAGTTATCTCAAGAATTGAATCCAAGCATATGCCCGTGAAACTAACCCTTAATGTTCAAAAGCAGCCGGTAAAAACCTGTGAAAAGTTAGAAAAAAACATTATTGAAAAGTATGTTTGGAGTCAAGAGCTTGAGAATGAATATAGGCAAACATTGTTATCAAAAGACATTTCATTAATTTTCACACAAGCAGCTGAATTGATTAACATTGATATCAATGCAGCTGTAGAAAATTTTTAACAGGTATTGCTGGTGCTGGGCAGTGTATGAAGAAAAAGATAGTATTGGGGAAAACAAGTAATTGTACTTGGTTCGATAAGGAATGCAGGGACAAACGAACAGCACTTCGTCAGTCCCTGAGAAATTTGAATAAATGTGTGGATTCATACGATGCAGACGTACTTAGGGGCGAATACGCCACTATGAGAAAGGATTACAAATTATTTATAAAAAGTAAACAGTTAGAAGTTAAACAAAATGTTCTTGTAACCCTTGAATGCAATAGTACTTATCCTAAAACATTTTGGGGGTACCGTAAAAAGACGTATTAACATTAGATAACAACCTGTACTATTTCAAGTGAAGAATGGTATGACCACTTTGAAAAAGTATTTAATGACGCATCTATAGGGAATGATAAACGAAATAGTAATAGTTCATTTTCTAACGAACTTTTTGATACTCAATCTCTAACTGTTCGTGAAACAGATTGTTCCACTTTAGATTTAGAAATATCAGAACTAGAAGTATATTATGCCTTGAAAGCACTAAAGAATGGAAACGCAGCAGGACCAGATGGCTTCAGCAGTGAATTTTATAAAAACTCTGCTCCTCAGGTCATTTTGTTCCTGACTAAGCTCTTCAACAAACTTTTGGATTCAGGTATATTCCCCCAAAATTGGTCAGAATCAATTATACAGCCATTACATAAAAAGGAGACATTAATTCCCCTGACAACTACAGGGGTATCTCGCTGTTGAATATCAGCAGCAAAATGTACACATTCATACTTAATAAGAGATTGACAAATTAGGCAGAGGACAATAATTTGTTAAGTGAAACGCAGGCAGGTTTTAGAAAGAATTACAGTACAGTCGATCACATATTTACTCTACTTGCACTAGTTCAGAAGCAATTTTCAACAAACAAAACAAAATTATATGCAGCTTTCATCGATTTTAGGAAAGCCTTTGATCTCATAGACAGAAACCATCTTTGGCTTATACTCCGCAAAAATGGTATCAAAGGGAAAATGTTCAAAACTATTCAAAGTATGTATGAAATAGTTAAAGCTAGGGTCAGAACTAACGGTGGTCTTACAGAAACATTCATGTGTCCTAGAGGATTGAAACAAGGCAATAACTGTAGTCCTATTTTATTTGCTTTTTTATCAATGAGCTTGCAAATGATATAACACAACACGATAGATATGGGGTAAGATTGTCACCTGATTTGATGCAGATTCTGGTTTTGTTATTTGCTGATGATGTTGTCCTCCTTTCTACCACTGTAATCGGGCTCCAGCACCAACTGAACATTTTAAGAAGTACGGCAGACAGACTAGGTCTTACAGTTAATAATGAAAAATCAAAAATAGTAGTGTTTAGGAAAGGGGGTTACCTTGCTGCAAGAGAAAAATGGTTCTATGGAAATGTAAAAATGGAAGTGGTAAATCAATATAAGTATTTGGGAATATTTTTCTCTACGGGGTTGACATTTTCTTACTCATTAGAAGATTTGGCTCGTAAAGCAAAAAATTGTGTTTTCAGTATCTTTAGATTCCTCTGGTCTATAGACGAAAATTCTCCTAAGATTTTCTTTAAGATATTTGACACTCAAGTACAACCTATTCTGACATATGGAGCGGAAGTTTGGGGGGGGGGGGGGGGGGGGGGGGGGGGGGGGGGTTGACTGCAGATCACACCCCTATTGAGAGAGTACATCTTCTTGCCATAAAACGTTTATTGAATATCAGCATACAAACACACTAATCCACTTGCATATTACGAAGCTAACAGATATCCGCTTTACATACAAACTTTTACTAAAACTATTAAGTACTGGTTAAGACTAACAAAAATGGAGGAATATCGTATTCCAAGGAAATCATACAAAATGCTGTACACAATGCACTGTCAAGGTAAGACAAATTGGGTAAGCAAGGTTTGCATTACATTGTTTAGGTATGGGTTTGGATTCGTGTGGGAGAATCAAGGAGTAGAAAATGTAAAATCATTTATATCCATTTTTAAGCAAAGGCTTTATGACTGTCATTTCCAAGATATTGATGCTTTGTTGCAATCCAAAGAAAGATACAAACTTTATTCCACATTTCGTCAACTACAAAGTATTCCTGGTTATCTAGTGGAGATAAAAAATTACGCACTTAGAAAACACCTAACCAGACTTCGGCTTGGTGTTTCCCAACTTAAACCCCACAGGTTCAGATATTCGAGAAGCCAAGAAAGCATGACATGCCCATTTTGTCCCAACGAACTTGAAGCAGAACTTCACTTTATATTAGTTTGTCCCAAGTATAAACTATTGCGGGAGAGATATATTCCTTCCAAATATTATATACATCCAAATTCTTTCAAACTTACTTTATTATTATCAAGTTCAAGGATGTGTGTGCCACTGGCTGTATTCCTGTCACTAAGAAATCAGAAACCACCAAATAACTGAGTATATTTGAAAATCAAATTACTACTATATATGTTGTGTTTGAAAGTTTTCTTTGTTGTAGGAAGCCTCTTCGGGGTCATGGACGAATGTGGCTACTTGCGTGTCACAGGATGAATGGGATTGGGATTGAGTAAGAAAGGGAGAGAAAAATGAACACATAGTGTAGTCCATATTTCTTTATTTATAATAGTCTTGGTGCACTGCATTTACAAGTATACCATGCTCTCATCTTAGAAGTTATCTACTGTGTACTGCGCGTTTCTTCGTGTTATGCCGTTTACATGAACATCGTGCTCGGTTGTTAATACTTTTGCCTTAGCACAATTACAGTTAGCCATGTAAGTATTGTATAGTACTAACTTAAGTTTTGAATTATCTTCGCCTTCCACGCGCTCAAGATGCTGTCTCCTGTGGGCACCCACATAGGGGGATGGATTTTTGTGTGTGTAACCCATCTTCATCCCACAACATGGGCGGCCATACTCCGTCTTCAGGGGGATGAATGCTGTTTTCTTTTATGATGATATTGATAATGATATCGGTAATATTAACAAGAAGAAGAACAGGAGGAAGAACAAGAACTGTTGAAGGGGAGGGGGGAGGGGGAGGAAGAAACAGAGGAAGAAGGACGAGAACAAGAAGAAAAGGACAATAACACCGAACAGTGCAATGCTACTGCCGACGTTTAAGGGGCTGCAACTCATTGGCTTTGAGTGTATGTGTGTGTGTGTGTGTGGGGGGGGGGGGGGGGGGGGGCAGGGGCGGGGGGGGGGGGGGAGGATGATGATGATGAATTTCCTTGTTTATTCGTGACTATTTTGGAATACCGGTATCAAACTGAGCCTTAGGGGCAGACATGGGCAGAATGGTCTTCGAAAAGTTTTGCGGGTTTTGACATTTCAAGTGTATGTTTCCTCCTATCGGTCTCTCTCTCTCTCTCTCTCTCTCTCTCTCTCTCTCTCTCTCTCTCTCTCTCTCTCTCTCTCTCTAGCTATCTGTCAGTCTATCTACCTTTCTATCTAAGTTTGTTTATATATGTATATATTATAGGGCCTATATATAACGTTTCACTTGATAATTTGTGCTGCCTAGGTCAATGTCACCATTGAATCGTGTACATTATTTGAATTATTGGAACGCTTTATGGGCTTCCTTGCTTAAAAGCAATAAACTCGTTGACTCGTTGTTGACTCGTTGACTCGTTGACTCTCTCTCTCTCTCTCTCTCTCTCTCTGTCACATACATACCCAAGCACACACACACACATCCACCCGCCCACCCACACACACACACACACACACAAACCCACCCACCCACACACCCGCACACACACACACACACACACACACACACACACACACACACACACACACACACACACACACACCAGTGAAACGATTAACAGAGTAATGATCTTTGGACGTAACTCTTTATTTACTTGAAAGGGAATGAAACAATTGAGAATCATAGGACAGACCCCAAGACTGGGAGTGTCAAATAGGAAAACGAGAAATAAGGGTGAGGAGTAGACATGGGGGGATGGGGGTTAGTATCTTAGTGTGTGTGTGTGTGTGTGTGTGTGTGTGTGTGTGTGTGTGTGTGTGTGTGTGTGTGTGGTGGGGAGGGTGGGTGAAGGGTGAGGCAGGGCAGGGGCGGCGTGGGGTGGGGTGGGGGTTGAACGGTGTCATGGATCAGGGCTGTGTCCAAGGCGTTGTAAAGGAGTGATGCGGCGTGACCACACCTCAGTTGTGGTTGGCGTCTCCTTATAAATGACAACCCACTGAAAGCAGTTTCAACGTTGGCATTGACTCCAAAGAATCTCTCTCTCTCTCTCTCTCTCTCTCTCTCTCTCTCTCTCTCTCTCTCTCTCTCTCTCCCCGAGGAACGAGAACATGTGAAACCTTACTAACACAGATTACAGAGAGAAGTAACATAAGAAGGGGTCACGTGTGGCGAATGACCTGACACGAAGGCAGGCCAGTATATCAGTGCACGCCTGAATGGACTGCAAGTCAGTCTATTTCATTACGTTGCTTTGTTATCAATAGGGACTATCAATTAGAAAAGGCATGATAGTCTATTTCATTACGTTGCTTTGTTATCAATAGGGACTATCAATTAGAAAAGGCATGATATAAGTCAGTCTATTTCATTACGTTGCTTTGTTATCAATAGGGACTATCAAGTAGAAAGGCATGACATCCGTCAGTCTATTTCATTACGTTTCTTTGTAATCAACAGGGACTATCAAGTAGAAAAGACATGATATCAGTCAGTCTATTTCATTACGTTTCTTTGTTATCAATAGGGACTATCAAGTAGAAAAGGCATGATGTAAGTCAGTCTATTTCATCACGCTTCTTTGTTATCAATAGGGACTATCAAGTAGAAAAGGCATGATGCAAGTCAGTCTATTTCATCACACTTCTTTGTTATCAATAGGGACTATCAAGTAAAAAGGCATGATGCAAGTCAGTCTATTTTATTACGTTTCTTTGTTATCAATAGGGACTATCAAGTAGAAAAGGCATGATATAAGTCGGTCTATTTCATTACGTTGCTTTGTAATCAATAGGGACTATCAAGTAGAAAAGGCATGATATAAGTCAGTCTATTTCATTACGTTTCTTTGTTATCAATACGGACTATCAAGTAGAAAAGGCATGATGTATGATGAAATTAACAGCCAACAATGATACGACGACTTCCTCAATGTGTTTAATGATTTTGATAGCTGTGATCATGGCGGCTCGGAACCAGGTGACTAATTGAGGACGATATTGAAGAGCAGTTATTTAATAATCCTGGTCTGAAAATCAAACAAAAATTATTAAAGAACAGACAGCTTTCTGGAGAAACTACAGTACAGTCGATCCTATTTTCTCAATATACACGATGGAGCAAAAACATCTACCTAAAAATGGAAAATTTTATGTTGCTTCTGTAGACTTCAAGAAAGCTTTTGATTCTGTGAACGTAAATGTCTTACAGAACGTTTTAAGGAAAGCAGAAACAAATGGGGAAATGTACAAAGCTCTCAACAACAACAACAAAAACATCTCTCTCTCTCTCTCTCTCTCTCTCTCTCTACTATATATATATATATATATATATATAAGAGTAATGAAGCAATGAGGTAAACAACAAATTTGTTTTATATATATATATATATATATATATATATATATATATATATATATATATATATATATATATAACTCAGTACTCATGTGCATTCGAGATAAGGGTATGTATTCAGAAATGTTTAACTGCCACGGGTTGACAAACAAAGATGTTTATTGAGCCGCCTGCTGTTTTCATTTTTATAAACGAGTTAGCCCTAAAAATTAACGAAGCAGGCAGACACGGTTTACAAACGATCCTGAACGCTGTCGAGAATTCCCTATTGGTATTCGAGGATGACGTCGTTTTCCATTCCGACACAGATGTTGGTCTTTAAAAAGCAACTTAACACTCTGAAAAAAAGGAAACAGAATTAACGGTAACTCTTGGGGGAAAATGAAATAAATGACATGGTTTTCAGAATGGGTGGTCTTCGGTCCAGACATGAAAAGTAGGTTTATGGGGGAATAGAAGTAAAAGTAACGAGCACTTACAAATATTTAGGTATGATATTTACAACTATACAAAGTGATATCATGGCATGGTCAGGAGCATACAGAAAGGGGAAGAAAGGTGTAATACAAATTTTTAAATGATGAAGAGAATTAAATTCAACTGAACTATTAATATTCTGGAAACGTTTTGAATCACAAATTGAACCCGTGCATATATGTGCGTCAGATGTGTGGGGATTAATTGATTACTACCTAATGGGAACAGTTCATATATATGTAGTTAAACACTTTGTGAATGTCCCGTTACATTCCTCATACAAAATGGTATATGGGGAGTCATGAGGATATCCACTCTGTACAGGAACACAAGTAAAATGTATACGATATTGGTTAAGCTACTAGAACTACCAGACCAGATTACGAGACAAGCTTATGAGATGCTTTTACAACAACATGAAACATGATAAATAGAACTGGGTGGTAAAGATTACGAAACTTCTTACAGAAAACGGGCTTAGTTTAGTTTGGTTAAGACAGGAAATAGGGAATGATACTCTGTTTATTTCAGGACTAAATTATAGATTGATATGAATATTACAACAAAATCGGAACTTGGATATAGACGGAAAGGATGCGTATGACTAGTTTCTCGAATGGCATGGTAAGTTACATCCACAAAAAACATTCATAGGTTATAACGCATAAATAGTATACCGATATGCTTGCTTGATTTAAAACAAGGACACTAGGCGTATAGTCAGGGAGCATAATAAGTCCCGTGGAAATTTTTTGCTGAAAGCAAGCCACCAGTCTAGATCTCTTCAGGGAACCCTAAAAAACAATAAAAATCAGGGTGGCAGTCTGGCAAACTGCTCTGGACAGTTTTATGAGACATTACATGAAGCAATAGATTTGATGCAACTTTTCAACGAAGTTTGGGGGTAGGGGAAATATAAATGACCATAATTCTGTCTAGAAATGACTTAGACAGACATATGACCCATCGAAAGTTTTGTTTTAATCCACTTTAGAAGTCTAAATAGTTGGTATGCAAATTAGATCATTTGTGACGTCACCAGGGTCAAAGGGTCATGGATTTTGGACAGCGCTTAAAGTCAAGCAGCTGACTAGTGGTGCTAACAATATGAATTCAAAATGAGAAACAAAATGTTTTATAGACCTAAAATTTGTTTTATAGGTATCATTCTGTAAAACTAAATCACCCATGATCAATTACTTAGCAAGGTAGCTTTTCTGTGGCTAAGAAAAATAGGCCAAAGTTTCAATAGTCAGGAAGAAACGATTTAGGAGTATAGGCAAAGTATAAGCCATAACACCGCCTTGAAATGACCAAGATAAACAGATGATCTATTAAAGTTCTTGTATTAGTCCAATCTACACGTCTAGTTAAATAAAATCCAAACTGGGTCATTGATGACATCACCAGTGGTCACACAGTTTTCGCTGTTGTGCCAAATTTTCAAAGGTTGAATAGCGTCGCAGAGTCCAAGAAAAGCTCCGGAGAATCGCTACATTTATCCAACTAATGAGTGACACCTAACCTCTATGAATTTCTTCTTGGATAATGTGATACTGCGCCCATAGTGATGGCCCAGCTACGCACCATTGGAGCTTTCATCGAGAACAGTGGAACTGATTTCTGCTGGACAGAGGCAGGCCTGTATGGACCCGTGACAGTCAGGCAGATCATCGAGGGGAAGCATGTAAAGAGAGGAGTAGAGGCACATAGGGTTACTCTGCAGGCCTTGTTTACGGTATACCAGGAAGCCTTCTTTAAGGAACATCCAAATCTTCTCGGAAGCCTTACAGCTGCAGCTGATCAGCTTGCAGATGGTAGCTGTGAGGATATATATCAAACACACACAGATCTTCTGAAGTTGTTCAAGTCCAAAAAAGTCATAACGGAACTGAGAAATTTCGACTCTGAGAATGGTACTAAGCCACTACCACTTGTCATGCGCCAGCACATGCAGATAGTTTTGGAGATGATACTCTTCATCAGATCTGTAAGAATGGGTGACTGGGAGTTACATTTGAAGGCGCTTGAGGAATTCACAAAGCACTTCTTTGCTCATGACAAACTCGTTTATGCAAGGATGATCCCACTCTACCTATCAGATATGGAATCAATGAAAGCATCAGACGCTGACATCTACCAAGAGTTCGTGCATGGCAACTGGATAGTAAACAAGAACCCAAATGTGCCTTTCTGTGCCATCGGTGCTGATCATGCCTTGGAGCATATCAATCGCTCAATGAAAGTAGATGGTGGACTTGTGGGTATCACCTTGAATGCCAATGCTCGCACCAAATTTTTCCTCATCTCGCCAGAACTAGCGAGACTTGCTGGGGAAGCACAAGAGATGGCTGGAACACCGTCAGCTATGCAAAGGCGTCACCATGCACTTTCACCTGCAGTGCTCATACGACAAGAAAAGAACATTGAAGCCCTTATTGTAACCCTGAGAAACTTTACCAATCCATTCACTGAGGAATGTGGTGAGCTCTACAATTTGGCGCACGCGCGATATACTTGTACGTTAGTTTATGTCTAAGCAAACATGTGTTGTGTGTGTGTGTGCGTGTGCGTGTGCGTGTGTGTGTGTGCAATATAGTTGTAGGTTAGCTTATGGCTATGCACACGCAAGTGTTTCAGTGTGTGTGTGTGTGTGTGTGTGTGTGTGCGTGCGTACGTGCGTGCATGTGTGTGTGCGTGCGTGCGTGCATGTGTGTACCTGCGCGCGTGTGCGTGCATATGTGTGTATGTGTGTGAGTGTATTTTACAAAAGCATACACATTTGTGCTGCATACGAGAAGGGCTTATCCTGTACGTTCAAGCATTCTGGAGTTAAGCTCAGGGTGAAAAGTACTCATGTCGATCACTGACGTATATATCACCTCACAGTCCATGGTGAAACGACGATGACACTACTCTCTGACAGGTGGATAAATCTGTCTAGACAGTGACTGTACTGCATGATACGGTGTGGAGGTTTGAAACCGAGTCGTGCAGACAGCCGAATGTGTGGAGGCTTCGCCGATACCATAATGATTCGTGTGCACGACTGTCGATCAGTTAGTTATCGG
>CM065744.1:4421581-4426581 GCA_033310375.1 Conus canariensis | reverse complement strand
CCCATAGAAGAGTTTCTAATATATAGTTGTGGGGTTCGAACCCTGTGATTAGTGCATGCCCGCGCACACCTAAAGGCACAGAAAAAAAAAATCATAACAACTGTGTTATCAAAAGCGTGACCTTAATTTTGATGTACAATAAAATACATCAGTGGACAGTTGGCATCTTGTGTAACTAGCATACCAAATTTTACCACAATAGACTGCATAGTTCTGAAAGATAATGGATAAATAGATGGACAAGAGCCACAGTTGGATGAACCAACAAATGTACGAACGGACCAGACAACAAAAAACAGTTCCCGAAAACCTTTGGTTTGGGGACTTAAAACATAACACGAAGGAAACATACTCCTTTTCCTGTTTTGAAACTGGGCAAAGGACAAAGAACCAGTCTGACTCGTCATTGCCAGTTTACTTAGTAACTTACTGTAGGTTAGAAGGGAAGTTAAACTTAATGACCAATATGGGTGCTCTCGCCGCAAAATGTCCCAATTTAGGACATTACACGCCCCCCCCCCCCCCCCCCCCCCCCCGCAAAATGTCCCAATCGGGATATAACGCGGCGAGCGCGCATGAGGGTGCACCGTGAAATGTCCCATTGGGACATTACAGAATTGGGACATCTTGCAGAATTGGGACATCTTGAGGTCTCACACACGGTTTTCACCACTCTAACCACCTTACGTATAGCCTTCCAGCAGTTTGTTGCCGATATATGACTTTGATAACTTAATACCTGAAACTAAAAACTTTCATGTGAACAATTGGAAGAGCGGACAAAACATCCAAAAGACCAGATTTAAGTTTTAGTATTGTCAACAACCCAAAAATAAACAAATTTTACTTATCTCAAAGAAGCAAATGTTTTCCAGTTACTCACACTGGCGGCGATGGCATTTCGAAGATTTGGACAAAAGTGATATCCCGTCTACTTCTTTACAGAACTGTGACTATATGAAAACGGCAACAAACAAAGATGATGAACTGAAGTATCCAAAACACACTGAAATTCACACTTCTGCACAAATTCAGCGTGGAGAACACCACGCACAACAATGGCTAATAGCGTCTCTCCTCTTTTCTCTTCAATTTAGCCGCTGGCCCGTTAAAAGACGAAGACTAGCTCAAACTAAGAGAAGAGCAAACGACAGGGTCTGGAGCGCCGTGGTGTGTGTTATCTATCAGGTTTATACTTCCTTTTATGGGGTCTGTGGGGGATGTAGCCAAAATTTGCCAAGCATCCTTTCTCGAACTCCGTCGCATCAGCTCTATCAGACCTTTCCTTACAGAACAAGCCACGAAGACATTGGCGTCCTGCATTCTGTCATGACTAGATTATTGTAACGCTCTTCTCCTTGGTGTACCCGCAGCCTTACTCCAGCCACTACAACGTGTTCAAAATTTAGCTGCTCGCCTTATCTTCAAGGTGCCAAAACAGCGCCATACTTCGGATCTCTTGAAGAGTAGAAAGAAACTCGTGGAGAGCGTGGCAGCAGAGAGTCCTCAGAAGAGAAGCCCCCTTCAAGCAAGTGTTTCGGCCCTTATCTCCTGACACTCTAGGGGGGTTGGGCCACACCCGGTTCATGACTCCGGATGTCCCTCTGCTGCCCCCTTTTTTTTTCCCATCTTGGGACGAGCCATGGCTGGGATTCGAACCCATGACCCTCTGGACATGCTCATTTTCCACTTAATGACTCGCGCTTTAACCACTGAGCCAAAAAGGCGTGAAGAAATTACACTGGCTCAAAATCGAGCACAGAATTCAGTATATGTGTTATAAGGTTATCACAGGTGAAGCGCCTACTGATCTCTCTGATCGCTTTGAAATATATATTCCTACACGTCCCCTCCGTTCTTCCTCCGATGACCAAATATTTTGATTTCCCTCATATAACCGAAAGCAGCACGGTTCTAGAGCATTCTCATTTTCTGCAGCAATGCTCTGGAATTCACTGCCTTTCCATCTACGTCATGCCCCTTCCTTCCCGACTTTCAAGTCTGCACTGAAAACGTATCTGTTCAAACGCCAGTTGCAGGATACTACCTGAAATATTACTAAATTACCACATGTCACTTGCACACTTTGCTCGTATAGAAATGAGCTGTTCACCATGTCATATAGTATGTTTACGTATGCAACATTATGTTCCAGTGTGTGTGTGTGCGTGTGTGTGTGTGTGTGTGTGTGTGTGTGTGTGTGTGTGTGTGTGTGTGTGTGTGTGCGTGCGTGCGTGTGTGTGTGTGTGTGTGTGTGTGTGTGTGTGTGTGTGTGTGTGTGTGTGTGTGTGTGTGTTTATGACTCATGAACGCAGAATTTTGTGTGTGTGTGTGTGTGTGTGTGTGTGTGTGTGTGTGTTTTCTACTTATATTTTTTAGATGTTGAATTATTAGAATTTGTAAAGCGCCCAGTAGCTGCGTTGTTAGGATGGGTGCTCTAGAAATTGTCCTCATTATTATTACTATTATTATTATTATTATTATTATTATTATTATTATTATGTGTGTGTCTTGTGGTTTGGAGTTTCTCTGTGACCGTGGTGTCTGGATTGTCAACCTATGATACAGCAAACAAAACCACGCTATTACAATGGTGGTGTGTTTTGATTGTCCCACTCAACAGGAAAGAGAACATCTCCAGATGTGTTGTTTTATTGTCCACAGTTTGCCTCCTTTCCAGAGGCTTGTGTGTGTGTGTGTGTGTGTGTGTGTGTGTGTGTGTGTGTGTGTGTGTGTGTGTGTGTGTGTTGTTAGAGGTTCACCTTGTCCTAATGGCTGTGGGGACAATGCACTGTTAGCGGTGCATTATGTCCTCATGATGTAGTGCATACAACATTTCCTTCTTCTTTCAAAGCCGAAGGTTTCCACTTTCACCTGAATTTTTTCTCTTTCTTTTTAGCTCTAAACGATGGCAATTCCGTAGAGGTGTTTTAGAGGTGTTTTGACGTGGACTGGACCCCCCCCCCCCCATTCTTTCGTTTCTTTTAGTTCTGGAAACTGGAATACATGCTCTGTATAAAGTCTTTTGCCCTATGCAACAGGGAGCAGCATGGTATTCTACAGCACAATGCTACATAACCCAAATTCCAACCAGCATGATTCTCTACCAAACAGTACAAAGCAATGCAAACCACTACACCTCAGGTGAAAGCAATGGATTCAAAATATTCCAAAACAAGCCAAAAATCCAGATACTGTACATAGTGTACCTTGCAATGGAGTGGAGCCAACGACAGTGGCTACTGTGGCAACCACTACAAACACGATGATCGTCATCCGCATGTTCATGGCCGTTTTCTCACGAACGATAACTCTTTCGTGTCCTTCTTCTGGGTGTCTTGGGATCTCCACACCTGAAAACAGATCGCATTAACCAAGATTTGGTTCAGATCCACAACTACCATGTCATAATGTCGGAGTTTATCATCTGTGTTTATCAAACCACTCTAGCATAGATGGACGTAATGAGTTTCTGTCACCTTATGTCTGAGGAATTTTAGTCTCTATCGTCCATCTGGCAGGGTATAAGTCATTAATTTTTATTATCTGTGGTGACAAAGGTGATAGTCATTAATTTTTATTATCTGTGGTGACAAAGGTGACAGTCGTTAATTTTTATTATCTGTGGTGACAAAGGTGATAGTCATTAATTTTTATTATGTGTGGTGACAAAGGTGATAGTCATTAATTTTTATTATCTGTGGTGACAAAGGTGATAGTCATTAATTTTTATTATCTGTGGTGACAAAGGTGATAGACATTAATTTTTATTATCTGTGGTGACAAAGGTGACAGTCATTAATTTTTATTATCTGTGGTGACAAAGGTGATAGTCATTAATTTTTATTATCTGTGGTGACAAAGGTGATAGACATTAATTTTTATTATCTGTGGTGACAAAGGTGATAGTCATTAATTTTTATTATCTGTGGTGACAAAGGTGACAGTCATTAATTTCTATCACCCCACCCTGATGTGGGCGAGTGGCATAAGTAGCCACGAAGAGCATGCAGAACTACAAAAAGCCTTGGTACAGATGGTATGACAATCGACTTTTACGAGTTCTTACGTAAAAAAAAAATAAAAGAGTTAATGCCAACACATTATTTCACCTACTACAATGAACATCATCCAACAGTACTGTTCACTCTTCTGGTAATACTGTGTGCATGAGTTTTCCATCCCTCTTTCCTGTACATACATATGTGTGGGCGGAGACATATGAGCTTTCCCTCCCCCTTCCCCCCCCCCCCTCCCCATTTTTTCCCCATAAAAGATAGCCCCTCGCCCATTGATCACTTCCATTCCTTTCCAATCATTATTAACATTACCCACACCCCCACATATAACTATCCGCATAGAACTCCTATCATCATAATCACCACCCATATGTTTGTGTTTTTTTTGTTGTTGTTTTCTTTTATTCCTTACCATTAAGCACTTTTATCAATCCACCATAATCACTACCGTCACTGGTATATCATGCAATTAAACAATAATTACAAAATAACAAAGAAACCCATTTGTCCTCCCCCCCCCCCTTCCAGCCCCTCCCCTTCCAACCCTCCCCCCCCCCCCCCTCTTTTTTTTTTAAGAAGAGGAAAAAAGCGGGAGGTAAAAAATAAACCACTTTACCAGTATCCCTCCTCTTACTGCATACGTTCTCATCATTGCCACTATTATCACTGTTACTGAAATTGTTACCATTACTATCATGGTTATCATTACTGTTTCAACCCCCATGATCCGCTCCCTAATGGCCTCGTTTTCATCCAACAGTCATTTTGCACCGAAAATGAGAAGATAATGGTTTCTCGTTCTTCATTTTCACTGTCCTAAATGTTATTTGTTTGTGCCTGAAGAAGACCCAAGAGGTGGAAATGCATTGTGTTTTGTCCTGTAATCTGTTTGTCTGCGTCTGTGGTGGTAACTAACCCCTTTTCTTTCTATATTAGATAGTAAGTGAAAATTAGATAAACGTTATTCCTGGTCAGTATATA
>CM065744.1:4404081-4406581 GCA_033310375.1 Conus canariensis | reverse complement strand
AAAGGTGACGTAGCACTATCTCCATCTGGCTGATTAGTGTTAAAAGGTGACGTTGTACTGTATCCATCTGGCTGATTAGCATTAAAAGGTGACGTTGCACTATCTCCATCTGGCTGATTAGCATTAAAAGGTGACGTTGCACTATCTCCATCTGGCTGATTAATGTTAAAAGGTGACGTTGCACTATCTCCATCTGGCTGATTAGCATTAAAAGGTGACGTTGCACTATCTCCATCTGGCTGATTAGCATTAAAAGGTGGCGTTGCACTATCTCCATCTGGCTGATTAGCATTAAAAGGTGGCGTTGCACTATCTCCATCTGGCTGGTCAGTGTTAAAAGGTGACATAGCACTGTCTCCATCTGGCTGATCAGTGTTAAAAGGTGACGTTGCACTATCGCCATCTGGCTGATCAGTGTTAAAACGTGACGTTGCACTATCTCCATCTGGCTGATCAGTGTTAAAAGGTGACGTAGCACTGTCTCCATCTGGCTGATAAGTGTTAAAAGGTGACGTTGCACTATCTCCATCTGGCTGATCAGTTTTATAAGGTGACGTTGCACTATCTCCATCTGGCTGATAAGTGTTAAAAGGTGACGTTGCACTATCTCCATCGGGCTGATTAATGTTAAAAGGTGACGTTGCACTATCTCCATCTGGCTGATTAATGTTAAAAGGTGACGTTGCACTATCTCCATCTGGCTGATTAATGTTAAAAGGTGACGTTGCACTATCTCCATCTGGCTGATTAATGTTAAAAGGTGACATAGCACTGTCTCCATCTGGCTGATTAGTGTTAAAAGGTGACGTTGCACTACCTCCATCTGGCTGATTATGCAAAATTTTAAAGTCATTTGTGATCGATTACAGAGAGCAGAATACATGGGATTTAATGTTTGATTCAACTGCACTAAGAATAAATGACGATTATATGAACAACAGACGCAAACAATAATAATGTGTTTGACTGATTCAGTCACAATATCCAAAAGTTAGAGATGGGAGGAGGGGACCGTTTATCACAGTACACAGGTCTAGATGCACACTTCAGTTGACTACACAGTTGTTCTCTTCTTCACCACTGCTTGGTAATCTCATTCCTCCTGTCAGTGTTGAGAATAGTTCATGGCTTCACAGTTGTTTATGTCCTGTTGGAATCACAGTAGAAACGAGACCTTTGTTTTTATGTAACGCTCACATTCAAGGGACGAAAAAAAAATTAAAGAAAGATGACTATTACTCACCTGACTGCGATGCTGTTTTACGTCTGTCTGGTCCCCAGCCGGTCTTCTGTCTGGTACAGCAGGCTGAACCAGGGGATTATATACCTGTATTTGCATGCAGAGGATGTGCACACGTTTTCATTCGGTAAATAACATATGTTGAACCAGGCTAAGTATTGAAACTCTCTCTCTCTCTCTCTCTCTCTCTCTCTCTCTCTCCCCTCTCTCTCTCTTCTCTGTATATTTCATCATTTTTCCGTTAAGTCTGTCAATAACTGAGGGCTTGAAAAGCAGACGTGTGGGTTTAGGTCTAGGGAGGGACAAGGGGCGTTTCTGTATGTGTATGTGGAGCGAGATGGGGGGAGGGAGGGGAGGGAGGGGAAGGGAGGGAGGGGGAGTGCAGGCATGCACATAAAACAAAGGAGTTTTTATTTTTATTCTTTTATTTTTTCATTTTTGTAATGGACTGCCCAGACATAAAGAAAAAAAAATATTTGGCAGTCATCGAACGCCATTAGGCCCGGTTACTGAACTGTTTGTGGTTGACAATTTGTCAAGACTTTTTTCTTCACCTCCCTACTTTCCCTCTCCCCTCCCGTTAAAACGACGTGTACTAGACGAAGAGTAGCATTCATGGGATGAGATATTCAGGTACGACAGACAAGCCAGTCAATGAACACAGTGTCGGATCATATTCACATCATCACGGCAGGAATGTATGGGAGATCAGCGCCAAAAGGAGCGAGAATCAGTGAGACAAAATTAATGAGGGTTGAAGTAAAATGGGGAAGAGGGGAGTGAGGCGATTTGTATTAATTTGAAGTGAGATGCAGACAGGGACAGAGGTGCTGCAGTATAGGAGCTTGACGTGAACTTTGGAGGCGGAGAGAGATGGACATTTATAGGAATCTGAGGGCTGGAAGGGAGAGTGTTGCTTTTATAGAAAGAAGGGGAGAGAGGGGTGTTTCACAGAGGAGTGTTTCACAGAGGAGTGTTTCACAGAGGAATGTTTCACAGAGGAGTTTCACACTGTGGAGCAGACAGAGGTGCGGTCGAAGCAGAGGTTGGGAAGGGACAGTGTTGTTTTTATGGAAAGGAGGGGAGAGAGGAGCAGCGCTGCAAGAATTATGGAGAAACCACAAACCTCACATTAGCTAGAAACCACATACCTCCTCACATTAGCTAGATACCACAGACCTCCTCACATTAGCTAGAAACCACAGACCTCCTCACACTAGTTATAAACCACAGACCTCCTCACACTAGTTATAAACCACA
>CM065744.1:4399081-4401581 GCA_033310375.1 Conus canariensis | reverse complement strand
CTTCGTGCATGTGTTACTTCTTAAGACAACATGTGTCAGAGAGAGAGAGAGAGAGAGAGAGGAGAGAGAGAGAGAGAAGAGAGAGAGAGAGAGAGAGATCAAAATCCATGTGGGATGTGAACGCAAGCGTGGGCTCGCCCACAAACTCGCACATGATAGAATGCATGAGAGTGGACGCTCACATATGTGTGTGGTGTGTTGTGTGTGTGTGTGTGTGTGTGTGTGTGTGTGTGGTGTGTGTGGTGTGTGGTGGTGTGTTGTGTGTGTGTGTGTGTGGTGGTGTGTGTGTGGTGTGTGTGTGTGTGCGTGCGTGCGTGCGTGCGTGTGTGTGCGTACGTGCGTGCGCGCGTATGTGTGTGTGTGTATGTGTGTGTGTGTGTGTGTGTGTGTGTGTGTGTGTGTGTGTGTTGTGTGTGTAGGTGTAGGTGTGTGTGTGTGTTGTGTGTTTTGTGTGTGTGGTGTGTGTGTGTGTGTGTGTGTGTGTGTGTGTGTGTGTGTGTGTGTGTGTGTGTGTGGGTTGTGTGTGTGTGTGGTGTATACTTTACTTGCAGTCGCTTTTGCTTTACAAGATCCGGCTCACATCTTGCCTTCATCCATCCACCATCTACCCCCTTGTCTTTACCTCTCTCACCTCCCTGTTCTCTGTGAACTGTTGTCACTTTCCCTTCTTAAGACGACATGAGTCACAGAGAGAGAGACAGAGAGACAGACAGAGAGGGAGACAGACAGACAGACAGGCAGAGAGAGACAGACATACAGACAGACAGACAGGCAGACAGGCAGACAGAGACAGACTCACACAAAGACAGAAGACAGACTGACTGACTGACAGACAGACACAGACAGAAGAGAGAGGACGAGAGAGAGAGGAGAGAGTACGCAAAGCAGAGGAAAGAGAGACGATGACGCAGAGAAGAGAAGACAGATGCAGGACAGAGAGGAGGAACAGAGAGGGGAAGAGAGACGAGAAGAGACGAGAGACGAGAGAGATAAGAAGAGGAGAGAGACTGCATGCGAATGAGAGAGAGGAGGAGACGAAGGAGGTTGCAGAGAGGGAGAGAGAGAGGAGAAGGAGAGAGAGATCGTAGAGTTCAGAGAATGGAGAAGGGAGAGAAGGGGGAGACATGGCATGCGGGGGAGAGAGAGAAGAGGAGTACCTTCCATCACATGGCAGAGAAGGGAGAGGAGTTACCTGCTCATCGCATTGCAGAGAAGGAGAGGAGTTACCTTCCTCATCACATTGCAGAGAAGGGAGAGGAGTTACCTTCCTCATCACATTGCAGAGAAGGGAGAGGAGTTACCTTCCTCATCACATTGCAGAGAAGGGAGAGGAGTTACCTTCCTCATCACATTGCAGAGAAGGGAGAGGAGTTACCTCCTCATCACATTGCAGAGAAGGGAGAGGAGTTACCTTCCTCATCACATTGCAGAGAAGGGAGAGGAGTTACCTTCCTCATCACATTGCAGAGAAGGGAGAGGAGTTACCTTCTCATCACATTGCAGAGAAGGGAGAGGAGTTACCTTCCTCATCACATTGCAGAGAAGGGAGAGGAGTTACCTTCTCATCACATTGCAGAGAGGAGAGGAGTATGTAATTCGAGGGGAGTTACCTTCCTCATCACATTGCAGAGAAGGGAGAGGAGTTACCTTCCTCATCACATTGCAGAGAAGGGAGAGGAGTTACCTTCCTCATCACATTGCAGAAGAAATGCAGAAGAGAGGAGTTACCTTCCTCATCACATTGCAGAGAAGGGAGAGGAGTTACCTTCCTCATCACATTGCAGAGAAGGGAGAGGAGTTACCTTCATCATCACATTGCAGAGAAGGGAGAGGAGTTACCTTCTCATCACATTGCAGAGAAGGGAGAGGAGTTACCTTCCTCATCACATTGCAGAGAAGGGAGAGGAGTTACTTATCATAAATTGCAGAGAAGAGAGAGTTACCTTCCTCATCACATTGCAGAGAAGGGAGAGGAGTTACCTTCCTCATCACATTGCAGAGAAGGGAGAGGAGTTACCTTCATCATCACATTGCAGAGAAGGGAGAGGAGTTACCTTCCTCATCACATTGCAGAGAAGGGAGAGGAGTTACCTTCCTCATCACAATTGCAGAGAAGGGAGAGGAGTTACCTTCTCATCACATTGCAGAGAAGGGAGAGGAGTTACCTTCCTCATCACATTGCAGAGAAGGGAGAGGAGTTACCTTCCTCATCACATTGCAGAGAAGGGAGAGGAGTTACCTTCCTCATCACATTGCAGAGAAGGGAGAGGAGTTACCTTCTCATCACATTGCAGAGAAGGGAGAGGAGTTACCTTCCTCATCACATTGCAGAGAAGGGAGAGGAGTTACCTTCCTCATCACATTGCAGAGAAGGGAGAGGAGTTACCTTCCTCATCACATTGCAGAGAAGGGAGAGGAGTTACCTTCCTCATCACATTGCAGAGAAGGGAGAGGAGTTACCTTCCTCATCACATTGCAGAGAAGGGAGAGGAGTTACCTT
>CM065744.1:4389081-4396581 GCA_033310375.1 Conus canariensis | reverse complement strand
TACTGTTATGCTCACTGCAATCTGTGTGGTATTGCTTTGAACATTTTCAAAGTCTATTTGGTTTTTTAGCTTCTTAAGACGACATGTGTTAGAGAGAGAGAGAGAGAGAGAGAGAGAGAGAGAGAGAGAGAGAGAGAGAGAGGAGAGACAGAGACAGAGACAGAGACACAGAGAGAGACGGAGAGACAGAGACAGAGACAGAGAGAGAGAGAGACCATTACTTGTTCCTTTTTTCTGTAAATTGTTCAACAGAGTTCTCATTTCTGGGAATGTTCCATATGACTGGACTGTTGGCCTGATTAAACCACTGTACAAAGGGAAAGGTAATAAACATGACTGCTACAATTATCGAGGTATAACTTTGCTGAGTTGTGTTGGTAAATTATTTAAACAGTCTTGAATAACCGATAGCCATCCTACCTTCAACAAATCAGATTTTACTGGAAAATCAATCAGGTTTCCGAAAACATCATTCTACTATGGACCATGTGTTTATACTGAAATGTTTAATAGATGTTTTCCGGAGTCAGAAGAAAAAGTTGTACTGTGCATTCATTGATCATAAAAAAAGCTTTTAATTCCGTATGGAGGCATGCATTATGGCCTAAACTCATAAAGGAAAAAATCAATGGCAAAATCCTACGAGTCATAATGAATATGTATAGTAATTTGAAGTCTTCCGTATTTATGAACGGCAGTTTGTCGACTTTTTTGGGAGCCAAAAAGGTGCTCGTCAAGGTGAGAATCTTTCTCCTATATTATTTGCTTTGTATTTAAATGATCTTGAAGGGTATCTGAAAGACACTGGGTTTTCACCATTAGAAATTAGGCTTTCTTTGGATATTGATAAATCGAATTATGTCAAACCTTTTGTCTTGTTATATGCAGATGACACAATTATATTTTCAGAGACAAAAGTGGGATTTCAAACAGCACTCGATTCCTTGTTATCATATTGTAATAAGTTAAAGCTAACAGTTAATGCTGCTAAAACTAAAATGATGATAATTAACAGTCCAAGGCTGAATAAACAGGACACGTTTTATTATGGAAATGAAAAAGTTGATGTTGTCACCAGCTTCAAATATTTAGGCGTAGATTTTAATCGAAAGGGTTTTTTTGCTAAATATAAGAAAAACACTTTTGATGGGCGTCATTTGTCATGTTTAAATTGATACAAAAGGCAAGAACAAAGGATTTACCGATTCATGTTATTTTGGATTTATTTGATAAAATGGTTGTTCCAGTGATACTATATGGTTGTAAAATAATGAGATACGAAAATCTGAATATCATTGATGGATTTCAGCCAATATTTTTAAAATAATGACAAACACGATTTATGGCGCAACAGCACGTTACCTTTTTATAATTACAGTCTTTGTCCGACTGATTTGATTTTGGGCTAGTTTGGTTCAATTTCCTGTTGAAAAAAAATGTCAGTTAGGTTCTATTCTTTCATGTTATATTTGCAAAATAGAGCAGTAACTGTGTCTGCCTGGTTTACGTGCATTAAAAACATACTTGTACAATCTGGTTTTGACTGTGTTTGGAGCGATCAATCTTTTACAGACGTCAAAACATTATGTAGGAATGTCAAAGATAGTTTGCACCACTCTTTTCGTCAAACGTGGCAACATGATATTGAAACTAGCAGTAAATGTTGTTGTTTTTTCTACAAATTTTATAAATCTGATTTTAAGGAGGAGCAATATATTTCTAGCTTTCGAGATGTTTATATTTACCCTCCTATTAAATTTAGCTGTTCTAATAATAAATTAGCAATTGAAGTAGATCGTCGAATTGTTAATTCAAAAGAAGAAAGGTTATGTAATAAATGTAACATGTCTGCAATAGGTGATGAATTTCATTTTATTATGGAATGTTCATCGTACGCTACTTTGCCAACATGTATTTGCCGAAAAGATTTCTCTCCCCAAAATCTGCGTATAATTTTTGTCAAATGATGTCTTCTACTAATCAAAAACAAATGCTTCTGTTGTCAAAGTATATTAGATTATCTCAAGTGTTGTAAATTGTTGGTCTATGTCAGCATTGACTAGCAATTTATGTTTTATTTTGGCTTGTTTGTTTTCCTTTTCCTGTTATTGCTTTAAACACACCATTCGTTTATACCCCAAAAGGGCAAAAGGAATAGATATTGTATTGTATTGTATTGTTTTGTATTGTGTGTGTGTGTGTGCGTCGACTAGATTTGATTGTGGAGATTACAGAAAGAACCTAGCAGAGAGGAAAAGAACATGTGTGGCGGTTGGGATGGCTTGGTGGGTGGGTGAATCATTGAATTCGGATGTTGCAATGTTCCAAAAGTGCTAGACTTTTCATATGTTGAGAATCCGAAAATGTAAGTATCTGTTTTTAACCTTCATTTTCTGTAATGTATTGTAAACTGGAAGAAGAAAAAAGAAAACTTTAAAAATGTTACATCCTCATGACAGCAAATCAGTGCTTTTCCATGTGAGCTGTATAGGCACTGAGTGGGCGTTGTATGGGTACTGATTGTGGTAACAGATTTACTCCACCAGCTTTGAGGGCGTGGGTCATAGTATGGCAGGTTAACATTCTTGTCAGCCACGAAGCAACCTCGTGACCAGGGAGAAGTTCATGTGAGCCTACGCCCTTCCTGTGTTTGAATGTACGTAGTGAACAGTCAATAGAATGCGTCAGTCTGGAATATAGGGAACTATCTTCTCATCATCAAGGTATGTCCACCATGTACATTGTGAACAGCCAAAAGAATGTGTCAGTCTGTAACAGGGAGCTATCTTCTCATCATCAAGGTATGTCACCAGGTACATTGTAAGTCGATAAAATGTGTCAGTCTAGAATATAGGGAAATATCTCATCATCATCAAGGTATGTCCACCAGGTACATTGTAATAAATATTACAATTCCCTACCCTACCTGTGTTTGAATGTACGTAGTGAACAGTCCATAGAATGTGTCAGTCTGGAATATAGGGAAATATCTTCTCATCATTAAGGTGTGTCCACCAGATACATTGTGATAAATATTACAATTCCCTACCCTACCTGTGTTTGAGTGTACGTACGTGAACAGGTCCATAGAATGTGTCAGTCTGGAATATAGGGAAATATCTTCCCATCATCAAGGCATGTCCACCAGGTACATTGTGATAAATATTACAATTCCCTACCCTTCTTGTGTTTGAATGTACGCAGTGAACAGTCCATAAAATATGTCAGTCTGGAATATAGGGAACTCTCTTCTCATAATCAAGGCATGTCCACCAGGTACATCGTGAACAGCCAAAAGAATGTATCAGTCTGGAATATAGGGAAGGCATGTCGACCATGTACATGGTGGCGGATAAATGGAAATGACCATTTAGAATCGCCACAATTCCCTACTGGACCCATTGTTCAGTGAAATGTTCAAAATGGGCATGAACAGATACATACATACTTGTACATGTGCACGCGCGCGCGCCCAACATACACACATACACACACACACACACACACACACACACACACACACACACACACACACACACAGACGATCCTTGGGTAAGCTCGCATCCCAAGACAAAGACATTCGTCTAATATCACATAATGGGGAAAGACGTAAAACAAAACAACAACAACATCCAACAACAACAACAACAACAACAACAACACACACACACACACACACACACACACACACACACACACACACACACACACACACACACACACAGGGAGATACAGGTGAATTTTAGAGAGCTCAGGGGAGTGGTGAGCCATGAATGTTGATGTGTTTGTGTGATGCGATGCTGAGGGGTGGGGATGGGTTGGACAGGAGGAGGGAGAGGGTCAGACAAAGAGACAAGGACTGAACTGCAGAGGCAAAGAGACAAGGACTGAACTGCAGAGACAAAGAGACAAAGACTGAACTGCGGAAATAATGAAAGAACAAATCAAGAAATCGATCACACTGAGAGTTCCACTTTCCTTTAAGTACTTGTGTAGAATGTGTGGCCATGTTTTGGTAATAATCAATAGGTTTGATAATCAATTACGTTCGATAATTGTGTTGGACATACGACAATGGTTAGTTTGCTCGAAATTGATGAAATGAATTGTTTGCAATTTTACAGCATATCAACGTATAAATCAACCATTTGGAGAACTAATAAGTTTGACATTAATTGATTGATTTCTGATTTAATGTATTAGACCCGATGAAGGTAAGTAATTGGTTTAAAAAATATTCATGCATATAAGTAAAAGTTAAATAAGTTGAAATTGGCCTACCTTAGGAATATTGCTGTCCTGCAGAAGCAAGGCTGTCCTTTGTCCCATATGTGAGCACAACATCGTTCACTGTCAGAGCGTCTGTCATTTTTTCCCCCCGAAAATGTTAAGTCACAAAAACCTCCTCATACTGAATGTCAGGGAAAATGATGCCAAAACAAGCCTATGGTGACATTCAGTGTGACAGCTACACGAATCTGAGGTTTGAAGATCTGTGAAAAAAAAAAAAAATCAGTTTTGAGCCCACGGTGAAAACGTGGCAACTAAGATGGCGCCGAATAAAGGTGGCTTCTGACCCGACTTTGTGACGTGGCCCTCCGTGAAACAGGTGGCCAGATGCTGCTGTGTGCAACATCGCCGCAAGTGGGGGTTTGTTTGCTGACGATGTGTGCGGTGAAGAGGGTTGTCGTGTTGACAGGTTTTTAGCGCTACATGACTGTAACGTTGCAAGCAAGGCATTGAAAACATATGTGTGTTTTGGACATCACAGCTGACTACGATGATGGCGGAGAATAAAAATATCCAAAAAATTACTACACCTGATGATGTATTCAACAAAACAAAACAAAACAAACAAAATCAAAAACAACACAACACAACACAACACACACACACACACACACACACACACACACACACACACACACACACACACACCAGAAAAACGAACGAACAAACAAGCAAAAGAAACAAGCAACCATAACAACAACTAGGTGAGGTCAAGAACATCGAGGTTCAATTTGAGAAAGCTTACACTATGACTGGCACAACAGGACGCATGGAATAGATTGAAAGTAATTTCCGTTTAATTTATTATCACATGATGTCACTAAAATGTCGATACCATTTCACTACAAATATTCATGTTGTTAAAATCCATTGCATTATAACAATTTTTTTTCTGCAAACGCTTTTATTTGCTTCTACAGAAATTTACAAATGGAACACGCGAAAAGAAAAACAAAAAATAAAACAAAAACAAAACAAAAAAAACAAAAACAACAAAAAAAAAACAACAACAAAAAAAACAAAAAAAAGAAAGCAGCACTACAAAAAACAAAAATGACAGTAGATCTTATCTTACATAAATACATTACAAAGCTGCAATAAGTTCGCAAGAAGAACAGCGATTCCTATTTAATATATACATATTACAAATAAGCACAACATTGTGTCTACACTGTCAGTGTCACACATTAAACTTACTATTTTGGAGTGTTTTCCTTTTTTTTTCAAAATCAATAGTCAGAGAGAGAGAGAGAGAGGACAGACAGACAGACAAAGAGACAGACAAACAGACAGACAGACAGACAGACAGACAGACAGACAGAGACAGAAAAGAAAAAAAAATCACAACCCTAGATTCCTAAAGTTTTCTATATAGAAGCATAGGAATCGACATCAACAGTACAAATAAATTACATATCCAGAAACGACGGTTGACTTAGCTGCCACGCCAGGCTTTGCTCAGGACTACATACAAATCTTAGTTTTCAATAAAAAAAAATTCATATTTTTGCCATTTGTTTGCAAAATCAACATAGTTCAAATTAATTTTTTGAATGCATTTTTCTACTTGGTATTTGGTTTTTAAATATTTCCTGAAGACAGGAAACAGAGAAAGCACCTTTTCAAGTCTGGATTTATATACAAAGAACTTTGCAGAGATAATAATGTAATCGAGTACGATATCAGTTTTTATCCGAGAGTCAGTGCCAAACAAAACAAGTTCCTTTGATAATACAATTTCAGGTACACTAGAGCAATTGTCTTTTAAAGAATTCTGAAAGTCAGTCCAAAATGTGTTGTCACGTCGCATGTGAAAAATAGGTGATCTATAGTTTCCTTTTCAGACTTACAAAAAGTACATTTGTTATTTTCAACGATGTTCATTTTTTCTAGAACAATATTTGTAGCCAGGATCCTGTGAATTAATCTCATCTGAAACCATTTCAGTTTAATTTCTTTTATTGTGTGTGTGTGCGAAGAAATATATTTTTCCAGTTCAATTCTTTACCTATTTCATTGTTCCATTTCTCACAGCATCTTGGTTGTGAGTTATCTGCATTTAAGATATCATAATAAAGTCGAGCTCCTTTCTTTGCGCTCCAGATATACTGAGAGCCTTTTCAGTGGTCGTAGGCATATTACTAGCGAATCTGACATTCTTTGTTCGAATATATTTTCTGACAGATTGTACACAACCTAGGTATAGCATAAAGTTTGTTTGAACGGTATGCTTTTGCTTGAATTCTTCATATGTCATGAACGACCCTGCTTGGTTTATAAAATCCGCAATACGATATACACCATTGTCTATCCAATCCTTGAAACATATACTTTTCCCGTCTATTTTAATGTTTTTATTGTAAAAAAAATGTTTTCAGCCAAAATCACTAGGATCCTCAATACTTACTTTGTCACCAAAGATTTTATATGCTTGGAAAGTGTCACTCCAAAAGGCATTAGTCTCTTTTCGGCTAACTGGTAAAGCATAACCATATTTTTCAAGATCTTTTACCAAAGAATACGTTGTTTCTATCACAGACTTCCATTTTAACCATTATTATTTGTTTTATCAAGCATCACTCTTTCTTATTACATAGAAGTGCTTATCGTCAATTAGAAACCATCTCTCTCTCTCTCTCTCTCTCTCTGTATGTGTGTGTGTGTGTGGTGTGTGTGTGTGTGTGTGTGTGTGTGTGTGTGTCTGTGTGTGTCTGTGTGTGTCTGTGTCTGTGTCTGTGTCTTGTGTCTGTGTGTGGATTTGATACAGTGTATATGGACTAGTCCACACGCAGTGACGCCTCCATGATGAGACTGAAACTGAAACTGTGTGTGTGTGTGTGTGTGTGTGTGTGTGTGTGTGTGTGTGTGTGTGTGTGTGTGTGTGTGTGTGCGCGCGCGCGTGTGTATGTGTGTGTGTGTGTGTGCGTGCGTGCGTGCGTGCGTGCGTGCGTGCGTGCGTGGGGTGTGTGTGTGTGTGTGTGTGTGTGTGTGTGTGTGTGTGTGTGTGTGTGTGTGTGTGTGCGTCCGTGTGTGCTAGAAACCACAGAACTCCTCACATTAGCTAGTCTGTTATTGCTTAAGTTCGAAGTTCGTTTCTTCAGTGAAGAGCACTCAGTTACAAATCTGAGAGCTAGGACAACTTTTTAAATCCTGACTGCATTTTTGCTCGAGAGAGAGAGAGAGAGAGAGAGAGAGAGAGAGAGAGAGAGA
>CM065744.1:4366581-4381581 GCA_033310375.1 Conus canariensis | reverse complement strand
TTTGAGGGCGTGGGTCATAGTATGGCAGGTTAACATTCTTGTCAGCCACTAAGCAACCTCGTGACCAAGGAGACGTTCATGTGAGCCTTTGCCCTTCCTGTGCTTGAATGTACGTAGTGAACAGTCAAAAGAATGTGTCAGTCTGGAATATAGGGAACTATCTTTTCATCATCAAGGTATGTCCACCATGTACATTGCGAACAGCCAAAAGAATGTGTCAGTCCGGAACATAGGGAAATATGTTCTCATCATCAAGGTACGTCCACCAGGTACATTGTGATAAATATTACCATTCCCTACCCTACTTGTGTTTGAATGTACGTAGTGAACAGTCCATTGAATGTGTCAGTCTGGAATATTTGGAAATGTCTTCTCATCATCAAGGTATGTCCACTAGGTACCAAGTGATAAGTATTACCATTCCCTACCCTACCGGTGTTTGAATGTACGTAGTGAACAGTCCATTGAATGTGCCAGTCTGGAATATAGGGAACTATCTTCTCATCATCAAGGTATGTCCATCAGGTACATTGTGATAAATATTACAATTCCCTACCCTACCTGTGTTTGAGTGTACGTAGTGAACAGTCCATAAAATATGTCAGTCTGGAATATAGGGAACTATCTTCTCATAATCAAGGCATGTCCATCAGGTACATCGTGAACAGCCAAAAGAATGTGTCAGTCTGGAATATAGGGAAGGCATGTCCACCATGTACATGGTGGCGGATAAATGGAAATGACCATTTAGAATCGCTACAATTCCCTGCTAGACCCATTGTTCAGTGAAATGTTAAAATGCGCATGAACATATACATACATGCTTGTATATGTGCACGCGCGCGCGCGCAAACACACACACACACACACACACACACACACACACACACACACACACACACACACACACACACACACACAAACACACACGATCCTTGGGTAAGCTCGCATCCCAAGACAAAGACAATCGTCTAATATCACGTAATGGGGAAAGATGTAAAACAAAACAACAACAACAGCAACAACAACAACAACAACAACAACACAACACACACACACACACACACACACACACCACACACACGCCCGCACGCACGCACGCATGCAAGCACACACACACACACACACACACACACACACACACACACACACACACACACACACACACACACACAGGGAGATACAGGTGAATTTTAGAGAGCTCAGGGGAGTGGTGAGCCATGAATGTTGATGTGTTTGTGTGATGCAATGCTGAGGGGTGGGGATGGGTGTGACAGGAGGAGGGAGAGGGTCAAACAAAGAGACAAAGACTGAACTGCCGAGACAAAGAGACAAGGACTGAACTGCAGAGACAAGGAAACAAAGACTGAACTGCAGACACAAAGAGACAAGGACTGAACTGCAGAGACAAAGAGACAAAGACTGAACTGCGGAAATAATGAAGGAACAAATCAAGAAATCGATCACACTGAGAGTTCCACTTTCCTTTAAGTACTTGTGTAGAATGTGTGGCCATGTTTTGGTAATAATCAATAAGTTTGATAATCAATTACGTTCGATAATTGTATTGGCATACGACAATGGTTAGTGTCATGTGCACATGTTATGTTGATTATAATGTGCACATGTTGTTTTGTGTATAACTATTGGTTTTGAGACAGCAGGTTGACTGGCCTTGTGGTTTTAAGTGAAAAGTGTCATGTGAATGCACATCGATATTCTGTTGGCTGTGGCCTGTGTGAGTACTGGTTAGGCGCACTGCGCGTGCTATTGAATTTACCTTTAGGATTTGATAATCACTTGCTCCATGCCAGCCGGAGAAGTCGGAGGGCCTGATCGTTTGTTGGACTGAGGCCAGAGCGAGGCTGCGTCGCGGCAGAGGTATTTAAGTATCCATGTTTAATTAGGGAGAAGTGAAATATATAAGCGAAAGTAAGGAAGACGTTTGTATTTAAAAGAAAAGAAAATAATAAGAACAAGTGTGGTTAAAGTTGTAACAATTCTTTTATTTAAGAATGGGAAAAGAAAAGTAACATTCAGAATAAAAGCTTATGCATAGGGGAAAGGTTACTGTTTCACATCTTCATGTTGAGGTGAGTTCCCCTTTAGTAATTATGGAAACTGTACGTGGTTCCGAGTGTGTTGACAGATTGGCTGTCTCACACGGGCCACGGACTTAGGGCCTTGGAGTGGTCCCAGAGGTGCTGGACCAAGTCCCCAGCCCAGGTCGGGTAGCAGGCTACTTCTCCGTAACGAGCCCCAGCCCCTGAAGAAGGCGAGTTTGTATAAGGCGACGCCCTATTCAGCCCGGAGATGGCTGTCCCCGTGTGTCTTCCCCAAGTATAAGAGAGTGACCAGAGAGTAAAAATTATATATGTCTTCCTGGAAAGGAATTTTGAAAGTGGAAGCATTTGACGAGAAATCTGTAAGGGCGTGACAGAGTGGAACTGAAGTTCCGATTTTTTTTCCCTAGAAGGGGATGATAATTAAGTCACGAGTGGGGAAGGATACCAGAGAAAGATTAGACGCCGGGTCTCGATCAGCAAATCTTATTTCGCCCCGCAAACCCCCTTTTTCACATAATCAAATTCTCTCAGCCAAAAAAAATAGCTAAAACCCTACAAAATTAAACAAATCTAATCGCGTGAAAAGTGGGGTTTGCGGGCAAAATAATTTTCCTGCTCTAGAACCGCACATTTAAACTTTCTCTCTGATTAACTAACAGGCACTGTGTTTGGCGGGACAACTTGCAACTCTTCGCGAACAAACGATCTTTTAGGGGCAGGCTTTTTAGACGTAGTAGCACCGCTAGAAGAAAGAGTCTCTCTTAAATAATATACGGGAGGGGCTGTTTTCATAATTCTTTCAACTTCATATACGTCTACGCTCCATATGGGGTCTGTGGCTCTAATTCTAACATCACCCTCTGCCTCTCCAGGCGCATACAAGTATCTTACTTTTAATCCAAAAGGCAAGAGTTTCTGATTACCTTGGATGTCTTCAGTAATGCTAATTTTTTTTAATTTGATCGCGTTCACTGGCTTAAGGCCTGTTGCTTTAGATTCTTCATTGTTCATGGCGCGTAAGACTGCTGGCAATCTCCTGACCCATTCTGTGTTACGTGTTTTGTCCATAAGGTCTCTGTGGTAAACAGACGCTCAGCTAGATTCTTATTAAAGTTTTCTACTAGAGCCTGGGAGCGATGGTTGCCTGGGATCCCCCTCTTAACTGTAACCCGATGTCTTAAAAACAGTTGGTTTACAGCTCCTTTAAACTCTTTCCCATCATCAACCTGGATCAATCTAGGATACTTTAATGGACCTCGCATGTATATTTGTTGTAAAGCCACAGCCACAGCAGTTGAGCTTTTATCCGTTAAAGACTCAGCATCTTTATATCTTGAAGCCATGTAAACAACAGTCAAAGCATACTTAAACTTTTTTCTTCTAACTTTGTCATGTGGAAGATACAACAAGTCCATCTGGTGGGTGTCATTAGGAACTGAGTTAACAAATCGAGGCCTTATTATTCTTTTTGGGGCGGGCAGATATATTTGCCAGATCGCTTGTTTTGAAAGCCAGTCTTTCGCTTCTGATTCAGACACCCTAGCAGCTTTACTCAGTTTATCAATAGCAGCCTTTCCTTTCCAATACCCTCCAGGTGAATAATATATTTTGTACTTTGTATCGTCCATAAGAAGGGACTGTTTTTATTACATTTTTAACAATGTTTTTAGATTGAATATGCAAGAAGAAAGATTGCTCCCATAGCGCCTATAATAAAGCCTATTTCTACCATTTTCTGATCCTCAGACGGTTCATAAAAGTCAGACAGCTCTGGCGGCGACGATGTTAGAAACTTCTTTCCTGTCACTAAGTAATATTCATTCATTGCTTCATCAACGTCTGTAAATGTGTGCTCTGCATGTCCCTGTTCTCTTAACTTTTTATTAATAAAGTCTAAGTGGGCAATTCTCCTTTTCTCGTAAGCGTCTCTTGCCTTAGCTAACTCTTCCATTGCCTTGTTATGGCGTTCTCTCTCTTCATCAGACCGTAATTTACTAAACATATAATTGCTGCCAGAGAAAGCCAACGCATTAACAATAGCTCCTCCCACCATCAGAACTAATCCAGACATCTTTTTATAAATGAATGAATCTTTTTATAAATCAATATTTTCTAGAATTAATCTTTTTATAAATCAATATTTTTTATAAATCAATCTTTCTATGCATTGATGTTTTCTGGGATAATCCCCTGTGCAACAAGAAAGTCTTTTGAGGCAATCCCCGCCGTTATTACAGCTATAACCTTAACAACATCCTCAATGTCTAACCTTCCTAGATCAGCCGGCCTCATCTTAAACATGTTTTTGCTAACATGCTATATCCTATACTAAGACCGCTGATTACAGCAGAGTGGTAAATAGTATTGATGATCTTTGCAGTGCTCATGTTTTTTATTAACTAAAAAAATAATTAAAATAATCATAATATGAAAGACTGTCTATGTGCTTTTTAATCAGATAATCTTTTGTTGCTAGAGCTAAAAATAAGGTTGTAACTAGTTTCGGCGAATCTTCTATCTTTCCCATGTTGGGCGGTTTTATTCTTAACAAACATTTTGCTAAGGTTGAATAAACTATAACACCAACAATGGGCACTGCATAATTAACCAGCGTTAAACTCATGGTTTTATTATTTTTATTGTTTTTAAAAAGAGTTTAAAAATGGATTGCGACGAGCTATTAAAGTGCGAGGAGGCAGCAGACCTCTGTCATAAAGAAAGATTATACTCGCTGGCTGCATGTGGAAAAACCAGGCAGTATTTAGGCGTTGAACTAAGTATCGAACAGATTCAGCAATTGTCTACATCAGACGTTGAGAAGTATTACGCTAGGTATGAAGCACAGCTAGGATCAAAAATGGTTAGATCGGTGGGACAGACAATGATTAGTTTATATGCTAAGTTAGTAGGCAAGATAGCGCCGATTGATTCAGAAGAAGATTTAAAATATGACTTAACACAAGATCCTGTTTTAACCAAGTCCCTAGAATCTCTTGCATGTGACATGTATTATAGATTTGGGACGTTGTTATGTCCATTCATCATGGGATTAATTACTTTCAATCATATTAATTTTAATCATATTAATTTTAATCAGACTAAAAAAAATGAGCGAGCAGGAGAAGACTCCACAGGCGAGTGCCCCACAAGTGAATTCTCCACAAGTGAATTTACAGGCGAGTGCCCAACAAGTGAATCCACAAGTGAGTGTCCCGCAAGTGAGCAGTGTTACTAAGTCTAAAAGTGCTGGTCGTGTTGAGGCCGGTCGTAAACTAGCTGAATGGAACAGGCTGCAAAAAGCAAACCAAGCAGCAAAACAAAAATTATTAGATAGTAATACAACATCAGCACCAGCACCGCCACCGCCGCCAACAACACAATCAAACTGTAAGATGTATTATTATGTACTGGGGAGTATTGTTGTTGGTGGAGGGCTTTTAGCATACAAGCGCCTAAAGCCATACTTAGCAACAAAGTCACAAATCCCCACAAAAACAGTAAAAGAACCAGCTTCTGCAAAAAAAGTACAACCTCCTGCTGTAGACCCATTTTTAATAAATTAGTTTTTTAAATGTGTTGTCAAGTACAAGCTAAGTACTGGTTAAGTCAGTTATAACAAGTAAAGTGCAAGTAAAGTGCAAGTTATGTGCAAGTTATGTTAAGTACTAGTTAAGATCTTAAGTAAAGTACTAGCTAAGTACTAGTTAAGATCTTAAGTAAAGTACTAGCTAAGTACTAGTTAAGTTCTTAAGTAAAGTACAAGTAAAGTAAAGTACAAGTAAAGTTCTCCAATGACCTATAGCGTATGAAAGCTCAGGATTAACGTAAGTTCGCTTGTTATTGTTAGAGACTAGTGACTTCTTATCAACAGCGGTTGTGTTTACTTGATGAAGAGTAGAGCGCAGATTAACGTTTTCGTGATAAAATACTTTGCGCTCAAAGAGAGCCTGCTTGTAGTTGCCGTGACTTTTTTTTTTTTTTTGACTACTTGTTTACTTACGCCCTTAGCCTTCTTCATTACAGAAGTCTGGGTGGCAACGCTATACATCTTCGACCGTAGGCCAACATATTCTTGTATAACCATCCCATTAAGTTCATCCTTCATCTTTCCAATCACTTTCTTGTTAACGGTTGAATGTAAAGGCGAATCTTTTGGGTAGTCGCATGTGTCGTACCACCCATCAGCTCCTTTAGCTACCTCCGCCTCTAAATCCTTATAGAAGTCTTCAGTTGGGATGTCCATAATAAAACTATCAGTGTCTGTGTAAACGACATTTGATTCTGGGTATAGCGGCTTAAAGTAGTCATACAGAAATTCAAGCATCAATAACTTTGACAGCTCTAGCACGGCAAACCCGATAAACACCGGCTTGTCCAACTTCACATTCTGTTTTTTCATCATAACGCCAACCAGGCTATCGCTAAACCGTCTAAAGTCTTGGTAGTTAGGTTTAGAGACCAGCTTAATTGCTTGTTTTTCTTTCGTAACTAATCTCACATCTTTACGATTGTGTACGTTCTCCATCGTCTTGCCAAAACAGCTGTTGTTCATCAACTTAAAGAAGTCTTTTTCTGAGGCATCAGCGGCCTTAGTTCTAAGATCGGTGTTCTTCGTGATGTATGGTCTCATGAAAGGCTCTTGTTCAAATTCTATAATTCTGTGAACAGCTCTTAGTTTCAGTCCGTGCCTTAAGTAAAACTGTAACAGCCTGTAATGGCAAACATACTTTCTCTTGTTCGAAGATTAGGCACGAGTTTAGGCGGTTCTGTGGGACTCATCTTTAATCTTTCTGCTGCTAGAGGATAATCGTTATGAAGGTCATGCAACTCTGCGGGATAATCTAAGTCTACCTCTAAGATTAGTCCTATTGGATTATCGGGTGTAAGACGCGGGAGATAACTCAACACGGCAGTAACCTCATGAGGCCCGTTTATCATTTTGAAGTTTCTTAACGGCAGCGTCTGGCTCATGGCCCACCCATACAGATTGTTGGCGTCTAAGTACATCAGATAGTTGGATGGCTTGGTAGGGTCATAATCGTCTAAATACTTATTGTTGGCTCTGCGGTAAGGATGACAGGCCATGCTAATGCCTCCCCTCAGCCCGTCTTCAATCATCTGAAGTGTATCCAGATCCGAGATTAAGTCAATCTCAATGTTTGTAGACTTCAAGAATGCATCCCAAGAAAGGCCCGGGGCAGAGATGTACTGTGACGAATCTAGACCGTAATGTTTCATGCAAGTGGCTCTGTAATTCTGAAAGACGTCAGCTAATAAACACACATCAGCCATCAAGTACTGATCGTGATAGTCGCCCATCGTTCGACAGTGTAATTCTACCCAGGCTTTCTGTGCGTGTTCATAGTCGGCGTCAGATATGCCTCCGCCTCTAAGACGGCTGTAAAAATCGTCTTTATGTGGCAGCGCCGGCTCGTCAAACTTGTCCCACGAGTCCATGTATTCATAAGGATAGACGCCTTTACGGACTAAAGCCGAGTTAAAATATTTTTTAGTTATTGGGCAGTCTTGTAGAGATTCTGCTAGTTTGCTTAAGCTCCCCATCAGATGTTGGGCAGAGTCATAGAAGGATAAACAGTCTACAGTAAAGGTCATGTACTTTTCTGATGACTGTGCAATACAGCTAATCCTCTTACATTCAGAAGTTATTGCTTGCATGATAAAGTGCGAATCGTAGCCCCGCAAGTTATGAAAGAAGATTGGCAGTTTCCATTTTTTGGGGTCAACCTTGAGTTGAAGATTGCAACTGGTGTGCGCAGCCCCTCTGAATTTCCCAGTAATGTGATCGTGGTCTCTCACTGTCGCGTCTTTACTGTTGGGTGTTAGCTCCGAGCCACATATCCAGCAGTGGGTGGATGATTCGTAGCACCTTTGGTCTTCGGGGGTCATCTTAATGTCTGAAAGGTTCAGCTGGTTAGAGAATTGATTGCGAAGGTGTTTCATCTGCTCCAAAAATCGACCAGCTGCGTCGGGGCCTCTGTAAATCTCCGGCTGTGTGTGTCCGCCATCTGACCTAACAGCAACAAATGCATAAGAACAGATCTGATGACGGGATAATATGGTTGTTTTTTGTTCTTGTTGAGGGCCGTAGTACTGTGGCAAAATCGCTTCAAAGTCGGCATAGACTACGTATGGCCTCATCTGCAGTTTGTGTACATTCTTAAAACCAACCTTAGACCCTGGTTTGGGTGTAAGAAGTTCGATTTTACAGTCTACAAAACTTTTACAATGTTTCTTATGTTTGTCAGCTGCCTCTATAGATGGGATCCTGATCAAACACCTTCTACAAAGCTCCTGTTTAGATTCGTGCTTTGACGTATAAGCCAGAAGTCTGCTAATTGATCTGATTAATACATAATGGCTCTTGGAACCGTCTGCAAACAGAATCAAGTCTACATGATTCTCAAGTGATTCACCTGAAGTAGGGGGTTGGGAGAAATCCTCAGAGGGGCCAGATTGTCTGCTACAGACCATGTGTATACGCTTACGGTTATTGGTTTGTTTTGTTCTTCAAACTGGTCGATACTTTCTACACTCACCGGAAAGGTTATGTTATTTAAGTTCAGGCTATCTTTGTATGCTTCATAATTAGATACTCTGTTTGCATTATTTTTAACTGGGTGTAAGTGTGCCAAAACACACCACATAAAACACATATTGTCAGAATTATGTATATTTAAGACTGCTCGTTTTAACTCTAACTCTCGGGGGAGAGGAAGGTAAGAATTGCCGACTATAGGAGAGTATTTGGCCTGTCTTAATCTGATTTCAATGACTGTTCCTTCAGACCAGCCGGAGCCGCGCAATTTCGCTTCTTCACTCGCATGATTAAACTGTGTAAGCATGTAATCGGCCCAGTCAGAATTAAAGTCGTAATAGCTGATTACTTCTTTCTGCCTAGTTGAAACCCAGACTAGTATACTACTATCATCGGGGGTTATATATTCAATCAGAATGGCCAACAACACTTTTACTGGCGGGTTAAATTGAAGAGACCCTGGGATTTTAGAAATAGCATGTGTTGCGCTTTCCTGAACGTTTGAGGGGTTAATAATGTCCATGACTAATTCGCTGAACATATTGCCCACCGGTTTGGTATCCATCGCTTTTGTGATCGTCATTTTTAAGATCAAATAAATAGGTAATACAAAAAAAACTAAAATTTAGCTAATATTTACTAATTTGAGGTAATACAAAAAATAAATACTAAAATTTAGTTAAATTGAATAGCTGCTCCTTCAGAGTTAGTAAAAATAGACAATTCAACGTCATCAGGAGCCATAATATTAACTAAAATTGCAATACACTTTATAACTGGGTTGGGCCAAGAATCTGGCATTTTACTGATTACGTTGGTTACACTTTCACGAATATCTGCGTGCTCAAAAAGATCCGTAATTAATTCGTCAAACTTGTTTCTTAACTCTTCTTCATTAGCCCCCCACCCCATCATTAACTCTAGGGCGCAGCATATATTTTTAAGCTCTGTAACTACTTTGGTCGTCATTTTTTAAGATCGAATATATAAGTAATACAATAATTAAATCATGCTCGTTTTTGGGTTTGCAGGGTTCTGCTTTGCAATGTTCTTTCTGATTGCCTCAGCGTCTACCTGTTGTGAAGTAAAAGTCTTTCTCCATTTCTTTTGGAGGTCAATTTTTTGTCGTCTGTAATCATCACCGTCAGCCATGGCTCGTTTAAATTCTTCGTCTGTTACTTTTCCATCCAGTAATGTATTGCTTATAATCAGCCTTAATGAATGAAGTTTTGCTGTTGCTAGGGCTACAATGGCGATGTGCTTTTGTAATTTGGGCGTTAGCTTCTTTAAAACCGCACTTACATTCGTGGACATGGCACCTAGCCCTAAACCAACACTCCCAAAAGCTATAGACATCGGTGCCCCAACTCCAGTAGCTAAAAGAGCGACACTAGACCCAGTGCTTAAGCTGGATACAACCGATGAGCCGGTGATTATATAAGAAAGGACATTTAAGGCTTTAGCATATTTCTTTCTAGTAGCTCTATACTTATTTAAGTCACTTTCTATTTCTTCTTCAAGCTCAGTCATGTGCTTTAATCTAAACTGCTGGCCGTCTTCCATTTTAAAACAAGATTATTTTTTTAATCTTGTACATATCTTCTTATTAACCCTTCTGGCAGCACTTCATCAACAGAGTAAAACGCAATAAAATCAACATACTTAATGAAAATAAAATCAAGCACTGTTAGTTTGTCTTTGTCAACCATCACAGTAACTTTGTCAGAAGATACAGAAGTGTTTATTTCATCCCCGTTTTTAGTAATAACAATAACAAGCCTAAGAGGGCCGCCCAAGTTTTCAGACTTTATTTGTACGCCTCTGATTAACGTGTGCTCTGGCAAACTAGGATCAGCCTCCCTTGGAGTAATAAATAAGCGAAAAAGCATCGTCATTTTTCTAGGCAGTGATTCTAGTTTTGGGTTAAATTCTAAGCCGACGGTGTCGGCCCCCACTTCAGCTAAGGACTTCTTTCTCCGCAGCATATATTCAGAGCCCTGCTTAGTTATTTCAATCTGCTTTTTCTGTTGTGTTCCTGGGACTAGGCTAGCAAGAAGGCGTCCTTCATTTAAAGCTTTTCTAAAATTGTATTTCTTATCAAAGTATACATAGGGGCTTCGTAGTTCAAACTTTAAATCCCAGTTAATGTCAGGAAGCAACGCCCAGGCATTCTCTCGTTTATGAAGTTTGTATTCGTGTTTGCCAAAATCGTTTGCCCTTAGATTTCTTATCTCTTCCAGGGTAGGATATTGCTGTCGTTTTTTATCTTCAATTTCTATTCGTTTGTAAACGCCATCGTCGGTGTACTCAAATCCATAAACATTTCCTGCCACTCCTATTAGATCAAAGTCCGTTGTATCTGCTAGATCTTTTATCTCTACTGCAACGCATTTAGGAGCTAACTCTGCTTTTGATTCTGGCCCTCGAGACATTCTTTTTATTATAAACAATTTATTATAAACAATCTATAATGAGCAATCTGTAATAAATAATCTGTAATAAACAATCTATAATGAGCAATCTATAATGAGCAATCTATAATAAGCAAACGTATTGAACTGGCGGGTCAGTCCGTAAGCATAGTTTAGCGTGCTTAGATTTTTCTAGCTGCTCTTTTATTTTTTTTAGTTCATCCTTGTCCCTGATTATATAGTTTTCACTTAAACATTCTTCAAAACTATCCCTGTCCTTAGTATAGAATAAGATGACTGATTTTAACTGCGATCTAAAGTCTTTTAAGACAGCATTGTATTTCTGAGTTAAGAGCCAAACAGAAACTAATGCGTGTCTTCCGCTAAAGGCTAGCTTAGACAGAGTCCTTCTTTTTTTTAACAATGTCTTGTTCGGCTGAACAGTCCTCAATAATAAACAGCGTTTCAGTTCCCTCAAATAGCCTATAGTAATGTTCTAAACAGTCGCTTAGCTTGTCAGTAGGATCAACTAAAAATATATTCTCGTCTGTCCAAACAAACTGCCTTTCTTTGTAAGACTTGTGCTTAATGGTTGTGCAGAATATAACAATGTACTCGTAATGAAACCTGTAGACTGTTTGTAACAAATCAAGCACGAAGACAGTTTTCCCACACCCAGTAATCCCACAAATAAGCGAACAGTGCGGGTCTTTTGGCAAAAAGTTCAAACTATCCATCTGTTTTAATAGGCTATTTCTTTCAGTCTATTTTCTTCAATGTTCAGCTGGGCGTCATAAACCACAAAAACGTGCATTTGTATCTGACCATTCTCC
This sequence comes from Conus canariensis, assembly GCA_033310375.1. Taxonomy (NCBI): domain Eukaryota; kingdom Metazoa; phylum Mollusca; class Gastropoda; order Neogastropoda; family Conidae; genus Conus; species Conus canariensis. The sequence continues at coordinate 4,369,715 of CM065744.1, read as the reverse complement.
CCCTCTTCCTTATCAATCTGTATGAGTATGCCATCTGACCCTACCCTTCTTCCACTCCCGTGCAGTCTGTTGTCATGCGTGGATCTAAAATCCAGCCATAGTCCATATTTGTCTGTTAGATAATCTTCGAGTCTTACATTGTGAAGGTGAAGTTTTTTACACACATGATCGGCTATGGGGCTTGTCTGTCTGCCTCCAGCAAACAATTTTCTTATTTCATCAAAGTGTTGGTCGGGTAAAAGTCCGGCTGAATACAGCTGAAAAGGCTTGCCATCTACTGTGCAAGACAACTGCTCAATTTTTGGGTTGTAAAACACCTCAGATTCTCTCTGAAAAGGAGCTGAGGGTTCAGTAAATAGCAAGAGAACCCCCTTTAGGGACCTTAAAGAATTGCTTATAGCTATTTCCCAGACAGTGTCTTGCTTGTTTTTAATCGCTAGACTGTGGTGTAAAACTCTTTCAAAGTAAACAACCGCCCTACTTTTATACTGGTTTAAGATTATTCTAGCCAGTTCAGGGTTAGTAACAACATCAAAATTAAGAGAGATGTTACTGACAGTGTATCTAGCTGTTGGGTCATCTGATAAAATAACAGAGCCGCTGTCATTGAATGTCAGTTCATAAGTAAGTTTGTCTCTTAGTGCACCTTGGTAATATGGTTGATGGGTTTTTAACAGTTCAAAATCTAGAGGGATGCAAAATCTGTTCTTAAATGCTCGCGCTATTGCCTGGTCTCCCTCGTCTTCCTTTGCATCTGCAGCATTAAGCCTGTGCTTAGGACCGTTTGGGCTCTGGATTCCCTGAAAGATTTTGTCTTTTCTTTCTGTTCTAGGCAGCCACAGGTCCGAATAGAGATTAAAAATGTCTGCGCTACTCAGTGAGAAGACTTCTCTACCTTCCAGTTTAATTACCATATTTTTAATGATGGCCCTGCCTAGGTTAGCAACGACAGTAGCATTAGGATCCGCCGACTCAATATCTATTTTGAATGACAGCCTGGCAGTGCCTGGCATTATAACATCGTCAGGCCCGAGGTCACTAAATCTTACTGTTAACATTTCATTGGGCTCAATTGTTGATGGATTATTTACAACGCGCACAGTCTGTCTTATGCCTTTTATTCCATGGGGCTCCTTCGCTTTTCTGAATGGATCAAGGTCGCAGCCGTATGGGTACATTTTTTATAAAACAAAAAATAATAAATATATAAATGTGGCTGATGATGAAGATTTTGACGCGATTAGTGCTATTGAAGAAGAAGATGAAGAAAGAGAGCCGAGTCCTTCATTGCAAGAAGAACTTGAAGGAGCAGCAGCATGGCAAGGAGTAGGATTAAGTCAAATACGATTGTTAGATAGAATTGAATCGTTATATGGCAGTATAGGGCGAGAGCCGCCAGAAGTACTTAAGGCTTCTAATTTTTTAACAGATGAAAATAATCATTTGTATGTAAGAACTAGTAAAGGAAACCTTGTACGGCTTACTACAAAACCAGACCCAACCCAGTTTTTAAGCAGGAGCACAATTCTTAGAGAGCTCCCTGTTGCTGACCAAAGGTGGTTAAACTTTATTGGCAATCTAAGGCCTGAGGCTGTTAGTGCTTTACAGAACTTGGAGCAGGGGTTGCCAACACGATCTGAAATGCAAAACATCCCTCTTCACGAATTAAGCCAAAGAGCAGATGAACTAATAGCAGAAATTGAGACGAGTTTTAATGAGGAAACAATTGCCGATTCTTCATCGCCTAGTCAAAGAGAACGTGAGCTGAGTCCTGAAGAAGAAGAAACGGCTTTAAAAACAATTGTTGATCCTCCATTGCCTGAGCGCGAACACGAGGTTCTTAAAGCTAGAATCAAGGATCTTGAAGCTGAACTGCGCGACCTCGGGTCTGTTAAGTCTGCTTTAACAACTACAAACGAAGAACTAAAAAAACAATTTGAGAAAATTTAATGAGCTAGAGAGAGAGATAGAAGAAGAAAAAAATAAACTGGCTGATGCAGATGATAACAATTTAGAGCCGGAAGAAAAGGCTAGAAAAAAAAATAGATGCCCAAATAAGCAGAATCAGAGAAACTATAAACAAAATGATTTATGAAAATACTACGCTAGCAGAAAGAATAAGGACTCTGTTCAGAGAGCAGGGAATTACAATAGTTAGTATATTAACAGCCGTTGGGTTTGCTATCTCTACACTGGTTTATGCATTAACTGGCAGTGCGCCAACAGGACCAGTAGCACCTCCAACGCCTCAGCCTGGTAAAAGTCGGATTAGAAAACAATTGCGTCATCTAGCAAACTTATTAAAGAAGTTAGCTCTTAAAGCGCTTGATGCTCTGCCGGGCATAATAGGCAGTGTTGTTGGTTGGGTTTTGTCTACCATAGGCAAAGTGGCTGGTTATATGGCTGACCATCTGTGGACGTTAGGAGTGCTGGCTGCCGGTTTAATTTTTAGTGAAATAAAGTATGGCTAATCCAGTAAAAGTTAAAAACACAACAAGGGCTGTCTTTTCACTGGTGTGCCTGTCGGGGTGAGGCGCATCAACAGGCGTGGGGGGGGGGGGGGGGGCGCTTTCTGGGCTGCTTATAACTGGTGGTGGGGGGTCGCTTTCTGCAGGTTCAGGACTAGATACTTTTTTAAAAATGGCTGGCGCGGGCCTTGTGTTTAAGCCTTGATTGTGTCCTAAGTTTTGGTCGTCTCCGGCTATGAGGATTTCATTATTATAATTCTGTATCATGCCAATCTGCAGTCTAAGGTCAGAAGGCAGCATGTATAATCCATGACCCACAACAAAGTCAACCTTTGACCTAGCATGCGAAAGAACGTTTTGGTACCTTTGTATGCTGGAAGGCAAATCAACAGCAGAGTTAATAGCATCTTCTAAATTGGCTAGAAATTGTTTTCTGGCGTCAAAGCCTGTAGACTGATCCACTATGCTAGACTTGGTCTGTGCTTGCGCTCCTAATAGACACCAAACGTACGTTCGTATGGAGTCATTGAGCCTTTGCACACCTGGCATTGTTAGGCCTTTACTTTCATCCAAGATAAATGTTGTCCAAGCATTGGGGTGTTTTTGTTCTATTGATCCCAATCTAACTTGGGAGTTTGGCTTAAAAGAGGTGTGGCCGGGCCAGTA
>CM065744.1:4319081-4361581 GCA_033310375.1 Conus canariensis | reverse complement strand
ACCGGACTTATCCATCTGGTTTAGAAACCAGAACAACTGGAACAGAATATGGGGAGGTAGAACACTCAATAACGCCAAGGCCGACTCGATCTCAATACTTGCTGTTTTGTCAATGGGAGGGAGTACGGCGTAACTGCACTGCACAGAATACTGTGGGGCTACACCTGAAGCAATGCCTGGTTTATCTGTCGGGAATTCTTGGAAGTCCGCCAAGACTTTCCGCAACTGAGTGACTTGAAACGTGAATTTGCCAATTATCTGCACATCTTCAAATGTTTTACTTTGAACTGACTGGGCAGGCAGCACAAGATCATCAACCCCACCATCATGTACAACAACCACAGAAGATGCATGTATACCAGGTAAATCATTTGACACACACCACATTTGTTCATTTGACACACAAGACATTTGTTCATTTGACACACGACATTTGATTATTTGTTACACACCCATCATACTTGGTGAAAAATGTAACACACGTCACTGGTAAAACATCAGCTATGTCAAAACTCACAGCAGATGCATGGACACCAGGAACAGAATCAACGCGTGCACTTGTTTCTTTGGCAAGTGGCACAAGACTGACAATAACGGGACACATGCACTATGACACCAGGAACAGAATCAACGCGTGCACTTGTTTCTTTGGCAAGTGGCACAAGACTGACAATAACGGGACACATGCACTATGACACCAGGAACAGAATCAACGCGTGCACTTGTTTCTTTGGCAAGTGGCACAAGACTGACAATAACGGGACACATGCACTATGACACCAGGAACAGAATCAACGCGTGCACTTGTTTCTTTGGCAAGTGGCACAAGACTGACAATAACGGGACACATGCACTATGACACCAGGAACAGAATCAACGCGTGCGCTTGTTTCTTTGGCAAGTGGCACAAGACTGACAATAACGGGACACGCACTATCACACCAGGCCAAAAGAAATAGGATAAAACTTGTTGCAGGGTTTGCTTTACACCACAATGACCGGAAAACATAGAACCATGAGCAGTCTGCAGGACAGTGCCACGTAATGACAAGGGAACCACAATTTGCTTCACAAATGTGTCTTGCTTTGGAAACGAACGATGCAGCACACCATTCTTTGTGCCGTTCACAATCTCATTACAACGATCAGGTAATTTTTCATCCAGTTTTAGAAACAAATGAGAAGTGTGCTATCTTCTTCTTGCATTTGGTCCAGTTTATCTGCTGTAATGTCAAGCTGAAGAATGGTAGGGGCATGAAGGATCTTCCTTTCCTCTCTTTTGTCTGTAGTCTAGTACTGAAAGTACAAGGGGCAAAAGACCCACCTTGACCAGCATACGCATTAGATATACCAGGATGATTGTCCAGAATAAGGTCAGTAATTGGGTCATCAATGACACATGGTTCAATCTGTCCTGTGAAAGATTGGGTTGAGACATGGATACATGCCAGGGGAACAGATTCAGCTTTGCCCCCAAAAGAACGTCAGTACTGGATCCCGTCAACGTACTGGTTATCTCTGACTAAATCTTTGCGAACTCCAGCAGTAGTGCACCCAGTGTCTCTCAACAGCGTCGCATGGAATCCATTTACAAATTTCAGCAAGTACTCCTTGCACAGAAGTGTCAGAAACTGAAACATGTTGTGTATCCTGTTTTGGGGTTCTGGCTTTAGTAGTACTAACATTAGTCAGGGTAGGGGACTGGGACTGTTGGTAGGGACACTCATTCTGTCTGTGGAACTTGCAGCCACAGTGCCAGCAGTGAATGTCGGTGACATCAGATGAACCACCACGACCGAATGCCTGACCACATCCACAATATGGTCTGAATGTACGATCTGAACGTCGGTAACATGAATCCCCACGTGGGATAAAAGAGAGGGCCACACAATCAAAATGAGTTTGTTCCTGTGTACGCTTTTGACCAAACTGGTGGCCACCCCTAGCACAACGGAAATGATTTCCAGGAGAAAACTGTTGTCCTGGTCGATCAACACTGACCTCAAACAAAACATGATCTGATTTTTTTTAAATATGTCCGAATGTGCAACATGATACTAGTCGATAGGTTTGCAAATGTCTCCCGCATTGTTAAAAGATCTTTCTCAAAGGACAATGGGTAAGCCTTTTGACAGACTATGAAGGATCTGTTCAAGTAATAATTAATCAAGTGACTTAATATTTTCTTTTTTCGTGCCAGATACACCAATCAAGGGATCCAAAAAGTGGCTGGCACGAACTTAAAATGCCGCCAATGACTCGCCTTTTTTCCGGACGCACGGGCCGACTTTTTTCCCGAAATCTTTCGCACACTGAAATTTCTTGAGAAGTTCCACCTTGAGATCTTTCCATGTGAACGTCTGGCAGCCGCGAGGCTTTGGTACGGTGTAAGAGCACTGCCTGTAAATAGTTAGGCCGCATATAACGTCCTTTTTTTTCTCGCGGCCAACCACAAGAAGAAGCATGACTTTCGACACGAAATAGAAACCAGTCTATGTCTTGATTCTCAACAAAAGGGGAAGATTAGGGATATAAGTTTTCATAGAAGGGTTAGGCTGGTTATCTGCATTAGAGGTTTGTGTCGCCACTTGTACAGAAGCTTGTTTAATCTGAAGTTCTGTCTTCTTTTGTTCTGGCTCCATACAGCGGAGCTCTAGCAAATCTTGCCCTCTAATTTCAGCTGTCTTTTGTCCTGTCTCTGTAGCTCAGTTTCTTGCCCTCTAATTTCAGCTGTCTTTTGTCCTGTCTCTGTAGCTCAGTTTCTTGCCCTCTAATTTCAGCTGTCTTTTGTCCTGTCTCTGTAGCTCAGTTTCTTGCCCTCTAATTTCAGCTGTCTTTTGTCCTGTCTCTGTAGCTCAGTTTGCTCTCGCTCAGCCTCTCTCTCTCTTCCTTTCTAGCTCTCTCAGCAGTCTCTCTCTCTTCCTTTCTAGCTCTCTCAGCAGTCTCTCTCTCTTCCTTTCTAGCTCTCTCAGCAGTCTCTCTCTCTCTTCCTTTCTAGCTCTCTCAGCAGCCTCTCTCTCTCTCTCTCTTCTCTCTCTCTCTCTCTCTCTCTTCGGGGGAGTGAACGGAGGCAAGCAGGTCGTATTTCCCATCTTCCGTAGTATTTGACGAAGAAGTAAGGATTGTGGCAGTGTACCAGTGTAGTACTTTGCAGGTGGATGAGTAGAGGACCATGCCATTGGCTCCTTTAGTTTTTAGGGCCGTTTGTGGCTGCTTCGAGCCGATATTTCAGGCCTTTATGTTGAAGCGGGCCAGGGCAAAAGCAGCTTTGCGCATCGCCATGTTGACACCGCGCTGTCGAGTGGACGGTGTCACCTTGGGCCTGCTCTTCACCCTGATGTTTTGGGGCGGGCTGTTGCTGAGATGTGGCGACGTGGAGCAGAACCCCGGACCTCTGAAATCAGACAGTAAGCAGCCCAGGACCTCCAGCAGCAGTGGACGCAGGACCAGCGCGGGGAAGACTGGTGGTGCAGCAGGCAGCGGGCAGTCGGCCTCCTTCCCTGTTCCTTCTCAGGATCCCCCTACTCTGATGGACGTGATGGCCAGACTGGACTCCATGGACAGCAACATGAACAGTAAGTTGGACAATGTGGAGCACAGTGTTAACAAACTCAGAGACCAGTTTGCGGACCTCCAGGGCGAGTTGGGGGGACTGAGGGAGGAGTTGGATTATCTCCACCAAAAGAACCAGGAGCTGATGAAGACTAATGCTGATCTTCTAGATAAAATTGATGCGCTTGAAAAAAGACGGTGATTTAGAAGGGAGATCGAAACGCAACAATTTAATCCTCCATGGTTTAAAAAGACGTGCGGGTGAAACGATTGAAGACTGTGAGAACACTGTTAAAGAGTTGATTACTGACCAGTTAGAAATAGCAAAAGATATTGAATTTGACCGTGTCCATCGCCTGAATGGTAAACCCGACTCCCCTGTAATAGTCCGATGTTGTTTTTATAAGGATAAAGTTCGAATTCTGAAGCAAAAAAGAAAACTTAAAGGGAGTGATGTATTTATTGGAGAGGACTTTCCGTCAAGTGTTCGTGACATAAGACGAAAGTTGACACCACATTTGAAAGCTGCCAGAAGTAAAGGACAGAGGTGTGTCATTGTCTATGACCATCTCATTATTGATGGGCAGAAGTTTTATCTGGATGGTAATGATAAACTGCAAAATTCAAAATATTGTTCTGGCCGGCCCATTTCTTCTCGTAAAAACCCTGCACACGATCCTGATACAAATGGGAGGGGGTATAAAGTTAAACTGTCACCGGAACAATGTTTATTTGTCGATGTCGCACGTGAGAACTTGTCCGGTCAGAGTGACAGCCTTGAGTTGCCAGAGGTGTGTGAGCACGTGCAGTTCGGATCGACGTCACACAGTCAAGAGGGGAGCGCATCTGTGTGTGATGAATACGAGTTTTGTGACACATTACCAGAAATGTCAGTAGCACGTTCTCCCTTTCAAGCGTCGCCTGCAACTGTAAATAAACGCCCCTTCTCCTTTCTGTTATGGAACGTTAACGGATTATCAACTAAAATCAAGGATCGGGACTTTGTATCACATGTTTGTAAATTTGATTTCGTGTGCTTGGTGGAAACTTTTTGGGAGAGTTTTGATAACGACTTATTTTCTGATTACACAGCCTTCTTTAAGCCTGCCTTTAAACTGTCCAAACAGGGGAGACGATCAGGAGGGGTTGTTTGTTTGTTAAAGAGTACATTTGCCCCATTTATACAAATAATTAATGTGAAATTTGTAAACGCTTGTGTGTTTTTGATTGATAAGCAACTGTTTGGCACTACAAAAGATATAATCTATTTTTGTACCTATGTTCCTCCAGAAGGATCACCTTTTTATTCATACTTTGATCTTGAAAATGGAATACTTTTGTTGGAAGAAAGTTTACAGGATTGTCTAATGGAACGGGATGCGCATATTATCTTATGTGATGACTTAAACAGTAGGATAGCTAAATTTTCTCAGATTCATTTTTCAGACCCTGCCATAGATATACAATATAAAAGTCACTCACTTGATTATGGTCGATGTTCAGAAGACTGTCACATAAATAGTTATGGAAAAGCATTATTAAACATGTGCACTGCTTTGAGTTTGAATATTTTAAACGGAGTGTGTAATGGTGACCTTGAAGGTCACTACACATACATTTCTGAAACAGGTAGTAGTGTGACTGATTATTTTATTTTGTCGAATGATCTGTTCTCTGTCGTGTGTGATTCCTGTGAACTTTGTGTTGCTGAACGTATTGACTCTGACCACATGCCTGTTGTATTTTCTGTTGTTTTTCCTAACGTAAATATGGTTGAAGATAACACTGTTAACAATCAGGTCATTGAAAAGTTTGTGTGGAACAGTGATAATAGCCAATTATTTCAAGATAATTTGTTGTCAGAAACTGCTAGTATAAGATTTAACATAGCTATGACTTTGATTGATGTTAACATAAACAGAGCGCTGGATGAGTTTAATGAATGTATGAGAGGATGTGCGGAATGTATGAAAAAACATTTTTATGTTAATAAAACTGATAAAAAGGATGACTGGTTCGACCAGGAATGTAAAGCAAGTAAAAGAAATGTTCGAAAATTGCTACGTCATTATAACAGACGTCCAGCAGACAATGCAGCCTGCTCCGAATATACAATAGCAAGACGTGAATATAAAAACTTGTTGAAAAGAAAAGAAAAGCTCTTTAATAAGGTGCTGTTGGATAGACTTGAGAGTTCCATACGTAATCAAAGAGAGTTCTGGGATAATGTACATAAACTGTCCTTTAAAAGAAAACAACCAAGAAATAGCATTAATGTTGAGACCTGGTTTAATCATTTTAAATCATTATTAGAAAAAGACACATTGGATTGTAATACGAACGAAAGCTTAGGTGAGCATGATGGTGTTGATGGTTTCATGAATAGTCCAATTTCGGTGGAAGAAGTGTTATACGCTTTCAGAAAGTTGAAAAGTCGCAAAGCAGCTGGACCTGATGGTATTATTAGTGAATTATACAAGAATTCTTGTGATTACGTGCTCCAGTTCTTCTTAAAATTATTTAACACACTGTTTGATAAGGGTATCTTTCCTCGAGATTGGAGTGAATCTATAGTTTTACCATTGTTTAAGAAAGGTGATGTGAATAATCCCAACAATTACAGAGGTATATCCCTTAGTGATATTAGTAGTAAATTATGTAGTACAATTATTAATGTTAGATTGCAGGAATGGGTAACTGAACATAATATCACAGGTGAGCATCAAGCTGGTTTTAAAAAGGGATATTCAAGTATAGATCACATGTTTACTTTGTTAGCCTTGATACAAAAACAATTTTCATTTAATCGTAAACTGTATGTAGCATTCATATATTTTGAGAAGGCATTTGATTCTATAAATAGAAATTTGCTTTGGCCAATCTTGATAAAAAATGGTGTAAGAGGTAAATTGTACAAGTGTATTAGGAGCATGTATGATAACGTTAAATGTAGGGTTAGGTGTGGCTCTCAACTGACTGAATATATTAACTGTACTGCTGGTGTGAAGCAGGGTGATGTGTGCAGCCCCGTATTATTCTCATTGTTTATAAATGAACTGGCCCTAGAAGTATTGAATAATGGTAGGCATGGTGCCATGTTTTCTTATGATGCATTTGAGTTGTTTATTCTTTTACTGGCAGATGATATTGTTCTATTGTCTGAAACCATCATTGGCCTTCAGACCCAGCTTAACAACTTAAGAAATTCAGCACTGGCACTTCAGCTGAACGTTAATATGGAAAAAAAGTAACATCATAGTGTTTCGGAAAGGTGGTTTTTTGGGTGCGAGAGAAAAATGGACTTATAATGGTGTTTTAATGCCGGTAGTAAACTTAGGGATTTTGTTTTCCACTCGTTTAAGCTTTACTGCTGCTTGCAAGGATCTTGCTAGTAGAGCAAAGAGAGGTCTGCTTGGCATCATGAAAAAAATTATCTTCAATTAATAACAATTCGTTGACATTATTTGTTAAAATATTCGATTGTCATGTGCAACCTGCTGTACAGTATGGTTCGGAACTGTGGGGACTCAACAGAGCTGCTTTATTTTCTGAATCTGTGCACTTATTTGCTTTAAAGAAATTTTTGGGTGTAAGCATGTGTACACCCAATGATTTAGTTTATGGTGAAACCAATAGATATACCTTATATTTAAATTCTGCTGTTCAGTGTATTCGTTATTGGTTTAATTTGCTTCAAATGGACGAGTGTCGCTTACCTCGTAAAGCACATAATATGTTGTTTGAAATAGATAAGAAAGGAAAGCAAAATTGGGTATCGGATGTACGCACATGTTTATACGAATATGGTTTTGGAGAAGTATGGATGAATCAGGGCGTTGCCAATATTAAGGGATTTATATGTGTTTTTCGTCAACGTCTAATTGATTGCAGATGGCAAAAATGGCATGATCATGTTCAAAACAGTGAAAGATTTAATATGTTTAGGATGTTTTGTAATACACATGAAATAAAAACACACCTTTTGTTGAATATGGATAGTCACTTAAAATATATAACAACGAGATTTAGGTTGGGGATTTCAGAGATAGCGGTGCATCATTATAGATACAGAGAACACAACGAAGCAAATCTGATATGTTGTTTATGCAAAAATTCTAAGGAAGATGAAGTACATTTTGTTTTATGCTGCCCAGCTCTTAGTAAAATTAGAGAAAAGTTTATTCCCAGCAAATACTATCAATGCCCTTGTGTCTTTAAACTCTGCTTGTTGATGGCATCCTCTAAACACAGTGATGTTAGGAATTTATCGCTTTTCTTGTATAAAGCTTTTAAGTTCAGAGAAATTATGACCTCGTAATTGTGTATTTCAAATGTCCTATTTCATGAACAAGTTCATTGTTGATGTCTTGTGTTTACTCACCCCCTTCATAAGGGGCTATGGCCTAATAAATAAACCATTCGCATTCGCATTCGCATTCTCTTTCTCTTCGTTTTTAGCAGCAAACTCTTTCTCTCTCTGTCTTCCTTTTTTTTGTTTGTTTGTTTTTCTTTTTTTCTTCTATTTCATCTTGTTTCTGTTCCTCTCTTTTTCTCGCCCTAGAGCTGCGCTCCTCACACTGGTTTATGTCATTGCTAAGTCTTGTCAAGAAAGACCAAGTGGCTGACTCTGTGCCAGAAAATTATCAAAGTCTGATTTAACATCAGCCATGATGAAAAGGATGTAGCTGGTGTTCCAACAAACCATCGCACCCAAATCAGAGAGGGGGTAGGGTTGGGGGGCGGGGGGGGGGGGGGGGGGGAGGGGGGGAGGGGTATGAAGATGTGAAATAAAAGAATAATTTGAGATGTAAGATATAATTATAAAACAAAGGGCAAATTCCAATGTAAGTACGAACTCAGTATCAGAGTTATGCAGCAAAGTTTGACATGACAATGAAAGGTATATTTCAAAAGACAAAAAACTATAGTCAGGTGACAAAAGAAGTGCAGTTAATACAAGTGATTGGCATGTGCAGATGCACCCTTAGATGAAACTGGTTTGATTTATTGAGGTAAGGTCCGAAAAATAGAACAGATCAAAATGCTGAAAATTGCTCTGAAAGTATATAATTTAGAAGAAAGATTTCTGAAAGTTAATTGAGATAATTCTAATACAATTTGAAAAACTGTGAATATAGAGCACCATATCTGAACATGAAGGGAAAAATGTGTGCCATTGAAATCACACAAATAACAGTTTATGCCAAAAATTCAAAACTTAACTCTACAATATTTTAAGTAAAGGGAGCATCAACACACACTAAACAGAAAAGCCCTAGGTAAAATAGCGAATACGTCAACCGGTAAATTAGTTAGGAGCTTACTGTTGAGTGGGGAGGGGAAAATTTAAATACAGCAGAGGTAGAAACCAAGAAAGGTGAAAATTCCAAAATAGTGAGGACGAGTAAGAAGAGAAAGAAAATCCTAAGGTAGTTAACAAACTGAAACAACCTCCGTTAAAACTGGAGATGAGGATAAATCTTAAATAAATGTTAGCGAACCGCCCAGAGAACGTGGACAAACGAGTCACAAGACGAAACACAACGCGTTTCGACCTCTTAGGTCTTCATCAGGTGAGACATTAACGAATAAAACAATGAAAATTCACTTAGCTTTGAAAGCTAAGTGAATTTTCATTGTTTTATTCGTTAATGTCTCACCTGATGAAGACCTAAGAGGTCGAAACGCGTTGTGTTTCGTCTTGTGACTCGTTTGTCCACGTTCTCTGGGCGGTTCGCTAACATTTATTTAAGATTTGTTTAGATTTCCGCCTGCAGTCCTCTCGCTTTGCAACTAGATGAGGATAATTTCAATACATCAAACATATGTCTTAAATCAACATTGCACAATAATAAATACAAGAAATTGCAAATACTAAGAATGCTAATGAAAAATAATGGGGGTAACAATCGGGAGTCTTACCCACCGAGGGGCATGGAATCGACACTTTTTTTTCTTCCGTAGTTTCAAAGCAGGGGTACAAAGCCAAATCTTTGTTCACAACAATATGCACCAAGTATAGCATTCAAATTTATAACATCAACATTTCAAAGCTGATTTTCAGGTTTTTTTTCCCTTCAAATATTTGAGTAAAGGGGTACAGAATTGCTCTGAATGGTTCTAACTGGTCACGGGTAATATTGACAAGTTTGGTTTCATTCTTGTTAAAGTAAATTTTCCAAAATTTGAAGGTCAGCATTCAGGTTTTCTGCCTTGATGTGTGGATCATTTAAGGTGAGCGATAGACTAGTATCGACGGCAAACAATTTCATTGTTGTATCACAGAGTCACACACACACACACACACACACACACACACAACAACACACACACACAGCGCGCGCGCGCGCGCGCGCGCGCGCGCGCGCGCGCGCCACCCCAGCCGTTCACACGTGCGCTAAAGAAATTGCCTGATCTAAAGCGTGATACCAAGTGTCAGCCTGGGAGACATTCTGAGCCCCTCCAGTGCCCCCCTCCCTCCCCCCCCCCTTCCCCTGCTCCCCGAGCAGTTACATCCAGTCATTATACCTACCCTGGATGGACTCAGCAGCAGCCAACAGCTAGGTCCCCTCTTGTGCTGCCCCCCTCACCCCACTCATCCCATCCCTCACATTGCCATGCCCCCCCCCTCCCCCGCCCCCCACCCCCATCCCTGAGCAGTTGGTCAGTAATGAAAACCAGACCTTGGCAATGCCCAGTGCCTGGCGTTCAGTGCCACGCCACAGTTATTCCATTCCGACTTGGGCAAAAGCTATATAAACTAAAGATATCAACTTCCGCTCGCTCTCTCCCCTGGCATCTGAACAGTCGTGCACTTGGGCCTCAGCGACATTCTGTTTGTTACAAGGTAAATGTGACGCCACACTTTTTTTGTTAACCTTGGGTTTATATTTACAAAGCTAGGACTCAGTCTAGGTGCGTCAACATAGAACTGGGCTTGGCTAACGGTACTCTCTCTAGTGCTGAAGAAAGTAAATAAATGCATGTTCAATTGGACTCTGGCGTTTCGGTTCAGTGTTAGATGTGCCTTCTATCTCTACTCACTATCTCTCTGACAGTCTGAACCACTCCTGTAGCCTTCTCTATATCCCTAAACACACGTGAGCATAAGTATTTGTGTGATAGTTGGTGGAGAAGCAAGTCGATCCCTCTCACCTCTTCTCGCAGCTAAAGCGTTAGCTCTGTCTTCAGCGCATTGATGTATTGGATCGCTCAGGCTTCTACTTGTGGACCCACTATTTCCTGTTCTCTGTGCGCCTATTTGCCTTCACTCATAGGATTTTTCTCACTTGTCTTACAAGTTGAAAGTAGGACACTAAACTCCAATTCCTGTCCTTACTGTTAAAAAAAAAAAAAAGGGGGGGGGGGAGGGGGACTCACAATCGCTTGTTTGTTTTTCCATGTCTTGGCTTCCAGTTCATATTAGGAACGATCACTCTAGTAGACCAGTCGCTCGTTCGTATTAGGAACGACCACTCTAGTAGACCAGTCGCTCGTTCACACGCTCAAAGTTCAGTCGACAATATTTACTCCCAACACCCTTTGTCATCCATTCCTACTCAAGAGTCTCCTACTCCCTCCCCATCCAGTCAGTCAACGTTAGAACACGTGTCTCCCTTCATCTCAGAAACAGATCTTTCTGTGTCAGATTACGTTAGAACACGTGTCTCCCTTCATCTCAGAAACAGATCATCAGATCTTTCTGTGTCAGTCAACGTTAGAACACGTGTCTCCCTTCATCTCAGAAACAGATCATCAAATCTTTCTGTGTCAGTCAACGTTAGAACACGTGTCTCCCTTCATCTCAGAAACAGATCTTTCTGTGTCAGATTACGAGGAGGATAGCAGTTTCATTCCCAGTCTTGTTGACACACTTACATCTACAGACATGGCCTATTCTCTGTCGTCAGGTAGTGTTACAGCTGCACCATGCACTCTAACAACTTTCACTTCATCACACACTACTCTGGCTTCATCTTCCTACTCTCTCCCCACGCCCAGGTCTCATCTCTCTCTCTCTCTCTCTCTCAGCTGCACACCATCACTGACCGACAATGCTACCTATGCCCCTGTTAGTACTACCTCATACTATTGTCACCCTCTTCCGTCCAGTGGTCAGTCAGCCCACCATTACCAGAGACAGTCTAGGACAAAACGCCCACCCCCAACCCCCACCCTTCACCTTCCCCATCAGTTAATGCCTGATCCTTTTACCGGCAATCCAACGCAGGACATTGCTTCCTGGCTGAACACTGTTGACAGATATGCCCTGCTACAAGGCTGGCAGGACAGTAAAAGGGCGATCCTCCCCCTTTTAATGAAGGACCAGACGCAGTTGTGGCTGGATGGATTACACCTGTCATTCCCCGAGTTGAACACGAATCAAGGACTGTGTGATGCTCTGATCTGGCGCTTTACGCCTCAGGAATCCATGAGATGGATTCGTTTGAAACAGTTTCATGACCGTCGGCAACTACCCCATGAGACGGTAGAAGAATTCTTTGCATCGATGACGCAACAGGGACAACAACTGGACAACCCCCCGAAGATATCATGGAAACTATAGTAAATGACCTTCTTCCATCCATATGAAAATTCGTCATGCTGCATGCACCCCAGTCTCTCCAACAAGCCCTTAACTTGGCTCTGACCGCATCAGTCTTTCAGTACTCTACAGCCACAGATAAAGTAGAGGTGGCACTGGCATCACTCACTGAGCAAATAGGAACCCTGGCGATGGACATACAGAGAATGGACTCAGCTTGCGGCTTCCAGTTTCACGCCACACACAGACCGCGACACAGGCCACATGTGTTGACCCCCAACAGAGCCTTGCCACACACCACGCACCTTGAATCCGGAGGTAACGGCACCGCCCACCCACGCTCATTGAACCAGCCCACTGGCCACAGAAACGTTCGTCCCCCCCCCCCTCCCCCACCCACCCACCCCTTTGCGCGGCAGCGGACGCCGTGCCGTTCCTGAGGAGGCGCTCATGCGCGATACACGTGTCGGCTCCGTGATGCAAGGTGCCATCATTGCCACGTCATTGGTCACACCGCCACCGTTTGCCCTTGGTGCAGAAGCAGCAGAGAGGGGTTTCCCCTCATGACTTCCAGAGCCAGGACTGGTTGCCATGAGAGGGAAACAGCACATGACTCTGAACCTGCCCCGCACATTAGGTCATTCCCTAACTGTAGTAAGATTAAAGTCCATGTCAAGAACAAGCCCTACACCAGTCTGGTAGATACAGGTGCTGATGTCTCCTGTGTTAGTAGCCAACTTGCAAATGATTTAGTTGAAGAAAAACTAGTCAGCTTGCAGCCGTGCCCCCTTGCCTTCATCAAGGGAGTCGGTGGACAGCCCGTTACAGCCGTGCCCCCTTGCCTTCATCAAGGGAGTCGGTGGACAGCCCGTTACAGCCCTGCCCCTTTGCCTTCATCAAATGAGTCGATGGACAGCCCGTTAGAGTCCTTCCCCCTTGCCTTCATCAAGGGAGTCGGTGGACAGCCCGTTAGAGTCCTTCCCCCTTGCCTTCATCAAAGGAGTCGGTGAACAGCCCGTTAGAGTCCTTCCCCCTTGCCTTCATCAAGGGAGTCGGTGGACAGCCCGTTACAGCCCTGCCCCTTTGCCTTCATCAAGGGAGTCGGTGGACAGCCCGTTAGAGTCCTTCCCCCTTGCCTTCATCAAAGGAGTCGGTGAACAGCCCGTTAGAGTCCTTCCCCCTTGCCTTCATCAAGGGAGTCGGTGGACAGCCCGTTACAGCCGTGCCCCCTTGCCTTCATCAAGGGAGTTGGTGGACAGCCCGTTAGAGTCCTAGGAAAAATGGAACTGCCCCTCAAACTTTCCAGTCTGCATGTCTCACAGTCATTCATTGTTCTTGATCATTTGACTTGTCCCTTGATTTTAGGCATTGATTTCCTAACATCACATCAAACCTCACTCCACTTTGGTACCCATCACCTTCAGCTGTACAATGGTTTAACGTCGGTGCCCTTTCTGAAAGACCCACCTGACAGTGTGCCTGTCAAAGTGTTGCACACAACATATATCCCTCCTTATTCTGAAGTGTTGCTACCTGTTCGCGTCTCCTCCAACTGTAGCCATGCCACGAATAGCATTAAACCGTTGCAGGCACTGCTCTCAAACAAGAAGGTGATCACAGCTAGAACCTTGGTTACACTATCGGAAAATCAGGCCACGTGTGTTGTGCGTAATAACTTCGCATCCCCTGTGAGATTAAAACTCAAGGATACAATTGATAATTTTGAGGAAATCTTAAATAAATGTTAGCGAACCGCCCAGAGAAACGTGGACAAACGAGTCACAAGACAAAACACAACGCGTTTCGACCTCTTAGGTCTTCTTCAGGTGAGAAACAAACGAATAAAATAACGAAAATTCACTTAGCTTTGATCGCTTCAGATCGCTTCAGAGTTCAGTGCAAGGAAGAAGGCGTTGAACGCCTTCATTCAACGCCTTCTTCCTTGCGCTGAACTCTGAAGCGAACTGAAGCGATCAAAGCTAAGTGAATTTTCGTTATTTTATTCGTTTGTTTCTCACCTGAAGAAGACCTAAGAGGTCGAAACGCGTTGTGTTTTGTCTTGTGACTCGTTTGTCCACGTTTCTCTGGGCAGTTCCTAACATTTATTTAAGATTTGTTTAGATTTCCGTCTGCAGTCGTCTCACTTTGCAACTAGATCCATTTTGAGGAAGTTTCCCAAAATTTGGGGGAAATTTCCGAACACTCTGCTAATACCAGGTCGGCAACTGTTCGAACTAACTCTAACCAACTTTCTAAACCCAAAACTATGATAGCCATTTTAGGTATTGACTTATCAGATTCAGATTTTACCAAGGATCAAAAAGACTCTTTCATCCTCTCTAGCTGAGAACAGAGACATTTTTGCTGCTGACATGTCAGAGCTAGGTGAGACTCACCTGGTGTCCCACACCATCGACACGGGTGACTCTGCTCCTATCAAACAAAGGCCATACCGTACAGCACCTGCTCTGAATGCAGACATAGAGAGACAAGTCAATGAAATGTATCAGCATGGGGTTGTTCACCCTTCCACATCCCCCTGGTCGTCTCCTGTGGTTTTGGTGAAAAAGAAAGATGGTACCAATGCTTTGCGGTCAATTACCGCAAATTGAACAAAGTGACCAAACCGGTACATTTCCCCCTCCCCCACCTAGAAGATTCGTTAGACATCACGGGACAATCCACCATGTTCTCCACCCTTGGTTTGTTTTCTGGCTTCTGGCAAATCCCACTAGATTCTGAATCTCAGGATAAGTCCACCTTCACAACTCATTTCGAATCCTTTGCTTGGACCAGAATGTCCTTTGGATTACAGGGAGCCCCTGGATAATTTCAGTCTCTGATGAACCGTGTCCTTGCTGGACTCACATTCAAAACTTGTCTGGGTTTTTTTTAAGACATTCTGTTTATCCAAAAATTTTGAGGATCATTTGTCTCATCTTTCTGAGATCTTTAATTGATCTGAAACGCTGGTCTCAAACTTAATCCCACAAAATGTCATTTTGCTGCTTCTAAGGTGACATATTTGGGACACATTGTCACTGAGGATGGAGTCTCAGTTGACCCAGCGAAAGTGGAACTGGTTCAAAATTTTCCCTCGCCCTAGTCTCAACATGATGTCCGGTCATTTCTCGGCCTAGCAAACAACTATCGCCAGTTTGTCAAAAACTTCTCTTGCATAGCAGCCCCTCTCAATGATCTTCTGAAAACTCAGGCACAATTCCAATGGAGTCCAGCTGCAGAACAAGCCTTTCAGACACTGAAATCGGCACTCACATCTGCACCTATTCTGGCCTACCCTGAGTTTGAACATCAGTTCATTTTGTACACGGATGCCAGCAACAAGGCCATCGGCTACGTGCTGGGACAGAAAGATGAACAAGAGCGGAAACGCGTGATCGCCTATGGCGGCCGAGCATTGCGTGGTGCTGAACTTCATTACGGTATTACGGAAAAAGAGACACTGGCTGTGGCAGATGGTATACTCCGCTTCAAAGTGTACCTCTCTCACGCTGTGGTAGATGGTATACTCCGCTTCAAAGTGTACCTCTCTCACGCTGTGGTAGATGGTATACTCCGCTTCAAAGTGTACCTCTCTCACGCTGTGGTAGATGGTATACTCCGCTTCAAAGTGTAGCTCTCTCACGCTGTGGTAGATGGTATACTCCGCTTCAAAGTGTAGCTCTCTCACGCTGTGGTAGATGGTATACTCCGCTTCAAAGTGTAGCTCTCTCACGCTGTGGTAGATGGTATACTCCGCTTCAAAGTGTACCTCTCTCACGCTGTGGTAGATGGTATACTCCGCTTCAAAGTGTAGCTCTCTCACGCTGTGGTAGATGGTATACTCCACTTCAAAGTGTACCTCTCTCACGCTGTGGTAGATGGTATACTCCACTTCAAAGTGTACCTCTCTCACGCTGTGGTAAATGGTATACTCCACTTCAAAGTGTACCTCTCTCACGCTGTGGTAGATGGTATACTCCACTTCAAAGTGTACCTCTCTCACGCTGTGGTAGATGGTATACTCCACTTCAAAGTGTACCTCTCTCACGCTGTGGTAGATGGTATACTCCACTTCAAAGTGTACCTCTCTCACGCTGTGGTAGATGGTATACTCCACTTCAAAGTGTACCTCTCTCACGCTGTGGTAGATGGTATACTCCGCTTCAAAGTGTACCTCTCTCACGCTCTGGTAGATGGTATACTCCACTTCAAAGTGTACCTCTCTCACGCCAAATTTCTGGTGTACACGGACCATTTGGCGACAAAGTTTCCGCAGAATGTCAAGGACCCCACAGGTGGATGGGCCCTCTTCCTTCAGTCGTTTGATGATGACATCATTCATAAACCAGGCCAGGTACACAATAATGCTTTCCGCAGAATGTCAAGGACCCCACAGGTGGATGGGCCCTCTTCCTTCAGTCGTTTGATGATGACATCATTCATAAACCAGGCCAGGTACACAATAATGCTTTCCGCAGAATGTCAAGGACCCCACAGGTGGATGGGCCCTCTTCCTTCAGTCGTTTGATGATGACATCATTCATAAACCAGGCCAGGTACACAATAATGCTTTCCGCAGAATGTCAAGGACCCCACAGGTGGATGGGCCCTCTTCCTTCAGTCGTTTGATGATGACATCATTCATAAACCAGGCCAGGTACACAATAATGCTTTCCGCAGAATGTCAAGGACCCCACAGGTGGATGGGCCCTCTTCCTTCAGTCGTTTGATGATGACATCATTCATAAACCAGGCCAGGTACACAATAATGCTTTCCGCAGAATGTCAAGGACCCCACAGGTGGATGGGCCCTCTTCCTTCAGTCGTTTGATGATGACATCATTCATAAACCAGGCCAGGTACACAATAATGCTTTCCGCAGAATGTCAAGGACCCCACAGGTGGATGGGCCCTCTTCCTTCAGTCGTTTGATGATGACATCATTCATAAACCAGGCCAGGTACACAACAATGCTAATGCATTGAGTCGCATGCTCCATGCACCACCAGCTACCCCTCACCCTGCTGACCTTGACCCGCCCACTCCCATTCTCCCCTCGCCATCACAGCCCGTTCCCCACGCCGATATGCAGTGTAACACTAAGATGGAGTCCTGCGAGCCCGCGCCCAGTCCTAGATCCTGTTAGCAGCATAGGCACTTCCATACCCTCCATGCCACCCTCTGTCTCTCCCTCACCCCTCCCTGCGGCCTTTCAGGAAATGGGAAATCCCCCTCTGCTTGACCCAGCTGATCAGTCTACTCCACCCCCTCCATCCTCCTCAGCCCCAGTCATTACTCAATCTCCCGGCGTCTGCCCTCCTTGAGCACATCAACCCTCCACCATCACGCTCCACACTGAGCTGGCAACACCCACTGTAATGGTCTGTACAGTGGATACAGTGGCTGACGATGACCTGCGTGACATGCAGTTGAAGGACTCTCAGTGCCGGCCCTTCATTGATTACTTGCAGACGGGTCAGTTACGACAGGAAAACAAGACAGCCCGCCGCCTGATCCTTGAGAGTCAAGATTATGTCCTGCACAATGGCGTGTTATACCACCTCTACTATCTGCGGGGTCAGGGACACAGAAGTGAGCGAGTAGTCAAACAGTCAGTAGTCCCTTTTCCTCTCAGAAACGACATTTTGCTATCGTTTCATGACTCGCTCCTTGGTGGTCACTTTGCCACTGAAAAGATGCATCAGGCAATAAGATTGAGATATTTCTGGATAGGTATGTACTCGGATATCATGGTCTATGTCAAGTCATGCGATGCATGTCAAAAGGCTAAGAGGGTGATACACCCACAAATTCCTCCGTTGAAATCGTTACCCTTGGCACCAAACAAGCTGTTTTCCAGATGGCACTGCGATATACTTGTCCACTGACCCCCAGTGAAGAAGGCTATAAATACATTCTGCTGTATGTGCGTTCCTTCAGCAAGTGGGTCGAGATAATTCTGTTGAAAGATACAACAGCCACCACCATAGCCCGCCATTTCTATGACACCATCATCTGTCGCTATGGTGCGCCACCATAGCCCGCCATTTCTATGATACCATCATCTGTCGCTATGGTGCGCCACCATAGCCCGCCATTTCTATGACACCATCATCTGTCGCTATGGTGCGCCACCATAGCCCGCCATTTCTATGACACCATCATCTGTCGCTATGGTGCGCCACCATAGCCCGCCATTTCTATGACACCATCATCTGTCGCTATGGTGCGCCTGATCAGCTGTTGTCGGACAGGGGACATAATTTCCTGTCCAAGGTGGTGACTGAGGTGTGCAACATTTCTCAGATCACACGGGTGCACACCAGTAGCTACCACCCACAGACCAACGCCACATGTGAGTGCACCAACGCCACTATCGTCCAGTCTGTCAGGGCGCAGTGTGACAAGCACCCACTGTCCTGGCCTTCCATTCTTCCTGGTGTCGCCGCCGCACTGCGGACGGTCCCCTCCACAGAGTCCACCATGTTTTCTCCCTTCTTTATCCTGTTCAAACAGGAATGTCAGCTGCACATTGACACTGCGCTGCGTTCTGATGATCTTTCTGTGTCCGCACAGCCGTGCATGGAGGACATCATCCAAAACGCTGAACTGATCAAAACCATGGTTAGTGACAATATCCTCACAGCTTAGCAACGTTACAAAGCACAGTATAACAAAAACACCAGCCCCCCCCCCCAACCCCCCCCCCCCACCAGTATAGGGAAGGCCAGCAGGTGTTGGTGCAGTGCTCACACAAGGCACAGGGCATTTCTGCCAAGCTGCAACAGAAATATGATGGTCCATACTACATCACTTATATTCTGCCCAATGGTGTGTATGTGCTCCGTCATAGTCAGAGTAACAAACAACTCAGATCGCCAGTGCATGCTATGAGACTGCGACCCTACTTCTCCCCTGAGGACAGACCCACCAACCCTCCAGAGGCGGACTCGGACCCACTGTTGTTCGGACAGGACGACAACGAGTCAATCTCCGATACCAATGAGGTGACACCCTCACCCACACAGTCGGTCTCCGATACCAGTGAGGTGACACCCTCACCCACACAGTCGGTCTCCGATATCAATGAGGTGACACCCTCACCCACACAGTCGGTCTCCGATATCAATGAGGTGACACCCTCACCCACACAGTCGGTCTCCGATACCAGTGAGGTGACACCCTCACCCACACAGTCGGTCTCCGATACCAGTGAGGTGACACCCTCACCAACACAGGTGGTCTCCGATATCAATGAGGTGATGCTCTTACCCACACAGTCGGTCTCCGATATCAATGAGGTGACACCCTCACCCACACAGGCGGTCTCCGATATCAATGAGGTGATGCTCTTACCCACACAGTCGGTCTCCGATATCAATGAGGTGACACCCTCACCCACACAGGCGGTCTCCGATATCAATGAGGTGATGCTCTTACCCACACAGGCAGTCTCTGATATCAATGAGGTGACGCACTCACCCACACAGGCGGTCTCAGATATCAATGAGGTGATGCTCTCACCCACACAGTCGGTCTCCGATACCAGTGAGGTTACACCCTCACCCACACAGTCGGTCTCCGATACCAGTGAGGTGACACCCTCACCCACACAGTCGGTCTCCGATACCAGTGAGGTGACACCCTCACCCACACAGTCGGTCTCCGATATCAATGAGGTGACACCCTCGCCCACACAGTCGGTCTCCGATACCAATGAGGTGACACCCTCACCCACACAGTCGGTCTCCGATATCAATGAGGTGACACCCTCACCCACACAGTCGGTCTCCGATACCAGTGAGGTGACACCCTCACCCACACAGTCGGTCTCCGATATCAATGAGGTGACACCCTCACCCACACAGTCGGTCTCCGATATCAATGAGGTGACACCCTCACCCACACAGTCGGTCTCCGATATCAATGAGGTGACACCCTCACCCACACAGTCGGTCTCCGATATCAATGAGGTGACACACTCACCCACACAGGCAGTCTCTGATACCAATGAGGCGACACACTCACCCACACAGGCAGTCTCTGATACCGATGAGGTGACACCCTCACCAACACAGGCGGTCTCTGATACCAGTGAGGTGACACCCTTACCCACACAGTCGGTCTCTGATACCGATGAGGTGACACACTCACCCTCACAGGCAGTCTCTGATACCGATGAGGTGACACCCTCACCCACACAGTCGGTCTCTGATACCAATAAGGTGACACACTCGACGGCCACACAGTCGGTCTCTGATACCGATGAGGTGACACCCCTCACCCACACAGGCAGTCTCTGATACCGATGAGGTGACACACTCACCCACACAGGCGGTCTCTGATACCGATGAGGTGACACACTCACCCACACAGTCGGTCTCTGATACCGATGAGGTGACACACTCACCCACACAGGCGGTCTCTGATACCGATGAGGTGACACACTCACCCACACAGCGGTCTCTGATACCGATGAGGTGACACACTCACCCACACAGTCGGTCTCCGATATCAATGAGGTGACACCCTCACCCACACAGATTCCAGCTAGCCCCGCCCCCTCCCTCTCTTCCAGCTCAGCCTCCAGCACAACAACCACGCCTACCCCCTCCCTCTCTTCCAGCTCAGCCTCCAGCACAACAACCACGCCTACCCCCTCCCTCTCTTCCAGCTCAGCCTCCAGCACAACAACCACGCCTACCCCCTCCCTCTCTTCCAGCTCAGCCTCCAGCACAACAACCACGCCTACCCCCTCCCTCTCTTCCAGCTCAGCCTCCAGCACAACAACCACGCCTACCCCCTCCCTCTCTTCCAGCTCAGCCTCCAGCACAACAACCACGCCTACCCCCTCCCTCTCTTCCAGCTCAGCCTCCAGCACAACAACCACGCCTACCCCCTCCCTCTCTTCCAGCTCAGCCTCCAGCACAACAACCACGCCTACCCCCTCCCTCTCTTCCAGCTCAGCCTCCAGCACAACAACCATCGCCTACCCCCTCCCTCTCTTTCCAGCTCAGCCTCCAGCACAACAACCACGCCTACCCCCTCCCTCTCTTCCAGCTCAGCCTCCAGCACAACAACCACGCCTACCCCCTCCCTCTCTTCCAGCTCAGCCTCCAGCACAACAACCACGTCTACCCCAACACCGAACAGCCAGGTCCCCTCTGATGAGGAAACATACCTCGTGGAAAGATCCTTGCTTGTAAGATGATAGACAAAGTAAGCACTACCAAATCAAGTGGGTTGGGTACAGGAACACCACTTGGGAGCCTGAGTCACACATTCCTGCACATCTAGTCTGAGATGTTCACATCCGAAAGACAAACAATGGACGTTAACGCCGCTGTAAAGCACATAGAATGAGGAGCGACACACACTGTTCTTTCACCGTCTCTCTCTGCCTTTTGTTTATTTGGCAGCTAAGCCATGTTTTTATGGATGTTCACCTTCCCACACCCTCTCCCGTGACCTGTGGTTATCAAGACTGGTTAATAGGGTTTTGAGGATCGAAGACTGAAATTGATCACACGATGTGTGTATAGCTGATCAGCGGGTCTGACTAATCATGTGTACAAACTGATTGCGTCCTGGTAAGCTGTTGGTTTGTGCTGGTGTGATTATTGTTCTTTTTCCCTCTTTGTCACCTTGTTGTAAGTCTGACATCAGCTCATTGATCAGAAACAGTTTTTCTTCTCCTGAATGAACAGTGCTAAAGCTGCTTCCCCCAAAACGGGGGTCAACCGTGTCGAAGTTCACCGTCTGACTGAACCCCCCCCCCCCCCCCCCCGCACTTCTTTCCTGTGTCATTGACAGGTCAGCTCGTCTGGTCGCGTCTTGTTTTGTCTGATTCATCTTCTCTGCAATATCCACGTTCAGTGATAAAAATAATGCATCAGTTCTTAACGTACCACGTCATATTATGATTCTAGTTACCGTTCATGTGTAAACAGATACGCTTGTTACTCTACTTCAGCTGCTAATTATGTTACTGCTATACAATTCAAACGCCCACGTGCGTACGTCATGAATAGTCTTGCAAGGTCGGTGTTGTCTCTGTTCATTTATCGTCATTATTCATGGTCCACCTCCCTTTTCCTTGATCCATGATCGGTTTATTATGGCACACTACTGGGCGCTGTCAACCCACTGTACATAATCCTACTTCTCCGCCCACTCCTATTGCTCCTAACGGCACATTACGTCTTGTTGACTTCACAATACTACTGCCATGGCTGCTACCACTACTTCTACTACTATACGGCGCGAATGCTGCAGGACCAAGTGTTACAGTCCTGAATCTTACCTGCCCCTGTATATATTGTTCCATTACACAGCTGGTATTTGAGAGTCAAGCGCTGGCAGCTCTCTGGCTGGTAATTCGTTGCATCTGTGCAGGTGATTCTCAACTCATTACACAGCAGTATACATGAGAGTCATGCGCTGGTGACTCTCCTGCTGGTAATATGTCTCCTTCGTGCCAGTCGATTGTGAATTTTACGAGACTACCAACTCTGATTTTGTTACTCAGCATTATATATGAGAGTTTTGCACTGGCGACTCTCTTGTTGGTAATACATTGGGTCCATTGTCAGTGTAGATGGTTTCTTTTATGTCAGTCACTGCCATCTCCCCTCCTCCACCATTCGTCAAGGAGGACCATTTATCGTAATATTTTTGAAGTACTTTTGTTCTATTCAGTCTTTCATTTATGTTTGGATATTAACAAGTTTACAACACTGCAGGTGTCTGTTCCTCCAGAGACTGCTTGACGCCGGAATATCTTGGGAAAAGAAAGACTACAATTCCAATGGTCACGCACTATTTGGAAACAATGGAAGTCCATCTTCTATATCATCCCACATTCATTGATCATGCATGAAAATAAATCAAAGAAAACCAAATAAAGTGGTTTGTTTGTTTGTTTGTTTGTTTGTTTGTCTGTTTGTTTGTTTTGTAAAGCACTCTACTGAATTTCTCTTCACTCTTTTGCCCTTGGTGAATTTGCAGCAGAGTTCTCTGCATCGGTATGTTGATGGTGACCGTCGTTGGACAGACGTGGTGGAACTCTCATGGTCAGAATGCTCACCCACACCGGTCCAGCGACTGAGCAACCATTGTCGCCAGTAGACATTTTTCTTTTTTTCTGTCACATCCTCTGTGCCACCTCAGTGGCAGTACACCCGACGTCGCTCATTCCGACACCCCGTCCACAGCCACAGCCCAGGCCGGCCCGCTGCAGCCCCGGCACCAGCAATCCACAGGGAGCAATCAATGTCAAGTCGTCAAGAGGCAACCCACCTTAGGAGACACTGCACTGCTGCCAAGTCACTTCGTTGGTGTTCAGTAGCGCCTGTCCTGATCCAACATACGCAGGACACCACCAACTAAGCCCTCTACTGACGACAATAATTGCTTAGTCGTGGAGCCGACGTGAGTGAGCTCTCCCTCTGGAGGGCACCACCACATCCGCCCAACGACAGCCTCCATGGACTCGCCGATACCGGTGATCCTGATGGAACCAAACCAAGGCGACAGACGTGGAGAGAACATCGAAACCGAGGACACCATGAGAGCAGGGCATGAAGAGCCATAGAATTTGAGACTGTTTTATGCTGATCGATGAGAATGAGGATGATGGAAATGATCCTTTGGATTTCCATTCCGGTCTGAGACTGCATGGCAGGGCTGCACTCAACGCTTCATTTCATAACATATCCCAAGAGATACAGACACCTGCAGTGTTGGTCATGAAATTTGAGCAACACCGTCAGAAATGCATGCATTAAGTGGATGAAACTCGACTGTGTGGTCCCGGTGTTTCCAACTGAACCAGTAGCAAACTCAACTCTGGGTTGGAGCCACCCGGGACAGAAAAAAATCCCACGTGACTGATGGGAATCAAACCCACGACCTCCCAGCCGGGAGTCCGCGACACTAACCACTTCACCACGGACGCTGGTTGCCAGTAGAGATTAGTAGGCAGTATTCTGCAGCAAAGGCACCAAATCATGCTGCCAGGTGGATTGTTAGCGAAGCAGGTATTTTGCAGCAAAGGCACCAAATCACGCCGCCAGGTGGATTGATAGCAGAGCAGTGTCTCCTCTGGTGAGCTGCCCCATGGTAACTTTGTTTTGATTGCTCCTGATTGACTGTCAGTACTGGGCCATTGGCAGGACATACCCAGGTGTAATGCATGTAGGCAGCTGGTATGCACACTGTAAAAGTAATACGATCAAAGTGGTGAAGGTAGTCCGGCAGGGAAAGGTACGTTAAAAAAACATGTATAAGTGGTACTTCTTTTACAGTTGCAGAGTAGTAAATATTGACGCCGGTAACCAAACAGGAAATATAGCTTCAAAACATACTTAAACGTTTTTGTTGTTGTTGTTGTTGTTGTTGTTGTTGTTGTAAGTAACAGAGTAGCAGATATTGACGCTGATAATCAAACAATATACCTTTAAAACATACATTTTTTTCTTTGTAAGTAATAGAGTAGCAAATAAATTTGATGCTGGTAATCTAACAGGATATATACCTTGAAAACATATGAAAACGTTTTCGTTTAACTAACAGAGTAGCAAATATTGACGCTGGTAACCAAACGGGAAATATACCTTCAAAACATACATAAACGGTATTTCTTTTTTTTTAAACAAGAGCACCACATATTGGCACAGGTACTCAGACATGAAATATACCTTCAAAACGTAGGCTTACATGAACGATATTTTTACTAAGTTACAGAGTAGTAAATATTGACGCAGGGAATCTGACATGAAATATGCCTTCAAAACATACACAAAAAGACCCCCCCCCAAAAAAAAAAAAAAAAAAAAACCAAACAAACAAACCGGTATTTCTTGTAAAGTAACAGACTGGCAAATATTACGTGAAAGCATATTTTGTTAACATGTCAGATCCAAATCATTTCCATCCAATAAAGTCGTCCACCTCGGCATTGTTAATTAAACTGAATAGTTCCGACGAATTGCAGTTGTTGCCAATTAGTCGGGTTAATCCAGTTAATTAAATGCTTCACCAACAACTACCATCACTTTTAAAAGGTGCACGCCTCCACAGACAAAATTAAAGAAATGAACTCTTCCAGATTTGAGGTGCGTGTGTATGTGTGTGCGTGCGTGCGTGTGCGCGTGCGTGCGTGCGTGCGTGCGTGGTATGCGTGCGTGCGTGCGTGCGTGTGTGTGTCCCTGCGTACGTGCGTGCGTTCGTTCGTGCGCGCGCGCGCGCGCGCGCGCGCGGGCGTGTGTGGTGTGTGTGTGTGTGTGTGTGTGTGTGTGTGTGTGTGTGTGTTGAGCCGTAATCTTCCGCCTTCTGGTTTGGTTTTTGGTCTAAAGTTTGCAATGCTGGACGAACGTATCGAAAGCCTGAACTGGTTCGTTCTAAGCGAATTGATCCCTATTCAAATACAAGGTGTGAACTGGTTCATTCCAAGCGAATCGATCCCTTTTCAAATACAAAGTGTGAACTGGTCCATTCCAAGCGAATCGATCCCTTTTCAAATACAAAGTGTGAACTGGTCCATTCCAAGTGAATCGATCCCTATTCAAATACAAAGTGTGAACTGGTTCATTCCAAGCGAATCGATCCCTATTCAAATACAAAGTGTGAACTGGTTCATTCCAAGCGAATCGATCCCTATTCAAATACAAAGTGTGAACTGGTCCATTCCAAGCGAATCGATCGCTATTCAAATACAAAGTGCAACACTTTAAACTGGAGCTTGTGCTCCTGTGTGAGAGTGTCAGGGCACACCCCTTAGGTCTACCTTGTTTCCTCAAGGTGGCGTGCGTCTGGTTGATGGCTGAAGAACAAGAGACAACAAACAAGTAGTGTGACTCTTGTCTCCGACGAGAAAACAAATACACGCCCGTAACTCCAAAGGAATGCTGCTTACGACACTGAGTCGCCTAGCAGATATGACAGCACACAGCACACAGGATAAACGAGGAGACATATGAACGCTATGAAGATGGATCAGCGGGAGGTCTGTAGATGTGTGGCTTTCTGTGGCTACACCTTCCACCTCATCGCCCACCCATCAGTGTAGTCAGGGACTGATGGCGCTGCTAAGATGCTTGGAGGTAGAGGGGTTGGGAGTAGGAGGGGTTGTGGACAGGTGGGAGGGCGGGGGTGGGGGATAGGGAGGCATGGAGGCTTCATTCTCTGAGTGGAAGCACAAACTTCACCTTCAACGCGTCTTCCAGTGTCGTCTTCAAGTACCAACAACAAATGTTTGTTTCATAGTTATCCATCAGACGACGAGGATGGAGTGAATCATCATGATCTTAGTTATCCATCAGACGACGAGGATGGAGTGAATCATCATGATCTTAGCTATCCATCAGACGACGAGGATGGAGTGAATCATCATGATCTTAGTTATCCATCAGACGACGAGGATGGAGTGAATCATCATGATCTTAGTTATCCATCAGACGACGAGGATGGAGTGAATCATCATGATCTTAGCTATCCATCAGACGACGAGGATGGAGTGAATCATCATGATCTTAGTTATCCATCAGACGACGAGGATGGAGTGAATCACCATGATCTTAGTTATCCATCAGACGACGAAGATGGAGTGAATCATCATGATCTTAGTTATCCATCAGACGACGAGGATGGAGTGAATCATCATAATCTTAGTTATCCATCTGACGACGAGGATGGAGTGAATCATCATAATCTTAGTTATCCATCAGACGACGAGGATGGAGTGAATCATCATGATCTTAGTTATCCATCTGACGACGAGGATGGAGTGAATCATCATGATCTTAGTTATCCATCAGACGACGAGGATGGAGTGTATCATCATGATCTTAGTTATCCATTAGACGACGAGGATGGAGTGAATCATCATGATCTTAGTTATCCATCAGACGACGAGGATGGAGTGATCATCATGATCTTAGTTATCCATTAGACGACGAGGATGGAGTGAATCATCATAATCTTAGCTATCTATCAGACGACGAGGATGGAGTGTATCACCATGATCTTAGTTATCCATCAGACGACGAGGATGGAGTGAATCATCATAATCTTAGTTATCCATCAGACGACGAGGATGGAGTAAATCCATCTAATCTGACTCTGACCCCATGTGTGACATACAAACTGGCAAGGTTATTGAGCTGCAGGACTGTGGTTGAGGAGAAGTGATGTAATCTAACTGTGACTTTTTTTTAAACAATGGTCACTTAACTTAGATATGGCTTTGTGTCAAGATCCGGCAGTAGCAGTTCTCTTTTTGTCTTCTTTTTTTCTAATTAATTGCTTTAAAGAATAATAATTTATAAAACCCTGTGTGTGTTTGTGTGTGTGAACTCGCGCATGTTCATATCTTTATTTCCACTTTGAACAGTTGTGTGATTCTAACATTTAGAGTTCATTGAACTCTGCTTTTGCAGTTGTGTGATTCTAACATTTAGAGTTCATTGAACTCTGCTTTTGCAGTTGTGTGATTCTAACATTTAGAGTTCATTGAACTCTGCTTTTGCGGGGCGCTTCTTTCCTTTCGAGTGACGAACTGTCATTTGCCAAACTTGTCGACTCCTACCCAGAACTATCGAAGGCACCGATTATCGACCAGAAGGGGGGGGGGGGGGGGGGGGGCAACTTTGACGAACTCCCCGCTGTCTTTCACGAAAGAAAGAAAGGAGATGCAACGCCACGTGATATCCGGTTCCTGGCCATGTGGGTCCATTGCATTGATTGTACAGGAGTACACTTCTTCTTTTCCTCTCGCCGTCTCTGTCTCTGCCTGTCTGTCTCTGTCTTGTCTGTCTTGGTCTGTCTGTCTGTCTGTCTGTCTGTCTGTCTCTCTCTCTCTCTCTCTCTCTCTCTCTCTCTCTCTCTCTCTCTAATTACAGAGTATGGTAAGCATGGTATTCCTTTATCTCCTGACTTCAAAGAGCTATTGATTCTGCTGTTCGCTGACGATGTGGCGCTCGTGGCGTCCACTGTCATAGGTCTTCAGACACAGCTGAACGTTTTGAGTAAAACAGCTAAGAAACTTGATTTAATAGTGAATCTGGAAAAATCAAAAGTTATTGTGTTTAGAAATGGCGGTTATATTGCTTCAAAAGAAAAATGGTTTTACGATAGTATGCAACTAGAGATTGTTAATCAATATAAATATTTAGGTGCTATATTCTCCACTGGCCTTACTTTTTCTCATTGCCTTGAGGATTTAGCATCCAGGGCAAAACATCAGGTCATTATTATATTGAAACTTCTATGGAAATATCAGAGTGTGGCCCCAAAATTATTCTTCAAACTTTTTGATTGTCAGATCCAGCCAATCCTTGCCTATGGCGCTGAAGTATGGGGCTTAACTGCAAACCTCTCGGCTATAGAAAAAATACATTTGTTTGCACTCAAGAGATTCCTGAATGTTTCTATAAAAGCGCCTAATGCCTTGGTTTATGGAGAAACTGGTAGGTTTCCACTTTATATAAACATTTATACTAAATGCGTGAAGTATTGGATACATGTCGTTAATATGCCTGACAATCGTCTTCCCAAAAAAGCGTATAAAATGTTATATGATTTACATTGCCGGGGTAAAAACAATTGGGTTACGTCAGTCTGCCTCACATTAAATCGTTACGGTTTTGGATATGTATGGGAAAATCAAGGAGTTCCCAACGTAAAAGTTTTCCTTTCAAAATTCAAAAGTCGGCTAATCGATTGTCATTTACAAGCATGGTATAGCCACATAGAATCTAAGGACCGATTTCTCTTTTATTTTTCTTTTAAGCAGATTTGGGAAATGCCAAATTATCTATTCACTGTAAACAACGTGAGCAGTCGTAAAAACTTGATACGGTTCAGACTTGGTGTATCCTGTTTGAACACACACAAACTGCGGTATTCGAGCGTCCCCCGTGAAGCACTGTGCTGTCCGTTTTGTCCGTGTGAGTTGGAATCCGAATACCATTTTCTGATAGTATGTCCTAAGTACAAAGTTATTCGCGAGCGTTACATACCTTTCAAGTTTTATAGACGACCATCGGCTTTTAAGATGTCGTTACTGCTCGCTAACGGAAAAATCTGTAATGCTGTGGCTACATTCATATCGAAAGCTCTTGAGGTCAGATGTGGACAGACTGATGTGACTTAGAACCGTTGTTCCTGCATGCACCGTCAAAGTTGCCTTAATAATATCACACCGATAGCGTGTGATTGAGGTGTGTGTGTGTGTGTGTGTGTGTGTGTGTGTGTGTGTGTGTTGTGTGTGTGTGTGTGTGTGTGTGTGAGAGAGAGAGAGAGAGAGAGAGAGAGAGAGAGAGAGAGAGAGAAAGCGAACAAGGTCAACGATCGTTGATTATGTTCGCGAGATTTATTGTTTAGTTTTGTGTGTTTATGCATATACTGTATTTGACGATGCATTGATTTCTTTCCTTACTTATTTCATTTGCGATCAGTTTGATTTTGTTTCTACCCCCTCCCTCTGTTCCCATTGACACGGGCATGTGGCCTAGTTCAATTAAAACATTTGTCTTGTCTTGTCTTGTCTTGTCTCTCTCTCTCTCTCTCTCTCTCTCTCTCTCTCTCTCCTTAAACGCCGTTTTCTCCGTGTTTCTCGTGCAATTGTATTCACGGAGTCATTAGAAGACAGAACCATAGCAACACAATGGCATGTATTTCTAAAACATGAAAACAAAAACTGTTTGAGACAAGTCCTTTTTTTGCCATGTACTATGCACACATAATCGTGACAAGTGACAGTGTGGGTGCTCAGAGAGAAGTGACGTCATGAAGTGACCACAAGACCTCTGACCAAGTCCAACCTGTCCGGCATTATCAGAATAGTGCATTCAGACAGACTGGTACTCAGCAAGCAGGGGCTGGGCTAGGCCGGCGAGTACAGGGTAACAATCATACATTGAAAAAAAAGAGAATCGCTCTGAAAGGACTGGCCCCTGCACATGGACTGGGTTCTGCTGGGTTCCCTCTCACTGTGGTATCATGTGCAATGACGTAACAGACAGTCTGGCAGAAGACGGAGCGAATAGCATCGCTGAAAATCCGTTAAAATCCCGTAGATTTGTCCTCATGTGAATTAGTTCAAATTACGGAGAGAAAAAAATATTTACACAAGAAAAATTGTATATCAGAAAATCTCTGCTTTACCATCCTGCTCAAAGCACATCGTTGGATTAATTCATAAATTAAGGCTGGATATTTAAAACACTAAATATTCTTATGGTATTACTTGTGTCTGCAGTGGAAACATTTCTGTGCATCATCTTTTGCTTGAATGCCCAGTGTTGATTTTGCTGTCTCAGGAGAAAGGTATTGTGATGAATGATTTTGATAACGTCAGTACTGTCCTATTTGGTTCACATGTTGTTGAGATTGCCATAGCTATTTCCCAGTCACAGGTTGCAATCTTTTTTCTTTTCTTTTTTTGTTTGTAAAGATCAATAAGTTCTTTTGTAAAGATCAATAAGTTCTTTTGTAAAGATCAATAAGTTCTTGTCCCTCTAGGGTATCTCAGTAATGTGGATATGCATATATAGGATGGGAATTTAAAGTATCAAAAATGGGTGACAATCTGTGTGTAGGGTATTTTTGTTCCAATGTTAATAATCAATTTATATGTCTAATACCATCTCGCCATGAAAAGACGTTGAATCAAACTACTGAAGTGAACCCGCACTCTGTGGCACACATTCGGTCCTCGTACCATCCAATGTCCCACATCCAGAATGAGCAAGAATTCCTTGCAATGTCTGCTTCAAACTGTCCTTCGACTGAGACTATAAACCTATGTTCCGTGTGTGAACGCATTACATCTTGCACACACGTAAAACCCCATCACCAACTTTCGGAAGAGAAGGCCAGTTTAGCCGCTTGTATGGATGACACTTTACACGTAGCATGCAAACTGCGTGAGAAACGGAAAGAATGAAGGAAGTAAGGAATTTGAATGAATGCTATTGACTGTATGACACGTGAAACGACTGAATGAAGCGCCGGCAGGCAGCTCTTCTGTCGGCACTACCCAGGTAGGCAGCCGGTTGTATACACGAGAATGTCATTTTTCAGCGCCCAGAGCCTTTGGCAATGCGCTTTATAAATGTTATATATATATATTTTTTTTTTTCCTTTATTTATTTATTTTATTTATTTTATTTTATTTTTTTGCTGTCCCAAGCTCTGCGCCACCTCAGAGGCAGTGCACCCACCCCGCTCATTCCAACAACCCGTCCACAGCCACAGCCCGGTCGGCCCCGCCGCAGCCCCGGCACCGGCAATCCACAGGTAGCAGTCAATGTCAAGTCGTCAAGAGGCAACCCACCTGAGGAGACACTGCACTGCTGCCGAGTCACTTCGGTGGTGTTCAGTGGCGCCTGTTCTGATCTAACATACGCAGGACACCACCTTCTAAGCCCCCTACTGACGACAATAATTGCTTAGTCGCGGAGCCGACGTGAGTGAGCTCTCCCTCCGGAGGGCGCCACCACGTCCGTCCAACGACAGCCCCCATGGACTCGCCGATACCGGTGACCTCGACGGAACCAAACCAAGACCACAGACGTGGAGAGGACATTGAAATTGAGGTCACCATGAGAGCAGGGCATGAAGGGCCACATAATTTAAGACATTTTTTTAATGCTGATCGATGAGAATGAGGATGATGAAGATGATGCTACGGATTTCAATTTCGGTCTGAGACTACATGACAGGGCTGTACTCTACGTTTCCTTTCATAATATATCCCAGCATCAACCAGGCCCGAGAGATACAGGCACCTGAAGTGTTGGTCAGGAAATTTGAGCAACACTCTCAGAAACGCATCCATTAAGTGGATGAAACTCAACTGTGTGGTCCCAGTCTTCCCAACTGAGTCCGCAGCAAACTCAACTCTGGGTAGGAACCGGTCGGAGCAGAAAAACCCACATGACTCTGATGGGATTCGAACCCACGACCTCCCAGCCGGGAGTCCGCGACGCTAACCGCGACGCTGTCTTGCCGGGGAGACGGCTCCTGGAGATGTGGGGCGATCGGCGATGGAGCGATACCTGACTACGACTACCGTGGCCTGGGATACTGTGCTCTGAACCAGGTAGACACGGGGGCACTCCTTATGGGGGTTGGGCTGAAAAATTGCCCTCTCGGCCGTGGTCTGCGTGTAAGCGCCGAATTTTAGGGACTCGTGCAGCGCTCCAGCGACTTTCGTCCTGCTCCCTCCTTGAAGCGGACTAACGCAGCACAGGACCATCGCCACCTGAGCACGAAGAAGGCCACCTGGTGGTCCTGAAGACAGCCGTTTTGGTTGGGGAAAAGAGGCGAAATACACCCACGCACATCGCCGGCCGACCAACTGCCGAACTTGCACTGAAGTTCAAAAGGAACCAGAGCTCGGCCTACAATCTACCTTCTTCAATCGATGAATTGAAATCAGCTCTGCAAACCTGCAACGACTTTGCCCCTGGTCTGGATGATATTCATTATCAGGTTTTGAAACATCTCCCAGAAAGATGTCTCCAGACCCTTCAAAAGTCTACAACCATGTCTGGACCACAGGATGCTTTCCGCCCACCTGGCGGAGAGCCCTGATCATTCCAGTTCCTAAGCCTGGAAAGGACCTTACCAACCCTTCAAACTATCGTCCAATAGCTCTGACCAGCTGCCTCTGTAAGTTAATGGAAAAGATGGTCAACTCCCGTCTGATGTGGAAGCTGGAAACCGACGGCCTTTTATCCGGTGAACAGTGTGGGTTCCGGAAGTACCACTCGACAGTTGACCATTTAGTCCGTTTGGAAACCACCATCTGCAATACCTTCATCAACAAACAGCATGCAGCCGCTGTCTCCTTTGATCTGGAAAAAGCATACGACACCACCTGGAAATCAGAAATCCTTATGGATCTGCATAGACTTGGTTTTCGTGGTCATCTGCTTATGCTTATTCAAAATTTTCAGGCTGATCGACAGTTCCAGCAATCTGATGTTTGATATCCTATGGTGATACTCTATCTCTATAACTTTCTGAATTGTCACTCTATGGTTTGACTTGTTTATCGGTGTCATGCTCAACAATCTGATGTTTAATATCTTATGGTGATTCTCTACCTCTATAGCTTTCCTTCTTTTCAGGTCTGCTCCGTGAGTCCATGCGTGGTAAGAATGCACAAGGACCACAAACACTAGGGGAAGCAGTGTCCCCATCCTGTTCTTCATAGAGACGTTTTGGTTCGTGCGCACGCACACACGCACGCACGCACGCACCCCCAACCCCCCCCCCCCCCCCACACACACACACAATACACACTATTGACAGATGCTTTTCTCATAATGTGTGACATGTGATTCCGTTTTCACATCTAAATCTGAAATCAATTTTGTGTGTGTGTGTGTGTGTGTGTGTGTGTGTGTGTGTGTGTGTGTGTGTGTGTGTGTGTGTGTGTGTGTGTGTGTGGGAGAAAAGACCAAAGATGGGAAATGATACATCATCCAAAGGCAACAGAAAAATTCTATGTTTCCGCCTCTTGCTGTTTAAAGAAGGCTGCATTTTCGTTTTTTTTCGTAACTATTTAAATGGTTTATGGTTTTATTTATTTATTTATTTATTTATTTATTTATTTATCTATTTATTTTTCACTTATTTATTTATTTCATAATTTATTTATTTCTTTACTTACTTGCGATTTGTGGATATGCAGGTGGCTTATGAATCTGATGCGTGCACGGAATGTGCGGTGACAGCTTGGAAGGCAATGTGAGAGACTTGCTCTCGCTAGCTGGTGCTGGCTTTCCTTGCCTGTCTCTTTTTTTGCGCTGCAGCTGTCCTCCTTTCTTCACATAGATTGGCACCAGCGCAAATAGAGTAGCGCCATCGACCTCAACATATAGACGTTTGTTCACTTGTGTCTGGGTTGATATTAAATGCTTTCACGGATGTTTTGAGGGCGTCTTCGAAGCGTTTCTTCTGACCTCCATGGGGACGCTCTCCTTGCTTAGCCCACTGTAGAAGTTTCTTGAGTAGCCAGTGGTCTGACGTGCGAGTTACATGACCTGCCCATCGAAGCTGAGACAGCATTACGATGGTGTGGATGCTCGGCAGGTCTGCTTGGTCGAGCACCTCTGTGTGTAGGATATTGTCCTGTCATTTTATATTCAATCCCACATTATTTATTAGCATTTAAACAGGGAATGCCAGGACAAAATCTGAGACGCAGTGGTGCTCGTAGGAACTTTATGTGTCCACACAAAGATCGTTGTGGGTAAACTCCATTTAAAAAAAAAAATCAGCAGCAGCATTCGTTCAATCCACTCCCAGTACCTCTCCTAAATTCCAAACCCTGGCCCCATTCCACAAAGGGCACATAAGCAGACGACACTTCAGCTTGAAAAAAAAAAAAATTAAAAAAAGTTCTGAATTTCTGTCATAGTTCGTAAACCAAGTGCGATATTTGCATCTGCCATTATCAATGGTCTCTAGCATCTGCCATTATCAATGGTCTCTAGCATCTGCCATTATCAATGGTCTCTAGCATCTGCCATTATCAATGGTCTCTAGCATCTGCCATTATCAATGGTCTCTGGCATCTGCCATTATCAATGGTCTCTAGCATCTGCCATTATCAATGGTCTCTAGCCTTCGAGAAGTTCGTAACTTCTTTAATTATGCAATTTGTAATCTGCTTTTGCCATTCTTTACTATCGTCTACAGTGTTTTTTTTTCCCCTTACCTTTTGCCATTCTTTACTATCGTCTACAGTGTTTTTTCCCTACTTTTGCCATTCTTTACTATCGTCTACAGTGTTTTCCCTTACCTTTGCCATTCTTTACTATCGTCTACAGTGTTTTTTCCCCTTACCTTTTGCCATTCTTTACTATCGTCTACAGTGTTTTTCCCCCTTACCTTTTGCCATTCTTTACTATCGTCTACAGTGTTTTTTTCCCCTTACCTTTTGCCATTCTTTACTATCGTCTACAGTGTTTTTTTCCCCTTACCTTTTGCCATTCTTTACTATCGTCTACAGTGTTTTTCCCCTTACCTTTTGCCATTCTTTACTATCGTCTACAGTGTTTTTCCCCTTACCTTAATTGACCTTCCTCATGCCTTTGTTCTGGACACTCTTATACCTTTTTGGGATGAAAAAAATACGACAGCATTTTGTGACACCCGGTTTGTATGTCGTCATCAGGCGATTACGTAGTAAGTATCAGTTTCATCAAGGAGGTGTCACTGTGTGCGGACTACTCCATATACGCTCCACCATATCCGCTAAATGTGTAGACTACGCTGTGCTTGATTTAAAGCTAATGGATAAATGAACTAAAAACTTACGAAGAGGGTCTCGTGGCTACGACTTAGCAGATGTCTGACCTACGCATTAGCCCAACGCGCTGGTCCGAGCTTGATTACCTACCTAACATCAGATGTGCGTTTATTATCATAATATGTGAGTGTGGGGAGTGTACACGTATGTCTGTATGTGACAATGGGTGTGTGGGCATGGGCCCATGTGTGTGTGTGTGTGTGTGTGTGTGTGTGTGTGTGTGTGTGTGTGTGTGTGTGTGTGTGTGTGTGTTGTATCGTCTATTCTACATAAAATATGATTTACCTGTTCGGTCGCAGGCGCCTGTGTTCTTTTTGCTGACTGGCAGTTGTCCAACGTCTTTACAGCCACTTCCCTACAGTCTTCTCTTTGTGCGCGCTCACACACACACACACACACACACACACACACACACACACACACACACACACACACACACATGCGCATTTGTAAATGAGGAATGCTCTTTACAAAATTAATTAAATGAGTATTTTTATCAGCCATCCTCGCCTAACGCACACGGTTGAACTGTGTCAAGAAGATTTTAAATAAATGTTATCGAACCGCCCAGAGAAACGTGGACAAACGAGTCACAAGACAAAACAGTCGCTAACATTTATTTAAGATTTATTTAGATTTCCGCCTGCAGTCGTCTCACTTTGCAACTGTGTAAAGAAGGTTGAAGTGGTCAGGTGATAGATGGCACCTATGGCAGTTAGGCCCCCTCCCGACTTCGAACTTTCCCGACAGCGACAGGGAAGAGAATTTGTACACTAGGACTTCGGAGTATCACTTGAGTGCTAAAGACGCAGTGAGCTGAGGTTGCTTTGTAAACAGACCTCGAAGAACAGGAGTCTTGTTCAGATGGTATTGCTGTGGGGCACTGTGCTTATACTTTGTCAGACTGGGTGAAGGCGTGTGGACGTCATTGTCGAAGCTTCTATAGGATAATTACCGTGTAAAAGTGGCTCATGGAGTCGGCGGGAATTTTCGATTTCCATTTGGTGCGGAGTGGTTGTTTGCTAAACAATTTGGTAGGGAGGTCTGTGAATGCTGACGTGTGGAAGAATGTAGCGAGAGGGAAATTCAGTGTACTTGTGAAGAAGGTGGTAGAGAAGCAATATAGACAATGGCGTGGCCCAAAGGGAAATCCTTTGTGTCCATCCCTATATAAACTGATGGGGAGAAAGGGAGAGGTGAACAGGAGAAAGGGAGAGGTGAACACCACGGAAGAGGAGAGAGAGAGAGAGAGAGAGAGAGAGAGAGAGAGAGAGAGAGAGAGAGAGAGAGAGAGAGAGAGAGTAGGGTTAAAAGAAACACGGTCTGGGCGAGAGAAGTGACAGCAAGGTCTTAGGTGTAAAAGACAAGCTCAGAAAGAAAGACTGAGTTTGAAACCCAGAGGTGGGTTAACAAGACAAAGAAGATGATTTCTACTTCGGGTTCCCAAAGACGACACAGAGACCCAGTCCTGAAACTTGGTGCCAGACAAGCACAGGTGTCACCATCACCCAGTGCTGAAGAAAACTTGAAGTGACTTGTTTGAGAACTGTGGTGTGGTGTGCAAGTGTGTGTGTGTGTGTGTGTGTGTGTGTGTGTGTGTGTGTGTGTGTGTGTGTGTGTCTGTGTCTGTGTCTGTGTCTGTGTATAAACCTGGCCAGGTAGGAAGCCATCCCATTGTAACCCATGATTAGGAAGTATTGATTTTTATGTTTTGATTATTTTTTGTGTGTAATTGGATTTTTCATGTGTAGTTATAAGTAGCATAGAAACTGTATTTCTTGTTCTCAGTCGTGTTAGAAGAGAAGCGAATGCATGAAATCCCATCCCCAGAGAGTGAATGGTTGGTGGGTGCAAGAGTGCACATATGCATGTATGAGTGCAGAGATAACCTTGGTGTGTTAAGCCTGACTAACAATACATCAATTTTGTTCACTTAAGTAATACCATCACGATTTCCCCCGTCCTAGACAAAGTGGCGAGCCTGCCAGGATTGCATGGCCCAAATTAGTCTCAGGAGGGAAACAAAGAGAGTGGTAGAGTAGTACCGGGGCGAAGCGTCCATTAAACGCAGTTTTAACTAGCTCAATCTGATTATTTCTTTTAGTTCTTTGAGTGTTGAATATTGGCTTGTATGTAGGTTGGTTGTATTACTCAAAGGTCGTTCAGAGAAACGAAGAACAAGGTTCTAGTCCTAACTCACACAGAAACTGTGGTTTAAGATTTAGGCTCCTATGTGTTAGGAACACTGTGATTGGTTTGTGTACTCATAGCAGTTGATAGATCAGCTATTTACGGACTTTTCCGGGTTTATAGGCTTAAGCGTTTTTTGTTTTTGTTTTTTTTTTCTGTTTTTTTTTAAGTGGTGCTAAGGCATATAAGAGAAAATGGCTAAAGAAAGTTTTACACTCATCGAGAAGCTGATGAGTTTCGGAGAGAAACTAGGATATACGGGAGGTGAACTCCGTAAGTTGATAGAAACCCAGCAATAAACTGAATGAGATGAAAGGGCTGGGAGGAGGAAGTTTGAAAAGGAACAGGTTGAGGCAGTAAAATGAAATCTACAGGAAAACAAATTGCTGCATCGAAGACTAAAGCAGATGCTGAAAGTGCAGCTGCCAAGGCAAGAGCAGATGCTGAAAGTGCAGCTGCCAAGGCAAGAGCAGATGCAGAGCGTGCAGCTGCCAAGGCAAGAGCAGATGCAGAGAGTGCAGCTGCCAAGGCAAGAGCAGATGCAGAGAGTGCAGCTGCCAAGGCAAGAGCAGATGCAGAGAGTGCAGCTGCCAAGGCAAGACCAGAAGTGGAATCAGAGATTTTAGCCAAACGAATTGAGTTGGAAAGAAAAAAATCTGAAAATCGCAGTGAAATAGACACCAGTGGCATGTGGGGAAATGTAGCGAGAGGGGAATTCGGTGTACTTGTGAACAAGGTTACCATGGACAAAGGCATGCCCAAAGGGATATCTTTTATATCCATCACTGTATAAACTGAGGGGAGACCAACACCAGGGAGAGAAGAGAAGAACACCACGGTAGAGAGAGAGAGAGAGAGAGAGAGAGAGAGAGAGAGAGAGAGAGAGGGGGGGGGGGGGGGCTGGAGAAACAAGAATTCACTTTTTGAGCTCCCGTTACCAGATTCAATAAAGAATTCCACAGTACATTAAACGCATACATAATAGCTTTTTTGCTGTTTGTACGCGTACACAAAACTTTCAGTTTACTACATGTGTAGCTGCATGACACCACACATGCAGCTGAAATTCTTTATTTCAATAAACAGCCATAGATGATACATTTCACGCTTCTTCTTTCTTTTTGCACTCCCAGTTCTTATAGAACAGGAGTACTTTAGATTGGGAACGAAGAAATGCTGTCTGTGTGTCTGTCTGTCTGTCTGTCTGTCTGTCTGTCTGTGTGTCCGTGGTCAAAATGTGTTCAACTCGCTCCAGACAAAACTACTGGGCCGATATTTCTGAAAATGTGTAGGTATGTTCATTATGGGCCACGGATGATGCCCGATGTATTAGTTTACCGTTATAGCCGTTACTAACGGCTGTAACGGCCTGTAACGGTTTTTCTTCTTTACGGAATATCTCAGAAAGTACTTGGCCGATTTTTGTAAAAATGAGCAGGTACGTTCATTATGGGTCACGGATGATGCCCGATGTTTTAGTTTACCTCGTTATAGCTGTTACTAACGGCTGTAACGGCCTGTAATGGTTTTTCTTCTTTATGGAATATCTCAGAAAGTACTTGGCCGACCTTTATGAAAATTAGCAGGTATGTTCATTATGGGTCACGGATAATGCCTGATATTTTAGTTTGCCCCGTTATAGCCGTTACTAACGGTTGTAACGGCCTGTAACGGTTTTTTCTTCTTTATGGAATATCTCAGAAAGTACTTGGCCAATTTATAAGCGGTTTGGATGATCTTGTGACAAATCGGAGCCTCTGTCCATATGTAAGTGATGTAATGCTGAAAATGGATTACACAACCGTTAAAAAACCGTTATTCTGCCGTTATTACTTATATATAGGTGGATTTTAATTAAATTTGGTATATAGAGAGGTTATCACACACACATGGCACTTCTATATAGTGTTTCAAAATTTGACCGTTAAAAACCGTTATTCTTGACATATTGTCCGATTTGGATGAAATTTGATACATACACAGGCTTTAGCCCAGTGATGACTAAAATACCGGTTTCAAAAGTGTATATCGGTTATATAACCGTTAAACCGTTATTTTGCCGTTATTTTTATTATATATTGGTGGGTTTTAATGAAATTTTGTATATAGAAAGTTTATCACACACAAATGGCACTTCCATGTAGTGTTTGAAAATCTGACCGTTAAAACCCGTTATTCTTGACATATTGTCCGATTTGGATGAAATTTGGTATGTACACTGGCTTTAGCCCAGTGAGGACTAAAATACCAGTTTCAAAAGTGTACATCGGTTAAATAACCGTTAAAATCGTTATTTTGCCTTTATTTCTTATCTCACAAAGCACTTGGCCCATTTATAAGCGGTTTGGAAAACTGGGAGTACGTTTATATGCTTCGCATCTTGTTTTTTTTTGTTTTTTTTTTTTCCCCCTTTTTTTTACAAGAAAAGTGTTGCCGCGAAAATGTTTCTCTCTTTTTCCTTTTTTTCCCTTCCTTTCATTTTTGTACTCCCAGTTCTTATAGAACAAGGAGTACTTTAGAATGGGAACGAAGAAATGCTGTCTGTGTGTCTGTCTGTGTGTCTGTCTGTCTGTGTGTCTGTCTGTCTGTGTGTCTGTCTGTCTGTGTGTCCGTGGTCAAAATGTGTTCCACTTGCTCCAAACAAAACTACA
Organism: Conus canariensis; assembly: GCA_033310375.1. Classification (NCBI taxonomy): domain Eukaryota; kingdom Metazoa; phylum Mollusca; class Gastropoda; order Neogastropoda; family Conidae; genus Conus; species Conus canariensis. The sequence goes on along the minus strand of CM065744.1, from coordinate 4,321,314 downwards.
GGGCCGATCTTTCTGAAAATTTGTAGGTATGTTCATTATGGGCCACGGATGATGCCCGATGTTTTACTTTACCGCTATACCGTTACTAACGGCTGTAACGGCCTGTAACGGTTTTTCTTCTTTACGGAATATCTCAGAAAGTACTTGGCCGATCTTTGTAAAATTGAGCAGGTACGTTCATTATGGGTCACGGATGATACCCGATGTTTTAGTTTACCTCGTTATAGCCGTTACTGACGGGTGTAACAGCCTGTACCGGTTTTTCTTCTTTACGGAATATCTCAGAAAGTACTTGGCCGATCTTTCTGAAAATTTGAAGGTATGTTCATTATGGGTCACGAATAATGCCCGATGTTTTAGTTTACCGTTATAACCGTTACTAACGGCTGTAACGGCCTGTAATGGTTTTTCTTCTTTATGGAATATCTCAGAAAGTACTTGGCCGACCTTTATGAAAATTAGTAGGTATGTGCATTATGGGTCACGGATGATGCCTGATGTTTTAGTTTGCCCCGTTATAGCCGTTACTAACGGTTGTAACGGCCTGTAACGGTTTTTCTTCTTTATGGAATATCTCAGAAAGTACTTGGCCAATTTATAAGCGGTTTGGATGATCTTGTGACAAATCGGAGCCTCTGTCCATATGTAAGTGATGTAATGCTGAAAATGGATTACACAACCGTTAAACCGTTATTCTGCCGTTATTTCTTATATATAGGTGGATTTTAATGAAATTTGGTATATAGAGAGGTTATCACACACAAATGGCACTTCTATATAGTGTTTCAAAATTTGACCGTTAAAAACCGTTATTCTTGACATATTGTCCGATTTGGATGAAATTTGATACATACACAGGCTTTAGCCCAGTGATGACTAAAATACCGGTTTCAAAAGTGTATATCGGTTATATAACCGTTAAACCGTTATTTTGCCGTTATTTTTATTATATATTGGTGGGTTTTAATGAAATTTTGTATATAGAAATGTTATCACACACAAATGGCACTTCCATGTAGTGTTTGAAAATCTGACCGTTAAAACCCGTTATTCTTGACATATTGTCCGATTTGGATGAAATTTGGTATGTACACTGGCTTTAGCCCAGTGAGGACTAAAATACCAGTTTCAAAAGTGTACATCGGTTAAATAACCGTTAAAACCGTTTTTTTGCCTTTATTTCTTATCTCACAAAGCACTTGGCCCATTTATAAGCGGTTTGGAAAACTGGGAGTACGTTTATATGCTTTGCATCTTGTTTTTTTTTTTTCTCTTTTTTTACAAGAAAAGTGTTGCCGCGAAAATGTTTCTCTCTTTTTCCTTTTTTTCCCCCCTCCTTTTTTTTGTACTCCCAGTTCTTATAGAACAAGGAGTACTTTAGAATGGGAACGAAGAAATGCTGTGTGTGTGTGTGTGTGTGTGTGTGTGTGTGTGTGTGTGTGTGTGTGTGTGTGTGTGTGTGTGTGTGTCCCCGTCCGTCCGTGGTCAAAATGTGTTCCACTCGTTCCAGACAAAACTACTGACCCGATCTTTCTGAAAATTTGTAGGTATGTTTATTATGGGTCACAGATGATGCCCGATGTTTTATTTTACCGTTATAGCCGTTAACTAACGGCTGTAACGGCCTGTAACACTTTTTCTTCTTTACAGAATATCTCAGAAAGTACTCAGCGGATCTTTGTGAAAATTAGCAGGTATGTTTATCATGGGTCAAGGATGATGCTCGATGTTTTAGGTTACCGTTATAGCCGTTACGGTTTGTCTTCTTTATGGAATATCTCAGAAAGTACATGGCGGATCTTTGTGAAAATTAGCAGGTATGTTCACTATGGGTTACGGATGATGCTCGATGTTTTAGTTTACCGTTATAGCCGTTACTAACGGCTGTAACGGCCTGTAACACTTTTTCTTCTTTGTGGAATATCTCAGAAAGTATTTGGCGGATGTTTGTGAAAATTAGCAGGTATGTTCACTATGGGTTACGAATGATGCCCGATGTTCTAGTTTACCGTTTAGCTGTTACTAACGGCTATTTTTCTTTTTTAGGGAATCTTTCAGAAAGCACATTGTCGATCTTTCTGAAAATTTGTAGGTATGTTCATTATGGGCCACGGATCATGCCCAATGTTTAGGTTAACTGTTATAGCCGTTACTAATGGCTATAACTGCCCATAACGGTTTTTCTTCTTTACGGAATATCTCAGAAAGCACATGGCCGATCTTTCTGAACATT
>CM065744.1:4301581-4309081 GCA_033310375.1 Conus canariensis | reverse complement strand
AAACGGAAATTACTTTCAATCTATTCAATGTGTCCTTTTGTGCCAGACATAATGTAAACTTTCTCAAATTGAACCTCGATGTTGTTGACCTCACCTAGTTGTTGTTATGGTTGCTTGTTTCTTTTACTTGTTTGTTCGTTCGTTTTTCTGGTGTGTGTGTGTGTGTGTGTTTGTGTGTGTGTGTGTGTGTGTGTGTGTGTGTGTGTGTGTGTGTGTGTGTGTGTGTGTGTGTTGTTTTGTTTTTGATTTTGTTTATTTTGTTTTTTGTTTTGCTCAATACATCATCAGGTGTAGTATTTGGGGGGGGGGGGGGGGGGGGGGATATTTTTATTCTCTGCCATCATCGTAGCCAGCTGTGATGTCCAAAACACACATGTTTTAAATGCCTTGCTTGCAACGTTACAGTCGTGTAGCGCTAAAAACCTGTCAACACGACAACCCTCTCCACCGCACACATCGTCAGCAAACAAACCCCCGCTTGCGGCGATGCTGCACACAGCAGTATCTGGCCACCTGTTTCACGGAGGGCCACATCACAACGTCGGGTCAGACGCCACCTTTATTCGGCGCCATCTTAGTTGCCACGTTTTCACCGTGGGCTCAAAACTGATTTTTTTTTTTTTCACAGATCTTCAAACCTCAGATTCGTGTAGCTGTCACACTGAATGTCACCATAGGCTTGTTTTGGCATCATTTTCCCTGACATTAAGATGAGAAGGTTTTCGTGACTTAACATTTTTTGGGGGAAAAAATGACAGACGCTCTGACAGTGAACGATGTTGTGCTCACATATGGGACAACGGACAGCCTTGCTTCTGCAGGACAGCAATATTCCTAAGGTAGGCCAATTTCAACTTATTTATCTTTTACTTATATGCATGAATGTTTTTTAAACCAATTACTTACCTTCATCAGGTCTAATACATTAATTCAGAAATCAATCAATTAATGTCAAACTAATTAGTTCTCCAAATAGTTTATTCATACGTTGATATGCTGTAAAATTCCATTTCATCGATTACGAGCAAACTTACCATTGTCGTATGTCCAACACAATTATCGAACGTAATTGATTATCAAACTTATTGATTATTACCAAAACATGGCCACACATTCTACACAAGTACTTAAAGGAAAGTGGAACTCTCAGTGTGATCGATTTATTGATTTGTTCCTTCATTATTTCCGCAGTTCAGTCTTTGTCTCTTTGTCTCTGCAGTTCAGTCCTTGTCTCTTTGTCTCTGCAGTTCAGTCCTTGTCTCTTTGTCTCTGCAGTTCAGTCTTTGTCTCTTTGTCTCTGCAGTTCAGTCCTTGTCTCTTTGTCTCTGCAGTTCAGTCCTTGTCTCTTTGTCTCTGCAGTTCAGTCTTTGTCTCTTTGTCTCTGCAGTTCAGTCCTTGTCTCTTTGTCTCTGCAGTTCAGTCCTTGTCTCTTTGTCTGACCCTCTCCCTCCTCCTGTCCCACCCATTCCCACCCCGCAGTATCGCATCACACAAACACATCAACATTCATGGCACTGTGCATGGTGTGTTGGGGACTAAAGAATCATTCGGTGTGTACCGCCAGTTGATGGAAACTATCACGTTTGCAAGGGCACCTAACCAAGTGAACACACACACACACACACACACACACACACACACACACACACACACACACACACACACACACACACACACAATTTCCTCTCCTCTGTTTAATAGTGAAACTTCTAGAGTGGTGACGCTGCTCGTAATTCTTTTCCCGTCTGATGGCGATACACTCCTTCCTTCATCTCTGTCTGAAAACCCCACCTCTCTCTCTCTCTCTCTCTCTCTCTCTCTCTCTCTCTCTCTCTCTCTCTCTCTCTCTCTCTCTCTCTCCCCCGTGTTGAGAAGCAGCTTCTTCCCCCTTCTTATTTGGTGACGCCACTGCTCTTTCTCTCCCCTCCATCTGAGCCAGAGACGAGGCAACCCTCCTCTTTGTCCTCACCTGACATTGGCAAGGCATTGTCTGAAACCTGATCACAGAACTTCTCTTTGGCTTGCTCTCTCGAAACCACTTCCCTCTCTTCTCCTCTTTCTGAGGCCCACACTCAGCTCTATTTTCTCCTTCTCTCTCAGTGATGTTCTTCTTTCTTTCCCTGCTTACGTTGCTCCTCTGTATCCTCCTCTGTCCACACTGCTCCTCTGTATCCTCCTCTGTCACCACTGCTCCTCTGTATCCTCCTCTGTCACCACTGCTCCTCTGTATCCTCCTCTGTCACCACTGCTCATCTGTATCCTCCTCTGTCCACACTGCTCCTCTGTATCCTCCTCTGTCACCACTGCTCCTCTGTATCGTCCTCTGTCACCACTGCTCCTCTGTATCCTCCTCTGTCATCACTGCTCCTCTGTATCCTCCTCTGTCCACACTGCTCCTCTGTATCCTCCTCTGTCAACACTGCTCCTCTGTATCCTCCTCTGTCAACACTGCTCCTCTGTATCCTCCTCTGTCCACACTGCTCCTCTGTATCCTCCTCTGTCAACACTGCTCCTCTGTATCCTCCTCTGTCAACACTGCTCCTCTGTATCCTCCTCTGTCAACACTGCTCCTCTGTATCCTCCTCTGTCATCACTGCTCCTCTGTATCCTCCTCTGTCATCACTGCTCCTCTGTATCCTCCGCTGTCACCACTGCTCCTCTGTATCGTCCTCTGTCCACACTGCTCCTCTGTATCGTCCTCTGTCCACACTGCTCCTCTGTATCCTCCTCTGTCAACACTGCTCCTCTGTATCCTCCTCTGTCCACACTGCTCCTCTGTATCCTCCTCTGTCACCACTGCTCCTCTGTATCGTCCTCTGTCATCACTGCTCCTCTGTATCCTCCTCTGTCAACACTGCTCCTCTGTATCCTCCTCTGTCCACACTGCTCCTCTGTATTCTCCTCTGTCAACACTGCTCCTCTGTATCCTCCTCTGTCCACACTGCTCCTCTGTATCCTCCTCTGTCAACACTGCTCCTCTGTATCCTCCTCTGTCAACACTGCTCCTCTGTATCCTCCTCTGTCCACACTGCTCCTCTGTATCCTCCTCTGTATCCTCCTCTGTCAACACTGCTCCTCTGTATCCTCCTCTGTCACCACTGCTCCTCTGTATCCTCCTCTGTCACAAACTGCTCCTCTGTATCCTCCTCTGTCACCACTGCTCCTCTGTATCCTCCTCTGTCAACACTGCTCCTCTGTATCCTCCTCTGTCATCACTGCTCCTCTGTATCCTCCTCTGTCATCACTGCTCCTCTGTATCCTCCGCTGTCACCACTGCTCCTCTGTATCGTCCTCTGTCACACTGCTCCTCTGTATCCTCCTCTGTCCACACTGCTCCTCTGTATCCTCCTCTGTCAACACTGCTCCTCTGTATCCTCCTCTGTCCACACTGCTCCTCTGTATCCTCCTCTGTCACCACTGCTCCTCTGTATCGTCCTCTGTCATCACTGCTCCTCTGTATCCTCCTCTGTCAACACTGCTCCTCTGTATCCTCCTCTGTCCAACACTGCTCCTCTGTATCTCCTCTGTCACACACTGCTCCTCTGTATCCTCCTCTGTCCACACTGCTCCTCTGTATCCTCCTCTGTCAACACTGCTCCTCTGTATCCTCCTCTGTCAACACTGCTCCTCTGTATCCTCCTCTGTCAACACTGCTCCTCTGTATCCTCCTCTGTCCACACTGCTCCTCTGTATCCTCCTCTGTCACCACTGCTCCTCTGTATCCTCCTCTGTCAACACTGCTCCTCTGTATCCTCCTCTGTCACCACTGCTCCTCTGTATCCTCCTCTGTCAACACTGCTCCTCTGTATCCTCCTCTGTCAACACTGCTCCTCTGTATCCTCCTCTGTCCACACTGCTCCTCTGTATCCTCCTCTGTCAACACTGCTCCTCTGTATCCTCCTCTGTCAACACTGCTCCTCTGTATCCTCCTCTGTCACCACTGCTCCTCTGTATCCTCCTCTGTCACCACTGCTCCTCTGTATCCTCCTCTGTCAACACTGCTCCTCTGTATCCTCCTCTGTCCACACTGCTCCTCTGTATCCTCCTCTGTCAACACTGCTCCTCTGTATCCTCCTCTGTCAACACTGCTCCTCTGTATCCTCCTCTGTCAACACTGCTCCTCTGTATCCTCCTCTGCCAACACTGCTCCTCTGTTTCCCACTCAGCCAACTCTGCTTTCTCTATCCCCCTTCGCTAACTCTGCCAACTCTGCTTTGTGTATCCCCCTCTGCCAACACAGTTCTTCTCTATCCTACTCTGTGTCAGCAATGGCGTATGCGCCAGCGATTTATTTGCTTGGGCTAAATCCCCTGCACATCAGAAACACTGGATGTCAGTGGTCCATGGGTAAACTTGGCTTGCATTGATTTTTCTCCCTTCACATACAACGTGTTTGCCTGAGTCAGAGAAAGAACATACTTTTCTTCAAACTACTGTGAATTCACAGTAAACAAGTGGGGTATGTTTTGCTCCCATAAGAAAACCTAACACAGAGTAACTTTTATTCAAGACTGGCACAGCCTTTTAAACTTGAATAAAGTCAGACAAATACATTGACGAACAATCTAATAATGTTTTTTCCCCCATTATGAGATTGTTCGTCTATGTATTTGTCTGACTTTATTCAAGTTTAAAAGGCTGTGCCAGTCTTGAATAAAAGTTACTCTGTGTTAGGGTTTCTTATAGGAGCAAAACATACCCCACTTGTTTACTGTTTATCGTTTACTGTTCCCTGCCTCATTTCATTTCCGATTTTGTTTTGATTAAATTGAGGTTATTTGTATTTGTTTCTGTCCGTCTGTGTGTTTGTCTTTTGATCTCCCTTGCATCTTTGGGTGGATCCTCAAGCGTAGGCTCAAAGATTGTCCCCTACATTTTATACTATTTGCATAATGTCTTTAGTTTTTCAGCAACTTTTTTCCTCCCCACACTTTCGTTTGGCTTCAGTTACTGCCCTTCACTGGCTGCTTTGGGGGTGCTATTGGATTCTTTTTTGCACCCTTGGTGGTGAGAACACCACAGTATTATGGGCTGTGGTGTGTCTCTATTTGACGCCAGGAGCGCAGACACAACCAGCCGTATCTCCCTGATGAGTTCCGACCCAGCGGACGAAAGGCCTCGGAGCAGGCAATACAAATATATCTGCCTTCAAAAGGGATTGCGATGGTTCCCTTATGCAGCTAGTGAAGTGTTTTCATATCTGTAACATATTTTCTTAATTTCATGTTCCCAGTTTCTCCATCTTCAAACTCCCCCCCCCCCCCCCCCCCCCTCCTTAAGTCCAAATCTTTGCCAAGTCATTACTATGAAGACAGTTCAGTTGTTGGCCTGCGCTTGTTTTTTCCCCCATTATTAGATTGTTTGTCTATGTATTTGTCTGACTTTATTCAAGTTTAAAAGGCTGTGCCAGTCTTGAATAAAAGTTACTCTGTGTTAGGGTTTCTTATAGGAGCAAAACATACCCCACTTGTTTACTGTTTATCGTTTACTGTTCCCTGCCTCATTTCATTTCCGATTTTGTTTTGATTAAATTGAGGTTATTTGTATTTGTTTCTGTCCGTCTGTGTGTTTGTCTTTTGATCTCCCTTGCATCTTTGGGTGGATCCTCAAGCGTAGGCTCAAAGATTGTCCCCTACATTTTATACTATTTGCATAATGTCTTTAGTTTTTCAGCAACTTTTTTCCTCCCCACACTTTCGTTTGGCTTCAGTTACTGCCCTTCACTGGCTGCTTTGGGGGTGCTATTGGATTCTTTTTTGCACCCTTGGTGGTGAGAACACCACAGTATTATGGGCTGTGGTGTGTCTCTATTTGACGCCAGGAGCGCAGACACAACCAGCCGTATCTCCCTGATGAGTTCCGACCCAGCGGACGAAAGGCCTCGGAGCAGGCAATACAAATATATCTGCCTTCAAAAGGGATTGCGATGGTTCCCTTATGCAGCTAGTGAAGTGTTTTCATATCTGTAACATATTTTCTTAATTTCATGTTCCCAGTTTCTCCATCTTCAAACTCCCCCCCCCCCCTCCTTAAGTCCAAATCTTTGCCAAGTCATTACTATGAAGACAGTTCAGTTGTTGGCCTGCGCTTTTTTTTTCCCCATTATTAGATTGTTTGTCTATGTATTTGTCTGACTTTATTCAAGTTTAAAAGGCTGTGCCAGACTTGAATAAAAGTTACTCTGTGTTAGGTTTTCTTATAGGAGCAAAACATACCCCACTTGTTTACTGTTTATCGTTTACTGTTCCCTGCCTCATTTCATTTCCGATACTGTGAATTCGTTTTGAAGCCATCGTATAATTCTCTTCTCTACAGCCAGTGTGTCTGGGGTTTGCACACAATGGAAAAAAAGTTTAATCAAAACGATCAAGAAGAGAGAGAGAGAAGAGAGAAGAGAGAGAGAGAAGAGAGAGAGAGAGAGTCGGAACTCGGAAAATTTTAATTGCAAAGGCCACCGACCTATCTGCAATGAGGTCAAGAAACAAAAATGAAATCACACACACTGACGCTGTAACATTACTACTGATCACGCTCATTTACAAAACTTGCTCACACCAACTGTATAATCGTAAATTGAGAATACCGCAAGATACTTACAAAATCACACCCGTATGTAGCACTCTCCCAGACTCGCACAGCTCGCACATACAATTTCGCTCGCACTTACAGTTACGCTCACGCAAACCACACACACACACACACACACACACACACACACACACACACGTACACAAGCATACACACACACACACACACACACACACACACACACACACACACACACACACACACACACACATATTTTTCATCATGATCCCTAAGTATACACAGGACGTATCGACCACGAAACAAGGTAAAACAGATAAATTTATGAAAACATATGGTACTCCTAATGTTCTCTCCCCAGTAACAATTCTTCTCTTTTCTTCAAGGCATAGAAGATATACATCGCAACAGAGCGAATTACGTCCCTTTTCTCGTTTTGCAGCAAAAACTTCAACAATGGTCCGTGTACATTTGTTACATATTTCATGATATACTTATTTCTTAAATCTTGATATGATGGGCATTCCAGCAAAAAGTGTATTTCATCTTCAGTTTTGACACAAAAAGGGCAGCTTTTTGAGTTATTTTTGTATCTGTCGTGGACTTTTATATCACAGATTCCTAGTCGAAACCTTACAAGAACTTTTCGAAACTTTGGGATTGTGATATCTGCAAGATACTTTTCAGGCTGTAGTAATGATTTAAACAAACGATAAGTAGAATACCTGTCACTATTTGACAGTTTGGTTTTCCACTCTTGCTGATAGCAATCAATCATTCGTTGTTTTAGTTCCTGTAGAAACAGCTTTTCGTGACCAACTCCACCATTAAGCCAGACAAAAGAAAAACCATGTGAATCAAGACAATTTTTTTATAGACCTTGCCCAGTTTGAATGTATATTAGAATGTCTTGTGGATTGCAACATTTTTTAGTTTTCCATTTCGTATGCTTGT
>CM065744.1:4291581-4296581 GCA_033310375.1 Conus canariensis | reverse complement strand
GCATTCTTGCCGGTCTTCCCGCTGTCGATATAAACCAACTTCAACATATACAAAACAACGCAGCCAGACTTGTTTTCCAAAAGTCCAAAAGAACCCACACTACACCTCTGTTAGTTAGACTACATTGGCTTCCCATTCATGCGCGCATTCAGTATAAACTCGCAACACTTGCCTTCCGACACTTTGATGAAACATTGCCTGCTTATCTTTCCAACACACTTGTCACTTATCAACCCTCTCGCACTCTCCGCTCTAGCAGTGACAAACTTCTCAAGCTTCCCCGCATGAAACTGAAATCCTTTGGCCAACGTTCTTTCAGTTATCAAGCCCCCCTTGTCTGGAACTCCCTCCCCTCCCAGCTCCGCTCTTCACAGACTCTCTCTGCGTTCAAATCTGGTCTCAAAACGCATCTCTTTCAGAAGTCCTTTTGTCTTTCTACATAGCGTACGAGTTAATGCGTGTTTCCCATGCATTCTCCATCCTTTTGCCACTTGTATGTGCACGCGCGCTTCCGTGCCTGAGTGCTTGTGTACTTTTGCGTGTGTGCGTTCGTGTGTGTGCGTTTACGCGCGTGGGTTTTTGTTGCTTCGTGTTGAGTTTGCCCTTTGTGTGTGTGTGTGTGTGTGTGTGTGTGTGTGGGTGCTCCCTTCTGCATGTTTTATATTGTATCCCGTGCAGTGTTCACGAAATTGGAGGCGGGGAGGGGGAGGGGGGTGGGGGTGGGGGCTGGTTCTTTTCTTCTATTCCCAAATTCTTGTCGAGCGTTGTTCATATAATGTCATGTGTGTGGGGTGGTGGTGTGGGGGGGGGGGGGGGGGGGGGGGGGGGGGGGGGGAGGGGGGAGGTGGGGGAGGATAGAGTGGGGGGGATGTGGCTTGTTCATCTGTTTTAGTGCTTGCTTTGTGACCTATTGTTTTGATGCCTTTTTCTCAGTATTGTGCAATGTTTATGGAAACTTTTATTTTTCCTGTATTGTGAAGCGCTCTGAGGATGAGTCTTCTTCTCTCATCGAAGAGCGCTATATAAGCTCGATTTATTATTATTATAATTATTATTATTAATGTTTGATGGATACAGTCACAAGTGTCGAAGTTTTTACTCTTTGCTTAACAGAGGAACTTTTTTCTCCTTTACTGCAACGCCAGTATACTCTCTCCTCCTTTGTTAGGACAGCAACACTCTCCCATTTGAACCTCCGCCAGCGAGGTTCCTCTCCCTTCTCTGCAATGTGATGAGGAAGGTAACTCCTTCTCCCTTCTCTGCATGTGATGAGAAGGTAACTCCTTGCACTTCTCTGCAATGTGTGAGAAGGTAACTCCTCTCTTCTCTGCATGTGATGAGGAAGGTAACTCCTCTCCCTTCTCTGCAATGTGATGAGGAAGGTAACTCTCTCCTTCTCTGCAATGTGATGAGGAAGGTAACTCCTCTCCCTTCTCTGCAATGTGTCAAGGTAACTCCTCTCCCTTCTCTGCATGTGATGAGAAGGTAACTCTCCCTTCTCTGCAATGTGATGAGGAAGGTAACTCCTCTCCTTCTCTGCAATGTGATGAGGAAGGTACTCCTCTCCTTCTCTGCATGTGATGATCAAGGTAACTCCTCTCCTTCTCTGCATGTGATGAGCAAGGTAACTCCTCTCCTTCTCTGCAATGTGATGGGAAGGTAACTCCTCTCCTTCTCTGCAATGTAGATCAGGTAACTCTTCTTCTCGCAATGTTAAGGTAACTCCTCCCTTTCTGCATGTGAGTATACTCTCTCCCTTCTCTGCAATGTGATGAGGAAGGTAACTCCTCTCCCTCTCTGCAATGTGATGAGAAGGTAACTCTCTCCCTTCTCTGCAATGTGATGAGAAGGTAACTCCCTCTCCTTCTCTGCAATGTGATGATAAGTAACTCCTCTCCTTCTCTGCAATGTGATGAGGAGGTACTCCTCTCCCTTCTCTGCAATGTGATAGGAGGTAACTCCTCTCCCTTCTCTGCAATGTGATGAGGAAGGTAACTCCTCTCCCTTCTCTGCAATGTGATGAAAGGTAACTCCTCTCCCTTCTCTGCAATGTGATGGGAAGGTAACTCCTCTCTTCTCTGCAATGTGATGAGAAGGAATCCTCTCCCTTCTTGAATTGATAGGTAATCTCTCCTTCTCTGCAATGTGATGAGAAGGTAACTCCTCTCCCTTCTCTGCAATGTGATGAGAGGTCTGCAATGTGGAGAAGGTAACTCCTCTCCTTCTCTGCAATGTGATGAGGAAGGTAATCCTCTCCCTTCTCTGCATTATGGGTAATTTCTCTGCATGTGATAGGGGTAACTCCTTCCCTTCTCTGCAATGTGATGAAAGGTAACTCCTCTCCCTTCTCTGCATTGTGACAAGGTAATCCTCTCCTTCTCTGCAATGGATGAAGGTAATCTTCCCTCTCTGCAATGTGATATAAGGTAACTCTCTCCCTTCTCTGCAATGTGATGAAAGTAACTCCTCTCCTTCTCTGCAATGTGATGACAAGTAACTCCTCTCCCTTCTCTGCAAGTGTGGGAAGGTAATCCTCTCCCTCTCTCAATGTGATGAGGAAGTAACTCTCTCCCTTCTGCATTGATAGGAAGGTAATCCTCTCCCTTCTCTGCAATGTGGTGAAAGGTAACTCCTCTCCTTCTCTGCAATGTGTGAGAAGGTAACTCCTCTCCTTCTCTGCAATGTGGGAAAGGAACTCTCTCCCTTCTCTGCAATGTGATGAGGAAGGTAACTCCTCTCCTTCTCTGCAATGTGATGAGGAAGGAACTCCTCTCCCTTCTCTGCAATGTGATGAGAGGTAACTCCTCTCCCTTCTCTGCAATGTGTGATAAGGTAACTCCTCTCCCTTCTCTGCAATGTGATGAGGAAGGTAACTCCTCTCCCTTCTCTGCAATGTGATGAGAAGGTAATCTCTCCTTCTCTGCAATGTGATGAGGAAGGTAACTCCTCTCCTTCTCTGCATGTGATGATCAAGGTAACTCCTCTCCCTTCTCTGCAATGTGATGAGAAGGTAACTCTCTCCCTTCCTGCAATGTGATGAGGAAGGTAATCCTCTCCCTTCTCTGCAATGTGATGAGAAGGTAACTCCTCTCCCTCTCTGCAATGTGATGAGAAGGTAACTCCTCTCCCTTCTCTGCAATTGATGATCAAGGTAACTCCTCTCCTTCTCTGCAATGTGATGAGGAAGGTAACTCCTCTCCCTTCTCTGCAATGTGATGAAAGGTAACTCCTCTCCCTTCTCTGCAATGTGATGAGGAAGGTAACTCCTCTCCCTTCTCTGCAATGTGATGATCAAGGTAACTCCTCTCCCTTCTCTGCAATGTGATGAGGAAGGTAACTCCTCTCCTTCTCTGCAATGTGATGAGGAAGGTAACTCCTCTCCCTTCTCTGCAATGTGATGAGGAAGGTAACTCCTCTCCCTTCTCTGCAATGTGTGAAAGGTAACTCCTCTCCCTTCTCTGCAATGTGATGAGGAAGGTAACTCCTCTCCTTCTCTGCAATGTGATGTAGAAGGTAACTCCTCTCCCTTCTCTGCAATGTGATGAGGAAGGTAACTCCTCTCTTCTTGCAATGTGATGAGGAAGGTAACTCTCTCCCTCTCTGCAATGTGATGATCGAAGGTAACTCCTCTCCCTTCTCTGCAATGTGATGAGGAAGGTAACTCCTCTCCCTTCTCTGCAATGTGATGAGGAAGGTAACTCCTCTCCCTTCTCTGCAATGTGATGAGGAAGGTAACTCCTCCCCTTCTCTGCAATGTGATGAGGAAGGTAACTCCTCTCCCTTCTCTGCAATGTGATGATAAGGTAACTCCTTCCCTTCTCTGCAATGTGATGAGAAGGTAACTCCTCTCCCTTCTCTGCAATGTGATGAGGAAGGTAACTCCTCTCCTCTCTGCAATGTGATGAGGAAGGTAACTCCTCTCCCTTCTCTGCAATGTGATGAGGAAGGTAACTCCTCTCCCTTCTCTGCAATGTGGATGAAGGTAACTCCTCTCCCTTCTCTGCAATGTGATGAGGAAGGTAACTCCTCTCCCTTCTCTGCAATGTGATGAGAAGGTAACTCCTCTCCCTTCTCTGCAATGTGATGAGGAAGGTAACTCCTCTCCCTTCTCTGCAATGTGATGAGGAAGGTAACTCCTCTCCCTTCTCTGCAATGTGATGAGGAAGGTAACTCCTCTCCTCTCTGCAATGTGATGAGAAGGTAACTCCTCTCCCTTCTCTGCAATGTGATGAGGAAGGTAACTCTCTCCCTTCTCTGCAATGTGATGAGGAAGGTAACTCCTCTCTCTCTCTGCAATGTGATGAGGAAGGTAACTCCTCTCCCTTCTCTGCAATGTGATGAGAAGGTAACTCCTCTCCCTTCTCTGCAATGTGATGAGAAGGTAACTCCTCTCCCTTCTCTGCAATGTGATGAGGAAGGTAACTCCTCTCCCTTCTCTGCAATGTGATGAGAAGGTAATCCTCTCCCTTCTCTGCAATGTGATGAGAAGGTAACTCCTCTCCCTTCTCTGCAATGTGTGAAAGGTAACTCCTCTCCTTCTCTGCAATGTGATGAGGAAGGTAACTCCTCTCCCTTCCTGCAATGTGATGAGGAAGGTAACTCCTCTCCCTTCTCTGCAATGTGATGAGGAAGGTAACTCCTTCCCTTCTCTGCAATGTGATGAGAAGGTAACTCCTCTCCCTTCTCTGCAATGTGATGAGAAGTAACTCCTCTCCCTTCTCTGCAATGTGATGAGGAAGGTAACTCCTCTCCCTTCTCTGCAATGTGATAGGAAGGTAACTCCTCTCCCTTCTCTGCAATGTGATGAGGAAGGTAACTCCTCTCCCTTCTCTGCAATGTGATGGGAAGGTAACTCCTCTCCCTTCTCTGCAATGTGATGGGAAGGTAACTCCTCTCCCTTCTTGCAATTGATGAGGAAGGTAACTCCTCTTCCTTCTCTGCAATGTGATGAGGAAGGTAACTCCTCCCTTCTGCAATGTGATGATGAAGGTAACTCCTTC
>CM065744.1:4244354-4289354 GCA_033310375.1 Conus canariensis | reverse complement strand
AGATGAAAAAAAGCTGTAAACCTTATTCTTTAACCCTCAATGAAGATAGTTATTTTGACTTGACACACACACACATGTATACATACATGAAATAAACATTAAATCCATAAGACATTACATAGATTATAAAAACAATACATAAAATCACAAACTCACCCGCACCAACGCCCAAACACTAAAACACACACACACATGCGTACACACACACACACACACACACACACACACACACACACACACGCGCGCGCGCGCGCGCGCGGCGCGCGCACACACAGAACAAAAGTGGAGATGGCGTGCTCTGGTACCCATCATCTTTTCTGGGCATGGATTTTCTCATGTCTATAACAGAGTGAATCTTACGTGAATGCCTTGTTTCACACATGTTTATGTCCTTATTGTACTCACTGTCTTGATGGAAGCAAGGAGGAAAGGGCAGTAGGCCTGAGTTGAGGAGATTCTTGTGGTGTCCCCTCCTTATCAACCTTCATTTGGGTCTGATTGCAAAATGATTAGCTTAAACCAAAGCTATGAGCCATCAGGCAGATTTTGATACCTACAAATGGCAAGGGCAAACTTAGATGATAATCCATTCCATTTAACAAGTCTGTAAGTAAAAGAACATTTTTTGTATGTATGTGTTAACATATTTAACAATTTCGTATTACGACTGTGAAAGATGAAGCAAATAAGGCATTTAAAAGGAATATCAATCAGGTTATTTATAAAATTTATAATATGAACAAGTCATCTTTCACTTCTTCCTTTCAATCAATGCAGGTGTTAGCACTGAAGTCTTTCCTTGCAATTGATAATTTTTCACTCTTTGATCAGTCAAGTGGCTGTATGGTGAACGTTTTGAATTACAATTGATTGTCTTTTACTGTAGGGGTTCCAGGTGACATTTTAATTGTCACAGAACTTGTTTATTACTTCAACGAACCAAAGACAGCATGATGGTGGCTTATGCTTCTCAACACTCTCCATCAATCCTTTGGGAATTGGCTTCAATGATAAGACTAACGCATCAATAGGAGTTGAATAGGCAAATCGCCTCTCCTTTTACCCCTCTCTTTTACTTTTCTCCTTTTTTATCTCACCTTTTTCTTTAATTGTTTCTTTCTTCAAATGTAGTTGCACTCTCTCTCTCTCTCTCTCTCTCTCTCTCTCTCTCTCTCTCTCTCTCTCTCTCTCTCTCTCTCTCTCTCTCTCGAGCAAGAATGCAGTCAGGATTTTTCTTAACATTCCTGGCTCTCAGATTTGTAACTGAGTGCTCTTCACTGAAGAAACCAACTTGGAACTTCAGCAGTAACAGATAACTAATGTTGGGAGGTCTGTGGTTTATATCTAGTGTGAGGAGGTCTGTGGTCTGTAGCCAATTGTGAGGAGGTCTGTGGTTTATATCTAGTGTGAGGAGGTCTGTGGTATATAACTAGTGTGAGGAGGTCTGTGGTTTATAGCTAATATGAGGAGGTCTGTGGTTTATAACTAGTGTGAGGTCTGTGGTTTATAGCTAACGTGAGGAGGTCTGTGGTTTATAACTAGTGTGAGGAGGTCTGTGGTTTATAGCTAATGTGACGAGGTCTGTGGTTTATAGCTAATATGAGGAGGTCTGTGGTTTATAACTAGTGTGAGGACGTCTGTGCTTTATTCCTGATGTGAGGAGGTCTGTGGTTTATAGCTAATGTGAAGAGGTCTGTAGTTTATAGCTAATGTGAGGAGGTCTGTAGTTTATAGCTAATGTGAGGAGGTCTGTGGTTTATAACTAGTGTGAGGAGGTCTGTGGTTTATAGCTAATGTGAGGAGGTCTGTGGTTTATAACTAGTGTGAGGAGGTCAGTGGTCTCTCCATAATTTTGCAGCACTGCTACTCTCTCCCGTCCGTTCTATAAAAGCAACATTGTCCCTTCCCAACCTCTGCTTAGTCCACACCTCTGTCTGCGCCACAGTGTGACACTCCCTGTGAAACACTCCTCTGTGTGAAACACTCCTCTGTGAAACACTCCTCTGTGAAACACCCCTCTCTCCCCTCCTTTCTATAAAAGCAACACTCTCCCTTCCAACCCTCAGATTCCTATAAATGTCCATCTCTCTCCGCTTCCAAAGTTCACGTCAAGATCCTATACTGCAGCACCTCTGTCCCTGTCTGCTTCTCACTTCAAATTAATACAAATCGCCTCTCTCCCCTCTTCCCCATTCTACTTCAACCCTCATTAATTTTGTCTCACTGATTCTCTCTCCTTTTGACGCTGATCTCCCATACATTCCTGCCGTGATGATGTGAATATGATCCGACACTGTGTTCATTGACTGGCTTGTCTGTCGTACCTGAATATCTCATCCCATGAATGCTACTCTTCGTCTAGTACACGTCGTTTTACGGGAGGGGAGAGGGAAAGTAGGGAGGTGAAGAAAAAAGTCTTGACAAATTGTCAACCACAAACAGTTCAGTAACCGGGCCTAATGGCGTTCGATGACTGCCAAATATGTTTTTCTTTATGTCTGGGCAGTCCATTACAAAAATGAAAAAATAAAAGAATAAAAATAAAAACTCCTTTGTTTTATGTGCATGCCTGCACTCCCCTCCCTCCCTTCCCCTCCCTCCCCTCCCTCCCCCCATCCCACTCCACACACACAAAATACAGAAACGCCCCTTGTCCTTCCCTAGACCTAAACCCACACGTCTGCTTTTTTAGCCCTCAGTTATTGACAGACAATGAAAAAATGATGAAATATACACAGAGAGAGAGAGAGAGAGAGAGAGAGAGAGAGAGAGAGAGAGAGAGAGAGAGTTTCAATACTTAGCCTGATTCACCATATGTTATTTACTGAATGGAGCGTATGCAAATCCTTCTGCATGCAGATATATGTATATAATCCCCTGGTTCAGCCTGCTGTACCAGACGGCAGACCAGCTGGGGACCAGATAGACGTCAAACAGCATCGCAGTCAGGTGAGTAATAGTCATCTTTCTTTCATTTTTCATCCATTGAATGTGAACGTTACATAAAAACGAAGGTTTCGTTTCTACTGTGATTCCTACAGGACATAAACAACTGTGAAGCCATAAACTATTCTCAACACTGACAGGAGGAATGAGATTACCAAGCGATGGTGAAGAAGAGAACAACTGTGTAGTCGACTGAAGTGTGCGTCTAGACCTGTGTACTGCGATAAACGGTCCCCTCCTCCCCTCTCTAACTTTTGGATATTGTGACTGAATCAGTCAAACACATTATTATTGTTTGCGTCTGTTGTTCATATAATCGTCATTTACTCTTAGTGCAGTTGAATCAAACATTAAATCCATTTATTCTGCTCTCTGTAATCGATCACAAATGACTTTAAAATTTTGCATAATCAGCCAGATGGAGACAGTGCAAAGTCACCTTTTAACACTAATCAGCCAGATGGAGATAGTGCTACGTCACCTTTTAACACTAATCAGTCAGATGGAGACAGTGCTACGTCACCTTTTAAAACTAATCAGCCAGATGGAGATAGTGCTATGTCACCTTTTAACACTAGTTTGGTTACATTTACATTGTTTCCACATTTTTTTCTCAATTGAGAAATAATTCAACAAAAAGAAGGCTTTGGTGGTTCAATGGAGATAGTCAATTGTTTAAGAACATCTTTTATAGTCCATTGTTTAAGAGCATCTTTTGTAGTCCATAGACAAAGAGCAATTTTATTACCCTAATATGTTAGTTTTATTTTGTAGATTTAAACATCTTCACAAACAAAAAGAGAAAACATGAAGCTGCTTCTCAGCTTCAATACTCAGGGTAAGGTACACCCTCAGCTGAACGATATCTGAAAATAGAGTCTTTTTCCATGAATTTTCAACGCTGAGAACAAACAGAAGAGTCAGCCTAATGGTATAGCAATAAATATTCAAAGCTAGGGCAGGGGAAGGGGTTCGGAAACGCGGTACATAAGAAAGGGCTAACAGAGCCAAACAGGTCAGTGATACAGAGCCAAACAGGTCAGTGATACAGAGCCAAACAGGTCAGTGATAGATTATAGGCAGAGCTAGGAAAAAAAAATTGACAGCCTACTTCTTTTTCTCTCACGTACAAGACACTCGAGGAGCATATACATCTATCATGTGACCATGCGAGATACAGTGCTTAGAATTTTACACGTATGTGGACTGACTTTCTCTAAGTTCACGAGTCTAGTTATTACAACCAATCACCTACTGCTCACCTTTGCCCCCTCCCTCTATATTTAATTTTATTAGACACATGCAGATTTCTGTTTTTATATGAGTACCATTGAAAAGAAAATTCCATATACTTAATTTCTAAACAATCCATATATTCTTCAAGATATATATTATTCATTTCTCTGAAAAATGGATACGCTCCCACCCCACCCCCTGCCTGGTTTCTGAATAGAACAACTTCCACATCAAACATTAAAACGGTGCAATGTTCACATCTTTCTTAAAATTATCTTTTTCCTGCCCAGTAACCCTTTGCAAACTGATTATGTCACAAAAGAGAACAAACGTCACTAAGCAGAATACCTGTATTCTTTAATATACGCTTTGTAACTAGAGTATTGAGATAAATTCTTATTTTCCGTTACTTTGACTTGCTTTCTTAATTTGTTTCACCTCTTTTAAAATCATATACCCATTCAAGACAGCTTAACTTATTCTTCCATTTTCATTTTTGTATGTGATGTAGATTTTTTTTTTTCAACATTTTGATGTGTTTGCATTGCTTTTGTTCTTGGAGTATAATTTTTGTATGTTAATCAATATTTGCACTTCTTGAAAAAGACCCATATTTTTTTAACGATGTGCATATCATGTTATTCAGATAGTTTTCTGCAATATCATACTTGGAGAACCGTTTGTAGTTGAGACTAAATCCCTCTTCGTTGATAACGTCTTTAACTTGAAACATCTGCTTTTTTGTCCATTTATAAAAATTGATATCATACAGACTTTAAACTTTCCGTCACAGAATAGTGGCCATCTTTATGCATCATGCAAATTATTCAAAATTACCTGATCTGCAGAGCGAACTTAAAATCTTCTAGGTCGGTGCACAACAAATGAATCTATTTCTAGGATTATCACTTTATATTTTCATTTTGAATTTGACATGTACACCAGGTCATTCTTAGAGCTTGCACACACACACACACACACACACACACACACACACACACACACACACACACACACACACACCACGTGTGTGTGTGTGTGTGTGTGTGTGTGTGTGTGTGTGTGTGTGTGTGTGTGTGTGTGTGTGTGTTTCCTTTAAATGAGGTACATTTATATATCAGTTTTAGACAGTGGGTATTGTGTATTTCCCTAAGATCTTGTCACTTTCAATGAGTCCGTATGAATGCAGCACTTTTCATTAAGTCGCTTGTTTCATTTCAGAGAGGGTTTGTTAACAAAATCCATAGGTATAGGAGCTTCAAAAGTACCAAGAACTTCAGTGTGGGCTGCCTTCCATCCTAATTCATCATTGCTTTGACCAAAGCTTGAACATTTCTTTAAGTTCAATCATCTTATGTGCTGTGGTGATTGCTGTAATTTCTCTTCAATGATATATGAATGTCATGCCTAATATTTCAGTGAGTTCCATTAAATGTTCATGCAGAGTAGATTTTTTTCTTTCGTTATTGAGCTTTCCAAACCACGCATTTACATACTCAGTCCCTACTGGCCAATATGAAACACAGCGTTTCTCTATATACTAGGCGTTTGTACACCTTTCTGTTTTTAAACCATTAAAGAAAATGTACACCACAACAGAAAACACTTGAAATTTGGACACATGATTTTTGTGTGATTGAACAGGGTCAGTACAAAGTGCTTTCTTTGAAGTCGGATGAAGAAGAGGTTATTTTCTTATATTTTGTGAAACGTAAGGAAGTTACACATGCATATAAGTTAATTTTCTCTGTTTTTGTAAAACAAAGGCCCATTTTCATCATAAATCACCTTGAGAAACCTAGTAGAGCGTAAAAGATACATACCTGACAGCTTATTTACTTAGTGAACGGACTGAAATCAATAAAATATGACAATGCACCTTGTAGTTTGTCGTTCAACATTCTTCACAATACTGGGGAAAATCATAGAAACAAAAAATAATGGCTACACACACTCCTGAAATGTTGACACATAATAATTGCATACCTGTATAAAAACAGCGTATGATTTCAAAGTTCTTGGTTATTTATTAATCTATCAGACACAGCAAGAAGATGGGGTATCTTTCATGAGGTTAGTTAGAAATATAAACAGAATTTGAACCCATGCTTTTCCGGAGAAAAAGACTTTTTCTACATGAATATCATTTAGAATACTGGCAGAATGTACCGAATGACTACTTGAAAGCTTCTACAGTATCAAAAATGAGCAAACACCAATCATACACTCTTGGCCATGAGCTGGTCACTGCAGTCCACTCCTGTCATGTTGACTGTGTAGTCCTGGACAGCTTTGGGCTTCATCTTCCTGCCTGTCCGTGTGGTGACCTCCCCCATTTCAGCTGGATCCATTTGGTGGTGATCATGTGGACAGCTTTCTTGTCCATCCAATTTAGGATACCCACAACACCTAAAACAGACAAACAACAGGATAATAATTTCAGTCTCAATAAAACAACAGTGTCGTAATCAAAATTTCAACCTTACTAGGTCTTCTCAATTTAAAAAAAAAAAAAAAAAAACTAAGAAGAAAATTTTCAGTTCAGCATATTTGTCGATATTTAAATGCACAGAGTTGAAAAAGAAACGCACACACACACACACACAAGGACACACGCACACACACACACACACAAGGACACACGCACACACACACACACACACACACACACACACACACACACAAAGGACACACAAGGACACACACACACACTCACACACACACACACACACACACACACACACACACACACACACACACACACACACACACATGATAGATATGCATATACATTGAGGGTTGACTGCCAGAACCCAGTATCTCGCATTTTTGTCGATTTTCATTTTTTTTACTCTACACTATCCTTTCCAGTGTGATCTTTCACCTAGTGAACTTTTTTTGGTCATGGTATTGATTTTTGACCAGTTATCGATAAAACCAAAACCAAGTATCTCCAAATGTAGAAGTAGCTTTCCCTGTAAAAACCATTAACTCTACATGCTATGTTCTGCCCAGTTTGTATGAGCAGCACATTTCACACACAGTGACTGCCAGAACCCCGTATATTGAACGAAGTGATTCTGGCAGTCAGAAAACACCAGTCATTTGAAAGAGTATGCTACCACGTATCTGGAG
The DNA here is from genome assembly GCA_033310375.1 of Conus canariensis. Classification (NCBI taxonomy): domain Eukaryota; kingdom Metazoa; phylum Mollusca; class Gastropoda; order Neogastropoda; family Conidae; genus Conus; species Conus canariensis. The sequence continues at coordinate 4,282,037 of CM065744.1, read as the reverse complement.
ATAAGTGTATTTTGGTGAGATTCCACCAAGAAAAGGAAAGTAACTGATCCAGGGAAAACCCAGTGTATCCAGCTGCTGGGCTGTCACTGTCAGGATTGTTTATCGTTTGGCAGAAAGTGGGCCTGTAGCTGAGCTCCAGAGTCTACTCTGACATGAGAAAACTTCACTTAAGCAAGTGAAGTCCCACTCTTTAGCTCATGGTCATAAAGACTGAAGAAGCATTGCAGAAACACTAACACTCCGATTGTTTTCCCAGAAAATGATAGTACAGGTAAGGCAATCTTGGATACATTAATACTTTCACAGAAGCGTTTGTAATACATTTACATCATATAACCACTTGAACTTTTTTTTGTACTTTGATGTTTTTGTTCGAAACGGCGAAAACCTGTATCTATATTCCGAGTGTGTGTGTGTGTGTGTGTGTGTGTGTGTGTGTGTGTGTGTGTGTGTGTGTGTGTGTGTGTGTGTTGTTGTTGTTGTTGTTGTTGTTGTTGTTGTTTTTGTTGTTGTTGTTGTCGTACCCTGGCTAAAAGACTCCAGGGATCATCCAAACAGCCGAAGTGCTTGAACACTATGGTAAAAATGCATCAGCTGGGGATGAGAACATTACGTGTATGACTGTGCTTGATTACCCCGCCACATGGGCAGCCACACTCTGACTTCAGGGGAGTGTGTGTGTGTGTGTGTGTGTTGTGCTTTTGAGAGAGAGTGTGTGTGTGTGTGTGTGTGTGTGTGTGTGTGTGTGTGTGTGTGTGTGTGTGTGTGTGTGTGTGTTGTGCTTGTGTGTGTGTGTGTGTGTGTGTGTGTGTGTGTGTGTGTGTGTGAGAGAGAGAGCACATACGCACATGTGTGTGTGTGTGTGTGTGTGTGTGTGTGTGTGTGTGTGTGTGTGTGTGTGTAGGTGGAGAGGGGGTTCCACGCACTGGCAAGAGTGCTTGAATGTGCTTGTTAGTAAGAGAGAGAATCTGAGTATGTTTGTGTGTGCATTCATGCGTGGGCACGCATTGTGTGTGAGAATGGGATGGGATAAACCAATAAATGAATAAAACCTACACACACACACACACACACACACACACACACACACACACACACACACACACACACACACACACACACGTTTTCTAAGTATTGGAACTGTTTGCAACAACAGCAAAACATAATATACTATCTGCTACAGAACTTCTTTGTTTGCATATGTCTACTGCTGCCATTGTGAAATGTATATTAGGAAGCCTGTGAATTTCCCTTTTCTATCTCTCTCTCTCTCCCTCCCTCCCTCCCTCCCTCTCTCTCTCTCTCTCTCTCTCTCTCTCTCTCTCTCTCGCTCAGTTTGTCTGTCAGTCGGTCGGCCCATCTATCTGTTTGCCTGTAGATCTGTCTGCCTGTCAGTCCGTCCTACCACCTCTTCCTCTCTCTTTCTTTCTCTTTCTCTCTCAGCACGAGAGTGGCGTTTCCCTTCCCTTTGCTTTCCCTTTCGGAATTATGTTGGATTATATCAAAAATAAACAGATAGATGGATGGACACGATAAATAGATGGATGTATAAATTAACAACTGGATGTGCGGGTAGATAGGTGGGTAGGTGGATGGAGAGAGAGAGAGAGAGAGAAGAGAGAGGAGGAGAGAGAGAGAGAGAGAGAGAGAGAGAGGGGTGGGGTATCCCAAAACCACAAATCCAAACGTTTTCAGTACATTATTCGTGTATGTCTATTTTATAAAAGTAATCGCCGTCTCATATGCCAAGGATACTATAAAGCCAGGTACTGACTTTTTCCTTGCTAAAATATTTTGTCATCTGTGGTTCTTATAATTATTATCTCAGTATATTGTCCAGGAATAACGTCTGTCTAATTTTCATTAACTATTTAATATAGAAAGAAAAGGGGTTAGTTACCACCACAGATGCAGACAAACAGATTACAGGACAAAACACAATGCATTTCGACCTCTTGGGTCTTCTTCAGGCACAAACAAACAACATTTAGGACAGTGAAAACGAAGAACGAGAAACCATTATCTTCTCATTTTCGGTGCAAAATGACTGTTGGATGAAAACGAGGCCGTTAGGGAGCGGATCATGGGGGTTGAAACAGTAATGATAACCATGATAGTAATGGTAATAATTTCAGTAACAGTGATAATAGTGGCAATGATGAGAACGTATGCAGTAAGAGGAGGGATACTGGTAAAGTGGTTTATTTTTTACCTCCCGCTTTTTTCCTCTTCTTAAAAAAAAAAAAGGGGGGGGGGGTTGGGAGGGGGAGGACAAATGGGTTTCTTTGTTATTTTGTAATTATTGTTTAATTGCATGATATACCAGTGACGGTAGTGATTATGGTGGATTGATAAAAGTGCTTAATGGTAAGGAATAAAAGAAAACAACAACAAAAAACAACAACAAACATATGGGTGGTGATTATGATGATAGGAGTTCTATGCGGATAGTTATATGTGGGGGTGTGGGTAATGTTAATAATGATTGGAAAGGAATGGAAGTGATCAATGGGCGAGGAGCTATCTTTTATGGGGAAAAAAAAAAGGGGGGGGGGGGGCAAGGAGGGAAGGAAAGCTTATATCTCTTCGCCCACACATATGTATGTACAGGAAAGAGGGATGGAAAACTCATGCACACAGTATTACCAGAAGAGTGAACAGTACTGTTGGATGACGTTCATTGTAGTAGGTGAAATAATGTGTTGGCATTAATAACTCTTTGAATTTTTTTAAAGTCATACCATCTGTACCAAGGCTTTTTGTAATTCTGCATGCTCTTCGTGGCTACTTATGCCACTCGCCCACACCAGGGTGGGGTGATAGAAATTAATGACTATCACCTTTGTCACCACAGATAATAAAAATTAATGACTGTCACCTTTGTCACCACAGATAATAAAAATTAATGACTATCACCTTTGTCACCACACATAATAAAAATTAATGACTATCACCTTTGTCACCACAGATAATAAAAATTAATGACTATCACCTTCGTCACCACAGATAATAAAAATTAATGACTATCACCTTTGTCACCACAGATAATAAAAATTAACGACTGTCACCTTCGTCACCACAGATAATAAAAATTAATGACTGTCACCTTCGTCACCACAGATAATAAAAATTAATGACTGTCACCTTCGTCACCACAGATAATAAAAATTAATGCCTGTCACCTTTGTCACCACAGATAATAAAAATTAATGACTATCACCTTTGTCACCACAGATGATAAAAATTAATGACTATCACCTTTGTCACCACAGATAATAAAAATTAATGACTATCACCTTTGTCACCACAGGTAATAAAAATGAATGACTTATACCCTGCCAGATGGACGATAGAGACTACAATTCCTCAGACATAAGGTGACAGAAACTCATTACGTCCCTCTATGCTAGAGTGGTGTGATAAACACAGATGATAAACTCCGACATTATGACATGGTAGTTGTGGATCTGAACCAAATCTTGGTTCATGCGATCTGTTTTCAGGTGTGGAGATCCCAAGACACCCAGAAGAAGGACACGAAAGAGTTATCGTTCGTGAGAAAACGGCCATGAACATGCGGATGACGATCATCGTGTTTGTAGTGGTTGCCACAGTAGCCACTGTCGTTGGCTCCACTCCATTGCGAGGTACACTATGTACAGTATCTGGATTTTTGGCTTGTTTTGGAATATTTTGAATCCATTGCTTTCACCTGAGGTGTAGTGGTTTGCATTGCTTTGTACTGGTTTGTAGAGAATCATGCTGGTTGGAATTTGGGTTATGTGGCATTGCGCTGCAGAATACCATGCTGCTCCGTGTTGCATAAGGCAGACGACATTATACAGAGCTTGTATTCCAGTTTCCAGAACTAAAAGAAACGAAAGAAGGGGGAGGGGAGAGGGGGGAGGCGTCCAGACCACGCCAAACACGTCTACAGCATTGCACTCGCTTCAGAGCTAGAAAGAAAGACAGAAATTCAGATGAAAGTGGAAAACTTCGGCTTTGAAAGAAGAAAAAATGTTGTATGCACTACATCAGTAGGAGATAATGCACCGTTAACAGTGCATTGTCTCCACAGCCATTAGGACATGGTGAAAGTCATACAGTCCACTGTCCCACATCATTTAGGACATGGTGAACCTCTAACGCACGCACACACACACACACACACACACACACACACACACACACACACACACACACACACACACACACAAGCCTCTGGAAAGGAGGCAAACTGTGGACGATAAAACAACACATCTGGAGATATTCTCTTTCCTGTTGAGTGGGACAATCAAAACACACCACCATTGTAATAGCGTGGTTTTGTTTGCTGTATCATAGGTTGACAATCCAGACACCACGGTCACAGAGTAACTCTAAACAACAAGGCACACATAATAATAATAATAATAATGAGGACAATTTCTATAGCACCCATCCTAACAACGTAGGCCGCAGGGCGCTCTACAAACTTAATTCAACATCTAAAATATGTAAGTAGAACACACACACACACACACACACACACACACACACACACACACACACACACACGCACGCACGCATGCACGCACGCACGCACGCACAGCACACTCGCGCGCGCGCGCGCGCGCGCGTGCACACACACACACACACACACACACACACACACACACACACGCACACACACACACGCACACACTCGCACACACACACACACACACACACACACACACACACACACACACACACACACTGGAACATAATGTTACATACATAAACACACTATATGATAGGTGAACAGCTCATTTGTATACGAGCAAAGTGTGCAAGTGACATGTAGTAATTTAGTAATAATTCAGGTGGTATCCTGCAACTGGCGTTTGAACAGATACGTTTTCAGCGCAGACTTGAAAGTCGGGAAGGAAGGGGCATGACGTAGATGGAAAGGCAGTGAATTACAGAGTATTGCTGCAGAAAATGAGAATGCTCTAGAACCGTGTTGCTTTCGATTATATGACGGAATTCGAAACATTTGGTCATCAGAGGAAGAACGGAGGGGACGTGTAGGAATATACGTGATGACCAGTTTCGAAGCGATCAGAGAGATAGGTAGGCGCTTCACCTGTGATAACCTTATAACATAGATAAGCCGACTTAAACTGAATTATGTGCTCGATTTTGAGCCACTGAAATTTCCTCAAGAGATCCTAAGTATGGTGCTGTTTTGGCACCTTGAAGATAAGGCGAGCGGCTGAATTTTGAACACGTTGTAGTGGCTGGAGTAAGGCTGCGCGTACACCAAGGAGAAGAGCGTTACAATAATCTAGTCTTGACAGAATGCAGGAAGACGCCAATGTCTTCGTGGCCTGTTCTGTAAGAAAAGGTGTGATAGAGCTGATGCGACGGAGTTCGAGAAAGGATGCTTGGCAAATTTTGGCTACATCCCCCACAGACCCCATAAAAGGAAGTATAAACCTGATAGATAACACACACCACGGCGCTCCAGACCCTGTCGTTTGCTCTTCTCTTAGTTTGAGCTAGACTTCGTCTTTTAACGGGCCAGCGGCTAAATTGAAGAGAAAAGAGGAGAGACGCTATTAGCCATTGTTGTGCGTGGTGTTCTCCACGCTGAATTTGTGCAGAAGTGTGAATTTCAGTGTGTTCTGAATACTTCAGTTCATCATCTTTGTTTGTTGCCGTTTTCATATAGTCACATAGTAGACAGGATATCACTTTTGTCCAGATCTTCAAAATGCCATCTCCATCAGTGTGAGCAACTGGAAAACTTTTGCACACACACACACACACACACACACACACACACACACACACACACACACACACACACACACACTGTAATATAGGCTAGTTAAGGATTACTATTGTGTAGATGTATGGTCGTAGCTCTAATGTATTGATGTATTGTTCTACGAGACTCAAACATAAGATATCAGTTGACAATATTAGAGATGGTATAACTATTTCTAACAGCATTACAGTTGCTACTGTATTGGAGAAAAAGAAAGTCTTAATTGTAAAATTCGGCATTCTAATTCTTTTCCATACATTACTGGCCAGAATTCGTTGCTGCTATTAATACACTACATACCAGTTGTGCATTAACCAAAACAAGTATCAGTTTATGTACAGTGAAATATATATATATATATATATATATATATATATATATATATATATATATATATATATATACACTTAAAACCTACAGATCTGTTTCGCGCTGTCAGTGCGGTCGTCAGGGTGTAGTGAGCTTGTATTGCCAGTGTTGCGTGTATATATAGCTTGCTGCTGTTTTTCCCCGTGCTACATGTGTTTCAGGTGTTTTTGTTCACTGTTAGGAACTTCCATCTGTGTCTGCAATTGTTAACCATTTCTGTTCTGATATTTAAAGTTGCTAATTGTGGTTTACATAGTATGATGTATTTCTCTGTTAGGCATAGATTACATCTTTTTGAAGTGTTGTTGTATGGTGCTGCTCTTTTTAAGATTTTCCAAGATATGTTGTAGTCTGTGTTTTTGTCTTTAAGTTTCCAGATATATTTACTCAGTTCTGTTTGGTTTTTATATTTTTCTTTGTTGAATGATTGTTTATGGTTTGCGTATCTAGTTTTGAATTGGTTACCAGTGATACCTACATATGTTTCTTCTGCGTTCTCTGATGTTACAGTGGCTTGGTACACAATGTTGCTGTAAAGGCATTTGTTGCTTAGAGGGCACTGTTCTTTTTTGGTACAGTTACAAGATTTCCTTTTGTCACCCTCATTTTTCTCTGTGTTATTTTTCATTTTATTTGCCGAATCAATGGCATTTTTGAGATTCGGCATACATGAATATGACAATTTGATGTTATTTTTTATTGAATATTTTTTAATAATTTATGGTCTTTTGGGAAGGATTATGTCAAAATTTTAAAGAATTCTTTCCCTACATTTGTTTTGGCTCTTGCATCATATGGGGGGTAGAGATTGTTAATATGCGGGCTCTAACCCACCATCTTATTTTGCCCGAAACCCTCCATTTCACAAACAATCTCGTCCATCTCATGCTACTTTTTGCCAAAATTAACACCTTTCTTACAACCAAAATTTACATGCAAAACCTCCAAAAATCGAAGTAATCGTTATTTTAAAATGGGGGTTTTCGTGCAAAACAAAGATGCTGATTTAGAGGCCCACATATTAACAATCTCTCCTCTCTTCTGATTCTTGCGCAAAACAATAGGAACGGCTTACTTAATTTTTTTAATTGGTGTTTTTAATTTGGCTTAAAAATGAAGCCCGGAGTAGTTGCAGAGCTTATTGATATATTTAGAATTTGGGAGTTGGAGGAAAGGAGCTGGGGGGTTGATAGAGAAGAGTTTGAAGAATTAATTACGGAGCTTTTTGAGCGCGTAGATATGCGAGAAAGCGTAAGGAATGCCATCAGTAAACTACCGCATTCTTGGCCCCATCCAGTTATAAAGTTGTTTGCCATTTTAATTGATCAAATAGCTCCCGAAGATCTTGATTTGACTGCTTCTACTGACCCTGAAGGAGTAACTGTTACCTTTAAACCTGGACAGTTTTTAAGATTAGTAAAAGACTATGAGTAATAAATAACAGCTGAATTTACAATTATTTTTTTATTTATTTAATTTTTAGGTTTAAAATGACGGCCAAACACAGCGAATCTGATCTAATGATTTTAATAGAAAATTGTAATGAACTATTTGACGAAACAATGAAAGTGTTAAACATTGATTTTGGTGAATCTGGGTTTGAGAATGATGTAAACAATTTAATAAAAAATCATAGTGAACTATTTGACGAAGCAATCAAAGAGTTAAACATTGACTGAAATGATTCAGAAAAAGCTAAAGTATTAGCAGACGTTCTTGTAAGATTAGGGTGTCTTGAAGTATTGCAACGCTTGGGCGAAGAATAAAAGAGCATTTACTTACTTTTACTTACTTTTATTTTTTTTTAATTTACGTAAATATTATGGGTTAAAAATGAACCCAACAAGTGAGTCTAAGTTTGAAAAACTACCCAACAGCGTACTGTTGAAAGGTAGTAACAGCCCATTAGGCAATATGTTCAGCGAACTAGATATGGACATCATTAACCCCACAAACGTTCAGGAAAGCGTAACACATGCTATTTCTAAAATCCCAGGGTCTCTTCAAATCGTCCCGCCAGTAAAAGTGCTGTTGGCCATTCAGATTGAATATATAACCCCCGATGATAGTAGTATACTAGTCTGGGTTTCAACTAGACAGAAAGAAGTAATCAGCTATCACGACTTTACATCTGAATGGGCTGATTACATGCTTACAAAATTTAACCATGCAAGCGAGGAGGCCAAGCTAAGAGGTTCTGGCTGGTCTGAAGGAACAGTCATTGAAATCAGATTAAGACAAACAAAGTTCTATCCTATAGTCGGTAATTCTTACCTTCCTCTCCCAAGAGAGTTAGTGTTAAAACGGGCAGTCCTAAACATAAAAAATTCTGACGATATGTGTTTCATGTGGTGCGTTTTGGTGCATTTACACCCAGTTAAAAAGCACGCAGACAGAGTATCTATTTATGAAGCATACAAAGATAGCCTGAACTTTAATAACATAACCTTTCCAGTAAGCATAGAAAGTATATCTCAGTTTGAAGAGCAAAACAAGCCAATAACCGTAAACGTATACACCTGGGATCCAGTAGACAATCTAGTCCCTCTAAGGATCTCTCCCAAGCTCCTACTTTAGGCGAACTTAACAAACATGTAGACTTGATACTGTTTGCAGATGGTTCCAAGAGCCATTATGTTTAATTAGATCAATTAGCAGACTGTTAGAATATACATCAAAGCATAAATCTAAACAGGAGCTTTGTAGAAGGTGTTTGGTCAGAATCCCTACTATAGAAGCAGCTGCCCGCCATAAGAAGCATTGTAAAAGTTTTGTAGACTGTAAAACCGAACTTCTTACGCCCCCACCCGGGTCTAAAGTTAGTTTTAAGAATGTACACAAACTGCAGATGAGGCCATACGTAGTCTATGCTGACTTTGAAGCGATCTTGCCGCAGTACTACAGCCCTCAGCAAGACCAAAAAACAACCTTATTATCCCGCCATCAGATCTGTTCTTATGCGTTTGTTGTTAGGTCAGATGGCGGACACACACAACCGGAGATTTACAGAGGCCCAACGCAGCCGATCGATTTTTGGAGCACATGAAGCATCTTCGCAATCAATTCTCCAATCAGCTGAACCTTTCAGACATTAAGATGACTCCCTGAAGACTAAAGGCGCTAGAATCAGCCACCCACTGCTGGATATGCGCTCAGAGCTAACTCCAACAGTAAAGAGCGACAGCGAGAGACCACGATCACATTACTGGCAAATTCAGGGGGCGCGCACACAACAGTTGCAATCTTCACCTCAAGGTTAACCCCGAAAAATGGAAACTGCCAATCTTCTTTCATAACTTACGGGCTACGATTCTCACTTTATCATGCAAGCAATAACTTCTGAATGTAAGAGAGTTAGCTGTATTGCACAATCATCAGAAAAGTACATGACCTTTACTGTAGACTGTTTATCCTTCTATGATTCTGCCCAGCATCTGATGGGAGTTTAAGTAAGTTAGCAGAATCTCTACAAGACTGTCCAATCACTAAACAATATTTCGACCCATCTTTAGTCCGTAAAGGCGTTTTATCCCCTTATGAATACATGGACTCGTGGGAGAGGTTTGACGAGCCGGCGCTGCCGCATAAAGACGATTTTTACAGCCGTCTTAGAGGCGGAGGCATATCTGACGCCGACTATGAATACGCGCAGAAAGCCTGGACAGAATTACACTGTCGAACGATGGGCGATTATCACGATCAATACTTGATGGCCGACGTGTTTATTGGGGATGTGTTTCAGAATTACAGAGCTACTTGCATGAAACATTACGGTCTAGATTCATCACAGTACATCTCTGCCCCGGGCCTTTCTTGGGACGCATTCTTGAAGTCTACAAACATTCAGATCGACTTAATATCTGATCTGGATACACTCCAGATGATTGAAGATGGGCTGAGAGGAGGCATTAGCATGGCCTGTCATCCTTACCGCAGAGCCAACAACAAGTATTTAGATGATTATGACCCCACTAAACCATCCAACTATCTAATGTACTTAGACGCCAACAATCTGTATGGGTGGGCCATGAGCCAGGCACTGCCATTGAGAAACTTTAAAATGGTCGAAGGACCTCATGAGTTGATCGGGTGGTAGGACTATTGTCAAATCTTACACCCGATAATCCAATAGGATTAATCTTAGAAGTAGACTTAGATTATCCTGCAGAATTGCACGACCCTCACAACGATTTCCCCTTAGCCGCAGAAAAATTAAAGATGAGTCCCGCAGAGCCGCCTAAACTCGTGCCTAACCTCTTTAACAAGACTAAATATGTCTGCCATTACAGGCTGTTACAATTTTACTTAAGACACGGACTAAAACTTACTGCCGTTCACAGAATAACTTTTGATCCAGGAACAGTTCATGAAACCATACATCATGAAGAACACTGATCTTAGAACTAAAGCCACGGATGCATCAGAAAAAGACTTTTTTAAACTAATGAACAACAGTTGTTTTGGCAAACCGATGGAGAACGTACACAATCGTAAAGATGTAAGATTAGTTACAAAAGAAAAACAAGCAATTAAGCTGGTCTCCAAACCTAACTACCAAGACTTTAGACGGTTTAGTGACAGCCTGGTTGGCATTATGATGAAGAAACAGAAAGTCAAGTTGGATAAGCCGGTGTTTATCGGGTTTGCCGTGCTAGAGTTGTCAAAGTTATTAATGCTAGAATTTCTATACGACTACTTTAAGCCGCTGTACCCAGAATCAAATGTCCTTTACACAGACACCGATAGTTTTATTCTAGACATCCCAACTGAAGACTTCTATAAGGATTTAGAGGCGGAGGTGGCTAAAGGAGCTGATGGGTGGTACGACACATGTGACTACCCAAAAGATTCGCCTTTACATTCAACTGTGAACAAGAAAGTGATTGGAAAGATGAAGGATGAACTTAATGGGACGATTATACAAGAATATGTTGGCTTACAGGCAAAGATGTATAGCGTTGCCACCCAGACTTCTGAAATGAAGAAAGCTAAGGGCATAGGTAAAGAAGTTGTCAAAAAAAAAAAAAAAGTCACGACAACTACAAACAGGCTCTCTTTGAAAACAAAGTATTTTATCACACAAATGTTAATCTGCGCTCTACTCTTCATCAAGTAAACACAACTGCTGTTAATAAGAAGTCACTAGACTCTAACAATAGCAAGCGAACTGGCGTTAATCCCGAGCTTTCATACGCTATAGGACCCTGGAGAACCAACTTGGCTGACTTAAATTAAGATCTTAACTAGTACTTAACTAGTACTTAACTAGTACTTTACTTAAGATCTTAACTAGTACTTAACTAGTACTTTACTTAAGATCTTAACTAGTACTTAACTAGTAATTAACTAGTACTTAACATGACTTGCACTTAACTTGCGCTTTACTTACACTTAACTTGTTATAACTGACTTAACCAGTACTTAGCTTGTACTTAACCAGTACTTAACAACACATTAAAAAAAAACTAATTTATTAAAAATGGGTCTACAGCAGGAGGTTGTACTTTTTTGCAGAAACTGGTTCTTTTTCTTTTACTGTTTTTGTGGGGGTTTGTAACTTTGTTGCTAAGTATGGCTTTAGACACTTGTATGCCAAAAGCCCTCCACCAACAACAATGCTCCTCAGTACATAATAATACATCTTACAGTTTGATTGTGTTGTTGTTGGTGGCGGCGGCGGCGCTGGTGCTGATGTTGTATTACTATCTAATAATTTTTGTTTTGCTGCTTGGTTTGCTTTTTGCAGTCTGTTCCATTCAGCTAGTTTACGACCAGCCTCAACACGGCCAGCACTTTTAGACTTAGTAACACTACTCACTTGTGGGACACTCAGTTGTGGACACTCACCTGTGGATTCACTTGTGGGACACTCGCCTGTAAATTCACTTGTGGGACATTCTGCTCCTGTGGAGTCTTCTCCTGCTCGCTCATTTTTTTTAGTCTGATTAAAATTAATATGATTAAAATTAATATGATTGAAAGTAATTAATCCCATGATGAATGGACATAGCAACGTCCCAAATCTATAATACATGTCACATGCAAGAGATTCTAGGGACTTGGTTAAAACCGGATCTTGTGTAAGTCATATTTTAAATCTTCTTCTGAATCAATCGGCGCTATCTTGCCTACTAACTTAGCATATAAACTAATCATTGTCTGTCCCACCGATCTAACCATTCTTGATCCTAGCTGTGCTTCGTACCTAGCGTAATACTTCTCAACGTCTGATGTAGACAATTGCTGAATCTGTTCAATACTTAGTTCAACGCCTAAATACTGCCTGGTTTCCCACACGCAGCCAGAGAGTATAATCTTTCTTTATGACAGAGGTCTGCTGCCTCCTCACACTTTAATAGCTCGTCGCAATCCATTTTAAAGCCCTTTTTAAAAAAGCAATAAAAAAATAAAACCATGAGTTTAACGCTGGTTAATTATGCAGTGCCCATTGCCAGGTGTTATAGTTTATTCAACCCTAGCAAAATGTTTGTTAAGAATAAACCCGCCCAACATGGGAAAGATAGAAGATTCGCCGAAACTAGTTACAACCTTATTTTTAGCTCTGGCAACAAAAGATTATCTGATTAAAAAGCACATAGACAGTCTTTCATATTATGATTATTTTAATTATTTTTTTAGTTAATAAAAAACATGAGCCAAAAAAAGATTATTAATACGATTTACCACTCTGCTGTAATCAGCGGCCTTAGTATAGGATATAGCACGTTAGCAAAAAACATGTTTAAAATGAGGCCGGCCGATCTAGGAAGGTTAGACATTGAGGATGTTGTTAAGGTTATAGCTGTAATAACTGCAGGGATTGCTTCAAAAGACTTTCTTGTTGCACAGGGGATTATCCCAGAAAACATCAATGCATAGAAAGATTAATGCATATAAAGATTAATGCATAGAAAGATTAATGCATAAAAGATTGATTTATAAAAAAAAAAAGATTCATTCTAAAAAAGATTCATTCTAAAAAATATTCATTCATTTATAAAAAGATGTCTGGATTAGTTCTGATGGTGGGAGGAGCTATTGTTAATGCGTTGGCTTTCTCTGGCAGCAATTATGTTTAGTAAATTGCGGTCTGATGAAGAGAGAGAACGCCATAACAAGGCAATGGAAGATTTAGCTAAGGCAAGAGACGATTACGAGAAAAGGAGAATTGCTCACTTAGACTTTATTAATAAAAAGTTAAGAGAACAGGGTCATGCAGAGCACACATTTACAGACGTTGATGAAGCAATGAATGAATATTACTTAGTGACAGGAAAGAAGTTTCTAACATCGTCACCGCCAGAGCTGTCTGACTTTTATGAACCATCTGAGGATCAGAAAATGGTAGAAATAGGCTTTATTATAGGTGCTATGGAGCAATCTTTCTTCTTGCATATTCAATCTAAAAACAATAGTTAAAAATGTAATAAAAACAGTCTTATGGGCGATACAAAGTACAAAATATATTATTCTCCTAGAGGGTATTGGAAAGGAAAGGCCGCTATTGATAAACTGAGTAAAGCTGCTAGGGTGTCTGAATCAGAAGCGAAAGACTGGCTTTCAAAACAAGCGATCTGGCAAATATATCTGCCTGCCCCAAAAAGAATAATAAGGCCTCGATTTGTTAACTCAGTTCCTAATGACACCCACCAGATGGACTTGTTGTACCTTCCACATGACAAAGTTAGAAGAAAAAAGTTTAAGTATGCTCTTACAGTTGTTGACATGGCTTCAAGGTATAAAGATGCTGAGCCTTTAACGGATAAAAGCTCAACTGCTGTGGCTGTGGCTTTACAACAAATATACATGCGAGGTCCATTAAAGTATCCTAGGTTGATTCAGGTTGATGATGGGAAAGAGTTTAAAGGAGCTGTAAACCAACTGTTTTTAAGACATCGGGTTACAGTTAAGAGAGGGATTCCGGGCAACCATCGCTCCCAGGCTCTAGTAGAAAACTTTAATAAGAATCTAGCTGAACGTCTGTTTACCTATCAATATCATAGAGACCTTATGGACAAAACACGCAACACAGAATGGGTTAGGAGATTACCGGCAGTCTTACGCGCCATGAACAATGAAGAATTTAAAGCAACGGGCCTTAAACCGGTGAACGCGATCAAATTGAAAAAAAATAAGTATTACTGAAGACATCCAAAGTAATCAAAAACTCTTGCCTTTTGGACTAAAAGTAAGATACTTGTATGCGCCTGGAGAGGCAGAGGGTGATGTTAGAATTAGAGCCACAGACCCCATATGCAGCGTAGATGTATATGAAGTTGAAAGAATTATGAAAACAGCCCCTCCCGTGTATTATTTAAGAGAAACTCTTTCTTCTAGCGGTGCTACTACGTCTAAAAAGCCTGCCCCTAAAAGATCGTTTGTTCGTGAAGAGTTGCAAGTTGTTCCGCCAAACACAGTGCCGATTAGTTAAAAAAAAATAGTATTTATTTTTTTGTTAAACTTATGATTTTATTTATTTTAGTTCACATCTTATTTTTTTTAGTCTATTTTTGGGTTTAACTGATTGTTTGCTTGCTTTTCAATGTTCTGTTTGATTGTCTCAGTGTCTACCTGTTGCGAAGTAAAAGTCTTTCTCCACTCCTTTTGAAGTTCAGTTTTTTGTCGTCTGTAATCCTCACCATCAGCCATAAGGCGCTCAAATTCTTCAGCTGTAATGTTTTCGTCCTGCAATGCTTTGCTTATTCTCAGTCTTAATGAACAAAGTTTTGCTGATGCTAGGGCTACAATGGCAGTGTGCTTTTGTAGTTTAGGCGTTAATTTTTTTAAAACAGCACTCACAATCATAGACATAGCACCTAAACCCAAACCAAGGCTCCCTAATGCTAAAGAGGCTGGCGCTCCGGCCCCAGTAGCTAAAAGAGCAACGCTAGACCCAGCACTTACGCTCGCTACAGCTGATGAGCCGGTGATTATATAAGAAAGAGTATTTAAAACTTTAGCATATTTCTTTCTAGTAACCCTATACTTATTCAAGTCACTTTCTATTTCTTCTTGAAGTTCAGTTATTTGCTCTAACCTAAACTTTTGAGCCTGATCATCCATTTTTAATTAAGATTAATTTTTTTAATTAAGATTAATCTTGTACATATCTCCTCATTAACCCTTCTGACAGCACTTCATCAACAGAGTAAAACCCAATAAAATCAACATACTTAATAAAAATAAAATCGAGTACTGTTAGTTTGTCTTTGTCAACCATCACAGTGACTTTGTCAGAAGATACAAACGTCTTTATTTCATCCCCGTTTTTAGTAATAGCAATAACAAGCCTAAGAGGCCCGTCCAAGTTTTCAGACTTTATTTGTACGCCTCTGATTAACGTATGCTCTGGCAAACTAGGATCAGACTCCCTTGGAGTAATAAATAAGCGAAAAAGCATCGTCATTTTTCTAGGCAGTGATTCTAGTTTTGGGTTAAATTCTAAGCCGACGGTGTCACCCCCCACTTCAGCTAAGGACTGCTTTCTCCGCAGCATATATTCAGAGCCCTGCTTAGTTATTTCAATCTGCTTTTTCTGTTGTAATCCTGGGACTAGGCTAATAAGAAGGTGTCCTTCATTCAAAGCTTTTCTAAAATTGTATTTCTTATCAAAGTATACATAGGGGCTTCGTAGTTCAAACTTCAAATCCCAGTTAATGTCAGGAAGCAACGCCCAGGCATTCTCTCGTTTATGAAGTTTGTATTCGTGTTTGCCAAAATCGTTTGCCCTTAGATTTCTTATCTCTTCCAGGGTAGGATATTGCTGTCGTTTTTTATCTTCAATTTGTATTCGTTTGTAAACGCCATCGTCGGTGTACTCAAATCCATAAACATTTCCTGCCACTCCTATTAGATCAAAGTCAGTTGTATCTGCTAGATCTTTTATCTCTACTGCAACGCATTTAGGAGCTAACTCTGCTTTTGATTCTGGCCCTCGAGACATTCTTTTTAATATAAACAATTTATTATAAACAATCTATTATGAGCAATCTATAATAAGCAATCTATAATAAACAATCTATAATAAGCAAACGTATTGAACTGGCGGGTCAGTCCGTAAGCATAGTTTAGCGTGCTTAGATTTTTCTAGCTGCTCTTTTATTTTTTTTAGTTCATCCTTGTCCCTGATTATATAATTTTGACTTAAACATTCTTCAAAACTATCCTTGTCCTTAGTATAGAATAAGATGACTGATTTTAACTGCGATCTAAAGTCTTTTAAGACGGCATTGTATTTTTGAGTTAAGAGCCAAACAGAAACTAATGCGTGTCTTCCGCTAAAGGCCAGCTTAGACAGAGTCCTTCTTTTTTTAACAATGTCTTGTTCGGCTGAACAGTCATCAATAATAAACAGCGTTTCAGTTCCCTCAAATAGCCTATAGTAATGTTCTAAACAGTCGCTTAGCTTGTCAGTAGGATCAACTAAAAATATATTCTCGTCTGTCCAAACAAACTGCCTTTCTTTGTAAGACTTGTTGTGCTTAATGGTTGTGCAGAATATAACAATGTACTCATAATGAAACCTGTAGACTGTTTGTAACAAATCAAGCACAAAGACAGTTTTCCCACACCCAGTAATCCCACAAATAAGCGAACAGTGCGGGTCTTTAGGCAAAAAGTTCAAACTATCCATCTGTTTTAATAGGCTATTTCTTTCAGTCTATTTTCTTCAATGTTCAGCTGGGCGTCATAAACCACAAAAACGTGCATTTGTATCTGGCCATTCTCCTCCTCTTCCTTATTAATCTGTATGAGTATGCCATCTGACCTTACCCTTCTTCCACTCCCGTGCAGTCTGTTGTCATACGTGGATCTAAAATCCAGCCATAGTCCATATTTGTCTGTTAGATAATCTTCGAGTCTTACATCGTGAAGGTGAAGTTTTTTACACACATGATCGGCTGTGGGGCTTGTCTGTCTGCCTCCGGCGAATAACTTTCTTATTTCATCAAAGTGTTGGTCGGGTAAAAGTCCGGCCGAATACAGCTGAAAAGGCTTGCCATCTACTGTGCAAGACAACTGCTCAATTTTTGGGTTGTAAAACACCTCAGATTCTCTCTGAAAAGGAGCTGAGGGTTTAGTAAATAGCAAGAGAACCCCCTTTAGGGACCTTAAAGAATTGCTTATAGCTATTTCCCAAACAGCGTCTTGCTTGTTTTTAATCGCTAGACTGTGGTGTAAAACTCTTTCAAAGTAAACAACCGCCCTACTTTTATACTGGTTTAAGATTATTCTAGCCAATTCGGGGTTAGTAACAACATCAAAATTAAGAGAGATGTTACTGACAGTGTATCTAGCTGTTGGCTTATCTGAAAGAATAACAGACCCGCTGTCATTGAATGTCAGTTCGTAAGTAAGTTTGTCTCTTAGTGTGCCTTGGTAATATGGCTGATGGGTTTTTAACAGTTCAAAATCTAGAGGGATGCAAAATCTGTTCTTAAATGCTCGCGCTATTGCCTGGTCTCCCTCGTCTTCCTTTGCATCTGCAGCATTAAGCCTGTGCTTAAGACCGTTTGGGCTCTGGATCCCCTGAAAGATTTTGTCTTTTCTTTCTGTTCTAGGCAGCCACAGATCAGAATAGAGATTAAAAATGTCTGCGCTACTCAGTGAGAAGACTTCTCTACCTTCCAGTTTAATTACCATATTTTTAATGATGGCCCTGCCCAGGTTAGCAACGACAGTAGCATTAGGATCCGCCGACTCAATATCTATTTTGAATGACAGCCTGGCAGTGCCTGGCATTATAACATCGTCGGGCCCAAGGTCACTAAATCTTACTGTTAACATTTCATTGGGCTCAATTGTTGATGGATTATTTACAACGCGCACAGTCTGTCTTATGCCTTTTATGCCATGGGGCTCCTTCGCTTTTCTGAATGGATCAAGGTCGCAGCCGTATGGATTCATTTTTTATAAAACAAAAAATAATAAATATATAAATATGGCTGATGAAGATTTTGACGAGATTAGTCCTATTGAAGAAGAAGATGAAGAAAGAGAGCCGAGTCCTTCATTGCAAGATGAACTTGAAGAAGCACGTTCTTTACTCCCTAGACAGCCTCAAGAATTGGGGGCAGGTTCTGTACTCCTTAGAGCTCGTCAAGAACTTTTAGGAGTAGGCTCTTCACTCCCTAAAGCCCGTCAAGAACTATTGCGACAACGAATTGAATTATTCTATAGAAATATAGGACGGGAGCTGCCAGCCGTGCTCGATCCTGACGATTTTGAAGAAGATGGCGACCATTTGTATATAAAAACTAAAGTAGACCGTGTAAGAGTTACTTCAAGGCAAAACCCAACTAGGTTTTTAAGTCTAAGTACAATTAAACAAAGACTCCCTGCTGCTGATGCAGAACGATTAAACATTACAAATCTAAGGTCTGATGCTGTTAGACTTTTACAGAAAATGGGGCGGACGTTGCCAACACGATCTGAAATAGAAATCGCCTCTATTACAGAGTTAGGTCAAAGAACAGATGAAGCAATAACAGAAATTGAGACGAGTTTTAATGAAGAAACAATTGGCGGTTCTCAATTGCCTAGGCAAAGAGAAGGTGAGCTGAGTCCTGAAGAAGAAACAGCTTTACAAACAATTGATGATCCTCCATTGTCTACGAGTGAACTCAGGGATATTAGAGATGCTCTGCGTGAACTCTTGGATATTAAGTCTGATTTAACAACTATAAACGAAGAACTAAAAAACAATTTGGCAAATTTTAATATACTAGAGAGAGAGATAAAAGAAGAAAAAAATAAACTGGCTAATGCAGATGATAACAACTTAGGACAAGAAGAAAAGGCTAGAATACAGGCGAAAATACAGGATTTAATGAAAGAAAGGGCAAACAGGTTAGCAGCGTTGTATATTAACAGAGAAAAAATAGCAACCCAAATAAGCAGACTCAGAGAAACTATAGACAAAATGATTTATGAAAATACTACGCTAGCAGAAAGAATAAGGACTCTGTTCAGAGAGCAGGGGATTACAATAGTTAGTATATTAACAGCCGTTGGGTTTGCTATCTCTACACTGGTTTATGCATTAACTGGCAGTGCGCCAACAGGGCCAGTAGCGCCTCCAATGCCTCAGCCCGGTAAAAGTTGGATTAGAAAACAATTGCACCATCTAGCAAACCTATTAAAGAAGTTAGCTGCCAAAGCGCTTGGTGCACTGCCTGGCATAATAGGCGGTGTTGTTAGTTGGGTTTTGTCTACAATAGGCAAAGTGGTTGGTTATATGGCTGACCATCTGTGGACTTTGGGGGTGCTGGCTGCCGGTTTAATTTTTAGTAAAATAAAGTATAGCCAGTCCAGTAAAAGTTAAAAACACAACAAGGGCCGTCTTTTCGCTAGTGTGTCTGTCGGGGTGAGGTACATCAACAGACGGTGGGCTGCTTTCTGGCTGTGGGCTGCTTATAACTGGTGGGGGGTCGCTTTCAGGGCTAGATACTTTTTTTTAAAATGGCTGGTGCGGGCCTTGTGTTTAAGCCTTGATTGTGTCCTAAGTTTTGATCGTCTCCGGCTATGAGGATTTCATTATTATAATTCTGTATCATGCCAATCTGTAGTCTAAGGTCAGAAGGCAGCATGTATAATCCATGACCCACAACAAAGTCAACCTTTGACCTAGCATGTGAAAGAACGTTTTGATACCTTTGTATGCTGGAAGGCAAATCAACAGCAGAGTTAATAGCATCTTCTAAATTGGCTAGAAATTGTTTTCTGGCGTCAAAGCCTGTAGATTGATCCACTATGCTAGACTTGGTCTGTGCTTGCGCTCCTAATAGACACCAAACGTACGTACGTATGGAGTCATTGAGTCTTTGCACTCCTGGCATTGTTAGACCTTTACTTTCATCCAAGATAAATGTTGCCCAAGCATTGGGGTGTTTTTGTTCTATTGATCCCAATCTAACTTGTTTGTTTGGCTTAAAAGAGGTGTGGCCGGGCCAGTAGTCAAAATTATACTCTCTACGCTGACCCCACAAATACAATGTGCCCAACCCGTGATTGCGGTCTAACTTTTGTCTAAAGTTATTTGAAGGGTTAATGTTAAATTCGTTGCAGATTCTTTCATATGCATTATTGTCCATTGGGCTGAGAAATGGATTAAACGCGTTGTCATTGGGGAGGCGTACTTGTAGTTCAGTTAGTATGCGCCTATACTGATAATAAACATGAAAGTTATATACTGACCTTACTAAGAGATTGGGGTGGTTTAAATGGTTTGTATATGAAACACCGCAGCCAGTGGTTGAGCAGTAAACTGCAAAATTTAACTGATTCTGGTAAAAAGCCATGGGATGAGTTGACCATGCTGATGGCACTCTATCACTCTTTATTGGAGGATTTAAATATCTAGTTAGTGGGTTTACAAGTCTGACTAGAAAGCCATATGATTCATCCACTGCGATGGTTAGGCTACTAAAGTCCAAAGATTTGGGCTCATAAACCCCTCCTACATCGTAAGTGGCACTTTCATTATATTTAAAAGGTTCCATTTTTAAATAGTTTTTAAAAAGGATTTAAAAAGGATGTACATTTATATAACTAAACAAAACACAAGTGTGTTCTTAAAGTATCCAATTAACAATAGGCGCGGTAATAGTAGGGTTGCTCTTAGAAAAATTGGTTTTAAAGTTAAGTGGTTTAATATATCTGAAGAAGCTCAGAATAACTGGATTAATATTAGTAACGAAGGGGGCAATCAAATAACTCATGAAAAAATACCAGAAGGCTATTACAGCTTTTGTTCTTTAAAAGAAGTATTTAACGAATTAGGCATATTGCTAAAAATTAACGAAGCAAACCTCAGAATTACTATACATTTTCCACTAGAAGAAAAAAGAGAATACACTTTTCCTAAAGGCCTTGCTAGAATCTTGGGTTTCCACAGTACTAGCAGATCTTATAAATTTAGTACAAGAGAAAACATCTATCAATTTGAAGGTAATGAACCATGTGATTTTCTCGTTAACCCGATGTTGTATGTCCATTTACGAGAGTTAAAAACAAGTACTAATTTATTTGATGGCAATCCATCTACAGTTCTAGGAGTACTGCCATCAATTAAGGCGGGGTTTTGCGATTATCAGTTAAGCACATTTGGTGAAGACAGCCGGTTTAAAGAATTAGTTGAAGGGCCTATAAATTCATTATGCGTAAAAATAACTAACCAAGATGGAAGGCCGGTTGTTTGTTCTGATTTGTTAGTAGTGCTCGAGATAGAAGATTAATCAGAAGAGAGGAGAGATTGTTAATATGCGGACCTCTAAATCAGCATCTTTGTTTTGCACGAAAACCCCCATTTTAAAATAACGATTACTTCGATTTTTGGAGGTTTTGCATGTTAATTTTGGTTGTAAGAAAGGTGTTAATTTTGGCAAAAAGTAGCATGAGATGGACGAGATTGTTTGTGAAATGGAGGGTTTCGGGCAAAATAAGATGGTGGGTTAGAGCCCGCATATTAACAATCTCTGGGGTTATACCATATGATGTTCCTTTTCCTGTTCTTTTTGCATCTTTTTGTATGGTTGTCTGGATCGTATTGTAGTTTATAGTTGTAGCCACTTTTATGTAACGCCTCTTGGTACTCAGCTGTAGCATTGTTGAATACTGTTTCGTTACACGACAAATTAGACAGTCTTTTGTTTATGCTTTTGAGTATTGTTTTCAGTATGGAGGGTGGGTGATTGCTTTCGATGTTTACATAAACTGGCGTGTCATTTGGTTTCTTGTATGGTTTATATGTATGTTGGTTGAGGTCTAACGTTATGTCTAAATAGTTCACTATCTTTTTGTTTGCTTCTATGGTGATTTTTAAGTTTTGGTTGTGGAAAATTTTACACAATTCTTTTTTCTTATTTTCGATATTCCTAGGGTTGTCATTCAGAGCTGCAAGGCCGTCATCCCTGTACAGTCCAGTTTGTTTTCCAAAGTTTTTTTTTGAATATGGGATAACATGAATAGTCCTACAAGTTCGCAAGTTTCGGCACCATCATATGATCCCATCGTGACATCAAAAGTTGAATTCCTGTTTGTGTTTTTAATCCAGGTTTCATTTTTACTGTGCAGTAAAGTTTTCTTTGTATGGAAAATGATTTCCATTTCTGACCCTGATATTTCTGTGTACTTGTTGGCAAATCTTATAGCTTTAGTTAGTAGCTTTTCATCTATAGATGGGTAGAAATCTACTATGTCGAATGTTATAAAAACTCTTTTTTCACGATGGGATCATATGATGGTGCCGAAACTTGCGAACTTGTAGGACTATTCATGTTATCCCATATTAAAAAAAAAACTTGGAAAACAAACTGGACTGTACAGGGATGACGGCCTTGCAGCTCTGAATGACAACCCTAGGAATATCGAAAATAAGAAAAAAGAATTGTGTAAAATTTTCCACAACCAAAACTTAAAAATCACCATAGAAGCAAACAAAAAGATAGTGAACTATTTAGACATAACGTTAGACCTCAACCAACATACATATAAACCATACAAGAAACCAAATGACACGCCGGTTTATGTAAACATCAAAAGCAATCACCCACCCTCCATACTGAAAACAATACCCAAAAGCATAAACAAAAGACTGTCTAATTTGTCATGTAACGAAACAGTATTCAACAATGCTACAGCTGAGTACCAAGAGGCGTTACATAAAAGTGGCTACAACTATAAACTACAATACGATCCAGACAACCATACAAAAAGATGCAAAAAGAACAGGAAAAGGAACATCATATGGTATAACCCCCCATATGATGCAAGAGCCAAAACAAATGTAGGGAAAGAATTCTTTAAAATTTTGACATCATCCTTCCCAAAAGACCATAAATTATTAAAAATATTCAATAAAAAATAACATCAAGTTGTCATATTCATGTATGCCGAATCTCAAAAATGCCATCGATTCGGCAAATAAAATGAAAAATAACACAGAGAAAAATGAGGGTGACAAAAGGAAATCTTGTAACTGTACCAAAAAAGAACAGTGCCCTCTAAGCAACAAATGCCTTTACAGCAACATTGTGTACCAAGCCACTGTAACATCAGAGAACGCAGAAGAAACATATGTAGGTATCACTGGTAACCAATTCAAAACTAGATACGCAAACCATAAACAATCATTCAACAAAGAAAAATATAAAAACCAAACAGAACTGAGTAAATATATCTGGAAACTTAAAGACAAAAACACAGACTACAACATATCTTGGAAAATCTTAAAAAGAGCAGCACCATACAACAACACTTCAAAAGAATGTAATCTATGCCTAACAGAGAAATACATCATACTATGTAAACCACAATTAGCAACTTTAAATATCAGAACAGAAATGGTTAACAATTGCAGACACAGATGGAAGTTCCTAACAGTGAACAAAAACACCTGAAACACATGTAGCACGGGGAAAAACAGCAGCAAGCTATATATACACGCAACACTGGCAATACAAGCTCACTACACCCTGACGACCGCACTGACAGCGCGAAACAGATCTGTAGGTTTTAAGCTTGATTTTAACTTGCTTTTTAATACAGCAAATGCCGCTCCCACTCTGGTCGAGCACTCTTTTTAACATAACGCTGATCCTCAGTACTACCCTCTCTCTCTCTCTCTCTCTCTCTCTCTCTCTCTCTCTCTCTCTCTCTCTCTTCTATATATATATATATATATATATATATATATATATATATGCGCCTTCGAGAGGGATTGATGGTTCTCTCATGCAGCTAGTGAAGGGTTTTCATTTTTATAATATACATTTTTTCTTCTTGTTTTTTTTTAAATTTCAAATCTTTGCCAAGTCATTACTATAATGATGGAAGAATTGCTAAACTACACTTGTTTTCCCCCACTACTTAATTGTTCAGCATTATATTGTTTGGTCAATCAGTGGGTGATTGCATCTCTTAGGAGATCCAAGTAAATGTTGTTCTATACAATTCTTAGCCGCTGACAATGCTTGGGTTATTGAACAGCAGAGCTGACCACTCAGACTGTTCTACATTTTTTAAAATCTCCCTTGCATCCTTAAATGGATCCTCAAGCATAGGCTCAAAGATTGTCCCCTACATTTTATACTGTTTGCATAATGTTTTTAGTTTTTTACCAACTTTTTACCTCTCCACACTTTCGTTTTATTTTATTCTACTACCTTTCGCTGGCTGCTTTGGGGGTGCTGTTGGATTCTTCTTTGAACCCTTGGTGGTGAGAACACCACAGAATTACGGACTGTTGTATATAGCCTAATGTCAGTGTTTTTCCGTGTCCATTAGCCTTTATAGCTTTTTGTTATTTAACTTGTTTTCTTTGTTACTTTGGATGGTTGGGTTGGCTGACTGGTTGTTGTTGTTGTTGCTTTTGTTTGGAAAATTGCAGCTTTTCTTTTTGTATGTTAGTAAGTCCAAGTTTGTTTTGTTCTTTGCAACTGAGCCCTGTGTTACTCATTCATTGCGCTGCACCCATATAGACTGCTTTTTTTTAAGGGTAAAGACCGTTTTTTTTTGCATGTTACATTTATCTAACTGTGTACATAACTCGGGTTTAATCCCCCCCCCCCCCCCCACTCCTCCATGAGTCGAGTACTTACTGGCTGGCAACCGATATGACAATTTCCAAATCAGTTCACAGGAAAGTGATAAAAAGAATCAGTCTCTGAGACTTATTAGTTGTTTGCATATCAAGGAAAATAGCAATACTGTATAATCCTCTTCCATTTAACGGGACAGTCCATGATAAATAACATGTTGCGCTGAGTTATAACAATGATGGTTACATCCTACATCGACTATGCTGGAGTATGAGTGTGGGTACACAATCTCTCTGTCTCTATCTCTGTCTGTCTTTCTCTGTCCTATCTTTCATCCTCTCTCTCTCTCTCTCTCTCTCTCTCTCTCTCTCTCTCTCTCTCGCCTTCAATATGTGGCTACTAAGTACAAAAAGAAAAGATGCTCCCAGGATTCACCGAAAGGGGGAGAGAATGATGAATCCATCGGTGCTCAACCGGTCACGACTGAAAATCCCAAACGGACTATGAACATGGACCAAATGGAATATCCATGTGTCTGTGGAAAGCGTTTCGCTACCACCCGTGGCATGAAGATCCACAGAACAAAGATGGGATGTGTGAAGACTCATCTGAATGAGCAGCAGCGCACTGCATCAGCAGATAAGACGTCGGAAGACCAAGGCCAGGATTTAAACCACAGTGCCAAGGACATCTACGCTGTTGGTTCGGATGAGGATTTTGCACAGGCCCTCGATGCCAGGCGCCTGAAACTCAACCTGCCACGAGCAAACGAAACTGAAGATTGGGAGAAACTGAATGCAAAAATTGTCCGAAGACTCGATGCACTTATAGGGAAAAGCACCCTGGAACACAAACTAGCCACATATGGGGACATTGTGTATGCCACATGTAGAGACGCCTATGGAGCAAAACTACCCAAAGAGAAAACACCTCCAAAGAAATCCAGACGCCAAGAAGAGATGGACAAGATCAGGGTCCAAAAGAAAAACCTCAAGAAGCAAATGAAGACCGCACTGCCAGCTGAAAAACCAGGCTTGGAAAAAACTCTGGAAAGACCTGAAAGCAAAACACAGCGCCCTCAGCAAAGCAGAATCTGCGAGGAAGAGGAAGAGCAAAAAGAAGAAGACACAAGAGCGCTTCTTCAGAGACCCTTCCAGTTTGCCAGAACACTGTTTGAGCAGCCAAAATCTGGGACCCTAAGTGTGGACAAAGGAGTTCTTGAGCAGCATCTGAGGAAAACATACTCTGACTCACAGAGCAAAGCACCACTCGACATTCAAGGTCTGATGTGGCCAACCAACCCTGAGGAACAGTTCAATGACAAGCCTCCAACGTTGGCGGAAATCAAGAAGGTGGTCGACAAAGCCAAAGCCAAATCATCACCAGGGCCAAACGGAATACCTTACCAGCTATACAAGAAATGTCCCAGGGTGCTGGAGTGGCTCCACAGGCTGCTGCAATCAGCTTGGAGAAACCAGAAGATCAGTGGCCAGTGGATGACGGCAGATGGTGTGTACATCCCCAAAGAGCAAAACTCAAGTGACATCAGCCAGTTCAGGCCAATATCACTACTGAACGTCGAAGGGAAAATCTTCTTCTCTGTCATGGCGGCAAGGCTGACCAAGTACCTCATGGAAAACAAGTACTTGGATGTGTCAGTCCAGAAAGGTGGCATCCCAGGCGTAGCTGGCTGTGTAGAACACGCCACAATTATCTGGGACTCTATCCAAAGAGCAAAAACAGAAAAGAGAGACCTGGACGTAGTGTGGCTTGATCTGGCAAACGCATATGGATCTGTACCCCATGAGATGATACAGTTGGCTCTTAAGATGTACCATGTGCCAAAGAACATCCGCGACATGCTCAAGAAGTACTTCAATGGCTTCTCAATGCGGTTCTCTACCAAGGAGTACACAACAGACTGGATCAACTTGGAAGTGGTCATTGCAATGGGCTGTGCAATTTCCCCAATACTGTTCGTGTTGGCAATGGAAGTCATCTTGAAAGCAGCAACAAGCAACGCAAGACAAACAGACCTTGGCGATGGATACAAGATGCCCCCTCTCAAGGCCTTCATGGATGACACTACAGTGATTTCATCCAGAGAAGACGAGACACGTCATGTGCTGGAAAGGCTGGACGACATAGTTGCCTCATCCAGAATGAAGTTCAAGGCAAAGAAATCATGGAGTCTCTCACTGAGGAAAGGAAAAGTGGCCGAATCTGTGGTCTTCAGTGTTGCCAACCAGGCCATTCCAACAGTCACAGAAGAGCCAGTCAAGAGCCTTGGAAGATGGTATGATAATACGCTGAAAGACACACAAAGAGCAAAAGAAACCAAACAGATGTCGGAAGAAGGCTTGGAAACCATTGACCAGTGTGGGCTCCCTGGCAAATACAAGGTCTGGTGTCTGCAGTTCATACTGATACCAAAGCTCCTATGGCCTCTGAGGATATACGACATCTGCACCAGCATAGTGGAGGCAATGGAAGCCAAAATCAACAAGTTCACAAGGAAATGGCTTGGTGTCCCACCCTGTCTGACTGACATAGCGCTGTACTGTCGCCAAGCAAAGCTGAAACTACCACTGAAATCCATCCTGGAAGAATACAAAGCAGGAAAGATCAGACTTCAAAGCATGCTGGAGGACTCAGGAGACAAGGTGGTAGAAGCAATCAAGCCCCAGCTGAAGACAGGCAGAAAATGGAAAGTTCAAGAGGCGATGGATTCTGCAAAAGAAAGTCTCAAGATCAGAGAAATAACAGGACACACACAGACCAACAGACAAGGACTGGGGGTGACCAAAACTGAATGGTGGTCAAAGGCCAAAGGAAAAGTAAAAAGAGACATGATGATTCAGAAGATGAGAAAAGAAAAAGACCAAAAAAGACTCCAAAAAGCAGTCCAGCAGAGCCAGCAAGGGCAATGGACAACGTGGAGAATGCACTCCAAAGAAGTCTCACTTGGAATGACATTTGGCACATGGCCCCTCTCAGGATCAGCTTCATTCTCAGAGCTGCATATGACCTTCTGCCCTCAAATGCAAACCTGGTGAAGTGGGGAAAAACAGACGATCCTGCATGCCCCCTCTGCCATGAAAAACAAACAGTGGAGCATGTCCTAAGCTCATGTAAAGTAGCCCTGGCTCAAGGAAGGTACACATGGAGGCACAACCAAGTGCTCAAAGAGATTGCACAAGTAGTCTGGGCTAGTACCAACATCACAAAAGGGAAAATCAGGATTCCAAAAGCACCCGCAACATTCTTCACGGCAGGAGGCGGCAAATCATGGCCAAGAACAACAGTGCCACTCGGAACATGCAGGCAGAGTCTGCTGGACGGGGCAGATGACTGGGAGTGCACTGCAGACCTCCCAGAATGGAAGAGTCACTAGAGATCATCAGCAAGAGTGGCATGAGACCAGACATAGTAGTCCACTCTCAGTCAACCAAGCAGCTGATCATGATCGAGCTCACGGTGCCATATGAGAACAGAATGGAGGCAGCTCAAATCTACAAGACTGAAAAGTATGCTGATCTGGCAAACAGCCTGAGGAGAGAAGGCTATCAGGTCAAAGTCCTCACTGCAAAAATTGGAGCTAGAGGGTTTGTAGGAACGTCTGCATACAGCCTCATGAAACAGCTCTCAGTTGCAGGGAGGGAAAAAAACCAGAGCCCTGAAAGCAATGGCAGAAGCGGCAGAGAGGTGTTCAAGCTGGATCTGGTCAAGGAGGAACAAAAGTGAACTTCATAAGGCTTAAATTTCCTACAGATATCAGGTGTCCGTGTGGCTCAGTGGTTAGAGTGCGAGTCATTAAGTGGAAAATGAACATGTCCAGAAGGTCATGGGTTCGAATCCCAGCTATGGCTCGTCCCAAGATGGGGAAAAAAAGGGGCAGCAGAGGGGCATCCGGAGTCATGAACCGGGTGTGGCCCAACCCCCCTAGAGTGTCAGGAGATAAGGGCCGAAACACTTGCTTGAAGGGGGCTTCTCTTCTGAGGACTGTCTGCTGCCACGCTCTCCACGAGTTTCTTTCTACTCTCTCTCTCTGATGAAACGCCCAGTCGGTCCCAAGCACACTTTCTATTGTACAAACTGTGCAAACCCCAATCAGCAGAATAGCACCCCCACCCTCCCCCACCTCACTTAGAAGAACATGAGCCACCCGGCTTAACACTATCTGTTAAAAGAAAAGTTTACGTCAGAGTGCGCATGACGTGTTTCGCCATTCTCTTTCCACCTCCCTTCCCTTCTCAACCTTTCCCACATTCTTTAACATTTTGCCTATGGAACGCATGCCTGCATGGACTGCTCAAAGTTCTGCTGCCTATGGAACGCATGCCTGCATGCACTGCTCAAAGTTCTGCTGCCTATGGAACGCATGCCTGCATGCACTGCTCAAAGTTCTGCTGCCTATGGAACGCATGCCTGCATGCACTGCTCAAAGTTCTGCTGCCTATGGAACGCATGCCTGCATGCACTGCTCAAAGTTCTGCTGCCTATGCCACACACAGTGGCGTGCGCTGGCTGAAAGCTCTGTTGTCGACGGAACACACGGGTGTGTGCGTTCTTATTTCAAAAAATTCTACTAGTCAAACTGTAACGGTCTAAGAGAAGTAACTCCCGTTAGAAGTTACTAGAGGGTTCCTGGTAGCCTGACATACCATAGTTCTTATGTTCAACCAAAGTTCACTTTCGCTGTCTGTGGCTGAGACAGAGAACCCTTTGCTGGTTTTTCCGACTTGGAACTGACCACTTTTCTGGCACTGGCCTTTCATCTGCTAGAGTCTAGTAAAAATGCCAGCTCAGCACCATTACTGTTTCAGTGTATTCAAGGCAGTTCTGATAACGAAGGAGAGTCGATTGACAGTGGAGATGATAGCAATGATGAAGGATGTCTATTTGAGGATGTTCTTGATTACAATGACAGATCAACTGATTCGACTGATTCAGTAACACACACAGGCGCTTGACTCACAAAATTTCTCTAGCTCAAACTCTGTGAAATTGTTTAAAAATGTGTAATAACTGATAGCGAAAAGTATCATGACCATAACTGTATTAGGTGAGTGCTTTTTTGTATCAATTTGTCTGCATGCCATCACTAAACATTGATCGTCAAACTCTGCACTTGCTTTTATTTCTGTGTGTTTTGGTTACTTCATTTATCCATGCATTGTCTCAATGCAGGATCTCTTAGAGTTTTGAAAGCACATTCATCTAAAGTCCTTGATTTCTTCTTTTTGGACATACCAAACATGATGTTAACACATACCAAACATGATGTTAACACAGACCAAATATAACATGTACAATAAATTCAAAAAATGCCAAAATTGCTATATAGGCGGGGATTTTAGCGTGAGTGGCTGTGTGCGGGAAGGGGGGGGGGGGGGGGGGGGGGGGGGGGGGGAGGGGGGGGGGGATGATATGGCAGGGGCAGTGTTATCATCATAGCAGGACAGTGTTAATCTAGCAGCATGACTCAGCGAAAAATTTCTATTGCTTTGGAACAGTGTTGCCGAATCTGATAATGTCAGTTTCACCATCTATTGCACGTCTCACCTCCTCCCTCTCTCACTTGACACAAAGGCACAAGGCCTGTGTCTCACCAACCCCCCTTCCCTCTCCCGCCCTCCACCCCAACCCCCCACCCCCCTGCCCCTCTTTAATATTCACCCACCTGCTCTTGGACGGTCACACAGGTCCAGGTGGGTTATGCAAACATTTTGTCAGAGCGCTTTGCTCATTAGCATCCATTCAAAAAATGTGTGCATAAATTATCGGTCGTCAATCTCGGTGCAGCACAGGATATATTCCCTCATTTTTGATCGGCCAATCTCCAGTCAAGAGGGGCTCAAAGTACAGACGTGTCTCCTCCCTCTCATTGCCCCGAGTGACAGCCTGTCTCTCAGGAACAACCTGGAATACTCAGTTTAGCGTTTAAAATAGCAGACACATAATGTAGCAACTTCACTGTTCCTCAGACCAGCTGTAGGTGAAACCCAAAAGATGGAGAAGGGGTGAACAGAGAGAGTGAATGCTGATCTTGCTCTACTCTATCCCTGAGTCTAAGTTTCACTATTATCCCAGGAAAAATAATTATATGTATGCCATGTGGTTTAACAGTGTAACCTTTTACAAATACTTGGTGACTTTATCAAAATGATGAATGGTTGTGCCATGTAGTAGTTTGCTTGCCATCATGTGGTAAAAGCTATCACCATGTGGTTATGATTCTTTGCTAACAATCCGACCCCTATTCTTTGTGTTCAACCTGACTTTTGTCAGTATGTAATTCTATCTGTTAAGATGATAATTGAATGATAGATTTAGATTAGAAAAACAGTATGCCTGCACTAGGTGAAAACTACTAAGCTGATTTATAAATACTGGTGATTCTTGGAATGTTTTGTAGTATAAGACAGTTCGGTTGTTGGCCTGCGCTTGTTTTTTCCCCCGCTATTAGATTGTTCGTCTATGTATTTGTCTGACTTTATTCAAGTTTAAAAGACTGTGCCAGTCTTGAATAAAAGTTACTCTGTGTTAGGTTTTCTTATGGGAGCAAAAAATACCCCACTTGTTTACTGTTTATCGTTTACTGTTCCCTGCCTCATTTCATTTCCGATTTTCTTTTGATTAAATTGAGGTTATTTGTTTCTGTCCGTCTGTGTGTTTGTCTTTTGATCTGCCTTGCATCTTTGGGTGGATCCTCAAGCGTAGGCTCAAAGATTGTCCCCTACATTTTATACTATTAGCATAATGTCTTTAGTTTTTCAGCAACTTTTTTTTCCTCCCCACACTTTCGTTTGGTTTCATTTACTACCCTTCACTGGCTGCTTTGGGGGTGCTATTGGATTCTTTTTTGCACCCTTGGTGATGAGAACACCACAGTATTATGGACCGTGGTGTGTCTCTATTTGATGCCAGGAGCACAGACACAACCAGCCGTGTCTCCCTGATGAGTTCCAACACAGCGGACGAAAGGCCTCGGAGCAGGCAATACAAATATATCTGCCTTCAAAAGGGATTGCGATGGTTCCCTTATGCAGCTAGTGAAGAGTTTCCATATCTGTAACATATTTTCTTAATTTCACGTTCCCAGTTTCTCCATCTTCAAACTCCCCCCCCCTCCCCCCTTAAGTCCAAATCTTTGCCAAGTCATTACTATGAAGACAGTTCGGTTGTTGGCCTGCGCTTGTTTTTTCCCCCACTATTAGATTGTTCGTCTATGTATTTGTCTGACTTTATTCAAGTTTAAAAGACTGTGCCAGTCTTGAATAAAAGTTACTCTGTGTTAGGTTTTCTTATGGGAGCAAAAAATACCCCACTTGTTTACTGTTTATCGTTTACTGTTCCCTGCCTCATTTCATTTCCGATTTTCTTTTGATTAAATTGAGGTTATTTGTTTCTGTCCGTCTGTGAGTTTGTCTTTTGATCTGCCTTGCATCTTTGGGTGGATCCTCAAGCGTAGGCTCAAAGATTGTCCCCTACATTTTATACTATTTGCATAATGTCTTTAGTTTTTCAGCAACTTTTTTTCCTCCCCACACTTTCGTTTGGTTTCATTTACTACCCTTCACTGGCTGCTTTGGGGGTGCTATTGGATTCTTTTTTGCACCCTTGGTGATGAGAACACCACAGTATTATGGACCGTGGTGTGTCTCTATTTGACGCCAGGAGCGCAGACACAACCAGCCGTGTCTCCCTGATGAGTTCCGACCCAGCAGACGAAAGGCCTCGGAGCAGGCAATACAAATATATCTGCCTTCAAAAGGGATTGCGATGGTTCCCTTATGCAGCTAGTGAAGAGTTTCCATATCTGTAACATATTTTCTTAATTTCACGTTCCCAGTTTCTCCATCTTCAAACTCCCCCCCCCTCCCCCCTTAAGTCCAAATCTTTGCCAAGTCATTACTATGAAGACAGTTCGGTTGTTGGCCTGCGCTTGTTTTTTCCCCCACTATTAGATTGTTCGTCTATGTATTTGTCTGACTTTATTCAAGTTTAAAAGACTGTGCCAGTCTTGAATAAAAGTTACTCTGTGTTAGGTTTTCTTATGGGAGCAAAAAATACCCCACTTGTTTACTGTTTATCGTTTACTGTTCCCTGCCTCATTTCATTTCCGATTTTCTTTTGATTAAATTGAGGTTATTTGTTTCTGTCCGTCTGTGAGTTTGTCTTTTGATCTGCCTTGCATCTTTGGGTGGATCCTCAAGCGTAGGCTCAAAGATTGTCCCCTACATTTTATACTATTTGCATAATGTCTTTAGTTTTTCAGCAACTTTTTTTCCTCCCCACACTTTCGTTTGGTTTCATTTACTACCCTTCACTGGCTGCTTTGGGGGTGCTATTGGATTCTTTTTTGCACCCTTGGTGATGAGAACACCACAGTATTATGGACCGTGGTGTGTCTCTATTTGACGCCAGGAGCGCAGACACAACCAGCCGTGTCTCCCTGATGAGTTCCGACCCAGCAGACGAAAGGCCTCGGAGCAGGCAATACAAATATATCTGCCTTCAAAAGGGATTGCGATGGTTCCCTTATGCAGCTAGTGAAGAGTTTCCATATCTGTAACATATTTTCTTAATTTCACGTTCCCAGTTTCTCCATCTTCAAACTCCCCCCCCCCCTCCCCCCTTAAGTCCAAATCTTTGCCAAGTCATTACTATGAAGACAGTTCGGTTGTTGGCCTGCGCTTGTTTTTTCCCCCACTATTAGATTGTTCGTCTATGTATTTGTCTGACTTTATTCAAGTTTAAAAGACTGTGCCAGTCTTGAATAAAAGTTACTCTGTGTTAGGTTTTCTTATGGGAGCAAAAAATACCCCACTTGTTTACTGTTTATCGTTTACTGTTCCCTGCCTCATTTCATTTCCAAATTAATGTGATTTAATTCATAAGAAACATTGAAGAGCTATTTGACTGAAACTCTTAGCATTGTATTACTGTCTCCTATCCTTTTCTAAGCTTAACTGAGCCTTTAAACAAAAGTGGAGATTAATTAATGAATTAAACTAGACTTACCTGTAAGTTGTAGTTTAATGTGGATTATTTAGAGCATAGTGTTGAGAAGGAGCGTTCACATGAGATGATGTCCAATGGAACATACTCAGGTTTTAGACGCAATTGACTTCCTCTAACAGAAACTATACTTGAGTGGGATTTTGAAACATTATTAGAGCTGTGAATAGAGGGCATGTGAACACTCTTTCCCAACACTATGCTCTAAATAATCCAAATTAAACTACAACTTACAGGTAAGTCATGTTTAATTCATTAGTTATTTTTCGCATATTGATTGGTTCATCAACTTTCACATGAGAATTTAGAGGAGGAGGTCAAACGCAGTAACTGAATCAACTCCTGAGGTAGCTTCTTACATTTTATTCATAGCATCTCAAACATTTTACTTGCACAGTTCAACATGAAATTTGAAACAACAGATTTTATCATTTATTTACAAACTTGTCCAGAATTGACTGACTGAAGCTTTTGTGTGGCGCCACTGGTTTGCAGTAAAAAACGACTAAAAGTACCTTCTCTTGACCAGCCAGCAGCTGCCAAAATAAAGTCAGTGGGGACATCCCTGCTGAAAGCTGCTGATGTACTAGCTGCTCTAGTACTATGCGCTGAAAACTTAGAACTGTCCATTCCAGATGACTCCAACACTGTTTTTATCCATCTGGAGAAAGTGAACGGGAGACTGTCAGTCTGCTCAGAATGTCTGGGTGACAGTCAAACTGAATTTTAACACCTGAGACACTGCTAAGAATATCTCGATCAGAGGTGATCTTCAACCAGAAATTCATAAATTCCTTAATTCTATTCTGCATGCTTGAAACACGACAGCCTCACTTTCAAGAAGAGTAGTAAATCCTGGTAACAAAGCCAAAACATCACTCACCTCCACTACTGAAAGTAGGTGGTAGTGGGCCTGATTTACTGTCTGCCCCCTCTGTTATTGATAAATCGCCTCTGGCCCCTGAATGGCCTGTGGGCATATCTGGGGTTTCGACGGTTCTGTCCTAAAAAGACTTCTGTCTCTCATCGAAGTTTTGTTGGTTTCCACCAAAACGCTTCTCAGGCGCAAAGCAGCCCTCAGTCTGTCAATTTCTTTGATGTTTTTCAATGTGTTTGGCAAATCATCGCCAAACAACGAGCCTGTGATTGGCACAGATTCGTCACAAATGGCCTTATGTTGGCTCGTCTGCGCAGAGAAATTTCCATGCTCGCATGGCCCAATCGCGTCAGTGCACTGCCAAGGTTCTGCGCAAGTGCTGTGTGTGTACGCTGACAGCAAGGCATTCGCCGTCCGCGTCACTGCAATGGCGGCTTTAGTGATGGCACGTTGAATGTGTGACATTTTCAGGTCCGATTTTCGAGCATGAGGTGGGATCTGAGTCCACACTTTCCGATTCACGGTCGGTATGGTCATGTCGGGGCAATTTTCAGGTCTATTGTAAGTTTCAAAGCGTTTCTTCAAAACTTCATCTGAGAGTTTGCCTTGGAATCTTTTGTTTGCAACCCCTGCCAGTTTTTCATCCAACTTCTGACCACTGTCTCTTCACTTCTGTATTCATTTTTGATGTCATCCAATACAGTGTTAGATGATTCCCCACTTTGTCCTTTTTGAGTCCAGTCTTGCACCACTGATTGGAGATTTTCTTCCTCTTCATCAGTGTCTTTGTCCTCATGAAGGCTGAGGACATTGCATTCTTTGGGGTCTTCACTGTGCGTTGTTTTGCGCGGGGGCTCTACACCTTTGTCTGGGCCGACTGCCTGTCCTCTTTATGGTGGCCAAGAGCGCCTGAGTAATAATAATAATAATAATAATGTATGGATTTTATATGGCGCAATTCTTGGGATCAATTCATTGTGCTCAATGCACACTCAAACACTCGCACCGACATGTGTTCACACACACACACACACACACACACACACACACACACACACACACACACACACACACCAACACAGGTGCACTTATCAAGTTCATCGGTTCAAGCGTAAACAATACAGTTTTGCATGCAGTACATAAGAAGTCGGGCCAGAATAATAGACACAGCATTTAGATATTATGGTTGAAGAAGGCTTTCCTAAAGAAGTATGTTTTTAACTCTGACTTGAATTTAGATAATGAGGGCAGGTCACATAAACTGTCAGGAAGAGAATTCCAGAGAGTAGGTGCACTAAAGCTAAATGCTCTCTCACTGACTGTCTTTAACGAGCACCTAGGAGTTTTCAGAAGTTTTTGAGAAGATGAGCGAAGAGACCGAGAAGTTTGATAGGTGGATAGAGAAGCAGAAAGATACCGTGGGAGTATCCCATCAAAGTAACGATAGGCAAAAACTGTGATTTTGAACTGCCATCGATATTTGATGGGAAGCCAGTGGAGTTCACGTAACAAAGGTGTAATTTGCTCATTTTTACGCTTTTTGAGAACAAGCCGAGCTGCACTCTTTTGCACTCTTTGTAATCGTGCAAGCTGTTCTGAAGGAAGTCCTGCTAACACAGAGTTACAGTAGTCGAGTCGCGACATTACCATGGTGGTGACGAGTCTGATTGTTGCCTGTGTGGAGAGGTAAGACCGGATAGAAGCAATACGTTGCAATTCCAGGAAGCATGCACGACAAATATTAGATATTTGGTTCTGCATAGAGAGGGTTTGATCAATGCTGACACCTAATTATTTTACTGACTTTTTGAAAGGTAAAACAACACCATCCATTTCTGCCGACTCAGCTTCAACCATCTTGACACGACAGGAGGTACCAACAGCCATGATCTCGGTTTTGTCACTATTCAGATTGAGTTTGTTGCTGGTCATCCAGACTTTTACATCCCTAAAACATGCGGTAATATCTGTTTGAGCACCTTGAAAATCGCCGGTAGTTGTGCTCTTAGAGAGTTCAGTGTCATCTGTGAATTTGTGGAAGTCACTGCCGTGGGCAGAAATAACTTCAGACAAGGGCTGAGAATAAAGGGTAAACAGAACTGGTCAAAGGACAGAGCCCTGGGGAACACCATACAGAAGAGGAGAAGGGGGTGATTCAGCACCATTAACGATTACCGTCTGTGTCCTGTCAGAAAGGTATGATGTGAACCATTTGAGAACCATATCGTCAAATCCAAAAGTAACTCGACTTCTGACAGAGTCGAATTGTTGTTGCCATTTGGCACCCAAATTCATAATGAGCTTTCTTATGTCATCACAAGAATCAGCAGACTGGGAGCTGCCCTCGTGTCCGGGCTCATGGTCTGAACTAGACATGACTGGCACTGGAAGGCCTGTCGGTGTTGGTGCTGAACTGAAAGCGGCCTGTTGGTGCTGAGACTGAGCGCAGCAAACAACTTGATGTTTTATTGAAGCCACTGAAAGGGCTTTCACAACTTCAAATATATTCATTTTTAATGTATGAAAAGGAGAAAAACGGTTTCACTGACCTGTTATCCCTTGTCTGTCTGAGAAGAAAAAAAAATGTTCAAAGCACACTCATTAGAGCCTAGATTAAATATTATCCTAAATCGCTAGGCGCGTCCTCCATCTGGTGTGTTCTGGCACCAACTGAGTATGTCCCCACGCACAGCATCTTATATGAAAGTGGATGAACCAATCGCTATGCGAGAAATAATAGTTATAGTAGAAACTCTACAATAGAGCAAACATTTGCTGGCTGAGTTCTCACACCTCTTCTGAAAGATAAGAGGGAAAATGTATGATCTCAACAAGCCAGCCACTCAGGTACTTAACTATGGACCAGGTTCCCTTTATCGCAGACCTGGGACCATGACTACACCAGAAACCGGGGTTACGCCATAGACCACGGCTATGCCTTGAACTAGGGCTACACTACATCCTGGGCAAAACCGATTGTGAAGATACACCTCAGTCCAGCACTACAGCAAAAGGTCTACACAGCAGGATCAGTCACCAGCCACCGGAGAGATCAACTATCCTCTCCGACTTAAGCTGAG